>JAZKJV010003062.1:0-347918 GCA_037367405.1 Ottelia alismoides | reverse complement strand
TGTAACCCTCTGTGACCCTTCAAGTTCCGTAACCCCCAGTGACCCTTTGGGTTCCGTAACCCTTGTACTCTCTAGGGTTTTCTCTCTATATAGAGACTCTAGCTCTATGAAATAAACATCCCATTCATTCCTCTTCTCAACAAAAAAAGTATCCTGATAATCCACCTCATAGGTTTGGGTGAACTCACGAGCAACTAATCTGGCCTTATATCTGTCCACCGTACCATCAACACGTTGTTTCACAGTAAACACCCACTTGCTGTCAACGACAGACGCACCTGGAGGAGCATGCACAACACTCCACATACCTTGAGACTGTAAAGTTGCCATCTCTTCCTCCATCCCTAGACGCCATTGATTACTCTGCAGCGCCTCTTGATAGGATCGTGATGTCTCTACGACTGACAGCCCCACAACAAACCTCTGAAAATCCTCGGATAGACGGTCCAATGAAACATGGGAAGCAAGAGGATGCATAGTGCATGCACGCCTCTGCTTCCGTAGAGCAATAGTATCTCCAGATCCTCAGTATTCGCATAAGGTGTATCATCCTGGACATCCTGCACCTCAAGCTGTACATGCAAATCACCAGTGCCATTAGAAGAACTCAAATGCTCAGAACATACCTTGGGTGCGCTGAATGATAAAGGAGGCACAAGAGCATGAGGTCGACGCTGGTAAACCTGGGAGAAAAAAGTAGGTGTGGTAGGTGGTGGTGGTGGTGGCGATGATGGTGAAGTGGAGATCGGAGGTAGAGGTATATAGACCTCTTCCCCATCCTACGAAGAAATGAGCCTGTCACCTGTAGGAGAGAATACATAATAGACTAAAAAAAGGTGACATCTGCACTAACGTAATACCTTCGTCGAATAGGGTTGAAGCAACAATATCCCTTTTAGTTCTTGGAGTACCCAACAAACACACATTTGACATTCTTTAGGAGAGATCTTGTCAAGACCAGGAGACATCTAATGAACAAAAGCCATTGAACCGAAGACACGAGACGTGAGTGAGAAGAGATCCATCTCGGGAAACACAATCAAGAACGGGATCTTTCCTCCAGAACCAAAGAGGGCATACGATTTACCAGGTAACTAGTAGTTATGACCGCATCTCCCCAATACGAATTAGGAGTACGACTCTGAATCAAAAGAGTCTTGGTAACATCCAGAAGATGGTGGTGTTTTTGTTCAACCACCCAATTCTTTTGGGAAAGTATACACATAAGATGTTTGATGCATAATACCATGAGACGCAAAAAATTGGGCAAGCTGAGTACTACAAAATTCCAGGGCATTGTCTGAATGTATAAACTTGATTTTTGCAGAAAAATATTCCTTATTTCATTAATAAAGGACTGAATAACAAGACCTGCATCAGACTTGTTTTTAAGAAGAAAGACCCACGACAATCTTGAAAACTCATCAACTGCAACAAGATAAAATCTATGCCCTTGATGCTCTGGGACACGACTGGGACCTCAAATATCAAAATGAATCAACTCAAACAAACTATGACTACTCTAGCCCTGATGACTCTGGGAAAGTGGACCGATGATGCTTCCCAAGTTGGTAGGCTTCACACTGAAAGGTAGAGCGAGGAGAAATCTATGGAAAAACCGTGACATAGCTTTTGCAGAGGAAGATGACCAAAACGAAGATGCCACATATAGGGAGGCACAAACCCAGTGCGAAGAGAAGAAGCACCATCATAAGGAGATTGCACCAGTCTGTAGATACCTCCTTGCTTACGGCTAGGACCAATCACCCTGCCTGTGAGAATATCCTGAAACACAAGAGCAGGCAGATCAAAAATGACACGATAGTGTAAATCCTTGGTGATTTGACAAATTGATAATAAATTCATAGAAAACTCATGAGCATAAAGGACATTCTGAAGTCTCATTGCACGAGTTAACTGCACCTCCCCTTGACCAGTAAGGGAGAGTGTGTCCCATCTGCTATCACAACAGATCGTCCGAGATGGGTTGGACTGAAATCACTAAACTGGCCTCTGTCACCACAGGAGATGGTGGGATGCTCCTGAATCCATGATCCATTCTGACAAATCTGCCCTGTAACAACTAGTAAAGGCATATGCTATACCCTGATGTAGATGCTGATGCAGAGGCAGCTACCTCTGAAGATCCTGAAGGGGAGCTAGTTGACCCAGGAGTAGGCATAATCTTTCCGAGCCTCGCTACAAGTTCGTTAAATCCTGATCATATGCTGGTGAGGAATTGCTAGCCTGCTGGATCTGTACTGCCACACGTGCTGAAGCTGGGAACCCATGCTTGGAATTGCATGTTTCCTCAGAGTGACCTGGCCCATGACATTAAGTACAAGGCTGACGAGGGGGTCGACTACCTCCTCCCCTGCCATAATCACCTCGACTACAAAATTGTGTAGGGCCCCCTTTACCACGAGATGCTGCCATGGCTGAAGATGTCTGAGACAACTGAGTGCCATCATAAGATATGAAGAGCCTACTCAACCTGTGATATGCCTCCTCCATTGGATGTATTATGGCATCAGTAAGAATCTGTGCTCTAGCTGCATCATACTTGGGGTCGAGAGCCGCTAGGAAAAGTCCTGTCATCACCGAATCCCTATATGCCTTGAGTTGCTCTGGTGTGGCAGTCAAGGAAATGTAACCATGTAACTTCTCAAATATACCCCTTAGAGAAGTGTAAAAGGGTATGGAGATGACGACCATTCTGCTTCGACGTGAAGATGTCGTGCTGAAGCTGCCGAATCTTCGACTTGTTCTTCGTCGGAGAGTATGTAGCAGCGAGAATGTCCCACACAGCCTTCGCCGTGGGCTGACTCAAAATGTCATTGGCTATCTTCATGGATATTGTTCCGGATAGCCATACACACGCATAAGCATTGGTTGCCTCCCATGAGGCATTAACCCTAGTTTTGTCAACAAGCTCCTCCTATGTGAGGATGTGCTTCTTTTTTTTTTGAACGCTCAAAGAAGGGGGAGACACGCGATGGTGTTCACCCCAGTATATTATATTAAAAAAGAACGAGATACTTACAATGTGAGTGGGGGAAGAAGGGAGGAAGAAGGAGAGACCAACGCAAAAAAACAAGGAATGCGACAGCCGGCCCCGAGGCCTAACTAGCTAGACCAATCAGTAATTAACATGGTAGCCGCGGAAGTCACATTCTCCTCGTAGAAGCGCGCGCCGAGAAAATGGAGTCGTTGCGAGCCCTCCAGATCGACCAAAGGCGCGCCAATGGGCCCAGCAGATGCGAACGAGGTCTCCTTCTGTTGGCCCAAAGGATATTGCAGAAGTCTTCCGTATCGGCCGCACGTGCCCAAGCAACCTCGTCCCAAATCCGAGACACCGATGCACAAAGGAAGAACAGGTGGTCAGCCGATTCATCAGACACCCCACAGAGCTGGCATAGCATGCTGGGAGTGTGGAGGAAGGAAGCACACCGGTCACGAGTCATCAGCCTCCTATGCTGAAAAACCCAGAAGAAGAAGGTGATCCTAGAGGGCAGGCGGAGCCCCCAAAAGAGGGCACAGTCACGAACCAAGGAAGCATCCAGGGGAGGAGGAGTCGGAAGCAAGGCAAAGAAGGCCTTGCGAGAGGAGAACGGAGCATCCCTCCAAGCCCAGTGGTCCCTCCCGCCAGAGGGGGAGGTGGAAGAGGAAAGAGCCTCCAGCAGGGAGGCCAGGTCGTTGGCGCGTTGGTCCGAAAGGATCCCCGAGAAAGTGGGGCACCAGCCGTCGTTGAGCCAGTAGTCGGCATGGTGGCCAGGCGGTTAGACGCCAAGGAGAAAAGCCGCGGGAAGCGAGACCGGAATGCACCACGCCCCGTCCAGTCGTCCAGCCAGAATTTGAAAATAGAACCCGATCCCAGCACCGGAGTGAACAAAGAGCAATTCTTTTGATAAATATCAAAGATGTAGCGCCAAAAGGGGGAGGAGTGAACAGGGCAGCTCCCGCGCATGAAGGAGTTCCAGTCCTCACCCAAAATCGCACGCAGCACGTTGCCAAAGAAGGAATCATCCTTGCCCCATATCTTAATCACCCATTTTAAGAGCAGGGCCTCGTTCACCCGATCCAAGGAACGAACGCCAAGGCCGCCCAATTTCTTGGGCCGAGTAACCACATCCCAAGCCACCAAATGAATCCTCTGCCGCTGTCGTCCGCCCGCCCCCACAAAAATCTTCGCATGCACTTTTCCAAACGTACCCGAACACCCACCGGCAACTTTCGAACCGAAAGGAAGTAGATGGGAATTGCAGAGAGAACCGACTTCAGAAGAACAAGGCGACCACCCCGGGAAAGCAAGGAAGCCTTCCATCCAGCCAAGCGGGATTCCACCCGCCTCCAAGATCACCCTCCAGTCATTAAGGCGGTTCCGTCCAATCGAAAGAGGAATACCGAGGTAAGTGAGAGGGAGCTCCCCAATCCGCGAGTCGAGGATACTGCTGCAGTCGGCCTCCTCAGGCGCCGACAAACCAATAGGCACCATACAGCATTTGTCATGATTAATCGTCATTCCCGAAAGATCACCGAAGAGGGAGATCGTATGCGCCATCCCAGCCACCGCGTCGGGGTTCCCTTCAATGAAGCAAATGGTGTCGTCCGCAAATTGAATAATAGGCACACTTAAACCTCCCTTCCGAAATCCCGCAGTGAGGCCGGCATCAATGACACCTTGCACCATCCGAGGCAAGACATCCGAGGCAAGAACAAAGAGTATAGGGGCTAAGGGGCATCCCTGGCGCACCCCCCTACGAGGCTGAAGAGACCGCCAACCGGCCGGCCGTTGACGAGCACGGAAAGAGAGACCGTGGATATACATCTGCGCATCCAAGAGATCCAAGCACTTGGGAAGCCCCGCCGATGAAGAACAGACCATAAGAATCGCCAGTCAATCGAATCGTACGCTTTGGAGAAGTCGATCTTCCATAGGATACCTTTCTTTTTCTCTCTCTTCCAATCGGCCACAATTTCCGAGGCCACAAGGATACAATCAGCAATATGTCGACCCTTAATAAACGCACCTTGAACCGGTGAGGTGAGGCCGTGCAGGATCAGCGATAAACGGTTGACCAACGTTTTAGCGATAATGAGATAGATAGCGTTGGAGACGGCGATAGGGCGGAAATCGTCAAGGTGAAGAGCGGGAGATTTCTTCGGAATAAGAACGATGTGCGCCCTGTTGATACGATCGAAGCCATGGTTACCCGCGCAGAAATCAGAAGCCACCGCGAGGACGTCCCCCGATACCACCTCCCAAAAATCCTTATAGAAAGAGACGGGAAATCCATCCGGACCCGGGGAAGAATCCCCATTCAAGCTCCAC
The DNA here is from genome assembly GCA_037367405.1 of Ottelia alismoides. Taxonomy (NCBI): domain Eukaryota; kingdom Viridiplantae; phylum Streptophyta; class Magnoliopsida; order Alismatales; family Hydrocharitaceae; genus Ottelia; species Ottelia alismoides. Next base: position 342,586 of record JAZKJV010003062.1, on the reverse strand, counting down.
ACAGCGGACTTAAGCTCAGCCAAGGAAATAGGCCGAGTGAGAAGAGAGCAGTCAGCGTCCGAGACCCGGGGGACCCCCTCCCCGAGCCAACGCCATCGCCGAGGGGGAAGGGCAGAAGAAGAACGACGGAATTGCTCAGTGATGACATTACCCATCGCACGATCATCCGAAAGCACTTGCTCGTTGATGGAGATATTCCGAATAAAATTTAGTCGACGCCGGTTGCTAGCCGCCCGATGAAAGAAGGAAGTGTTGGCGTCGCCCTCCTTGAGCCATTTAACCTTAGACCTTTGGCGCTATTCAATACAACGCTTTTTGTCCTCAGCCTGAACCCGAGCAATAGCATTCGAGCGGTCAAGAAGCTCGCCCACAGAAAGTTCACGATCATTCTCCAAGGAGTCCAGGTGCACGATAATATTCTCAGCCTTGGAGCGAATAGCCTTGCGCGAATGCCTAAGGGTAGCTTTAAAATCAACAAGCACCCGGCGGAGGGAGGAGAGCTTCTGAGATAAAATTGCCGCTGCCGATCCCGAGGCCGGGTAGTGGTTCCAGTGGTTCGTAACAATGTCTTTAAAAGATGGTTCCAAAAGCCAGCTTTTTTCATATCGAAAGAGGCCACGAGGAGCAAGGCCAGATGTGAGGATGTGCTTCTTGCCATTACATTGCATTAGACTCATGAACTGCATGGCCGACAGTTCATAATTCGTTCCATCCATCTTCACAATGGATGTTGGACCTTTGAAGGCACCCAAGGATGGAATATCTGCTTTGTTGTCTGACATGATGACAACAATCTCGAAGACTGGGGTTGCAAACTGTAAGAATAATGTCTACATGGACATATGGGAAGATGATTGTGGATGTAGACTCATACCACAACCACTTCCATCCTTTGGTGACTCCTTTGGGTGACTAGGGTATTTTATATAGTCACGCTACATCCTAAAGACCCAAGAGAGAGGATCCCAGGCAACAGTGAGCAGACCGAGACAGCTTTGGCGAGGTGGCGGACCGCAGCAGCGGCACACAGGTGCGCAGGCAGTGTGGGAGGCCCGAGGCGGCCACATGTGCGTAGACGGCGCACCGGCGGCTGCGCAGGCGACACGCTAGGGTTTTTGGTGGGGATGGGGTTTCATAGGGCACATGCTCCGATCTAGGACAGTCGCTCTAATACTATTTGGAAAGACGTGAAGAGAAAAAGTTATATTCCTCATATCCCTAGAGCTCTCTTATATAGAAGAAAAGTTCTAAGGAAAAATTACATAAGACTGGAAAAACATAAATAAAGCTGTAGAAATATAAGTATCTCAACAATTTGAAAGATTGATTTTTCCAGACATGATTATGTCCAGTGGCAATTTTATTGATCTTCTCTTCGTAAGAGAGTAATCTAGGAATGTGGATTGCTTGAGTGAATAGTTGCATGACTGTATCCTACTCTGATTTGCTTTAATGGACATCTGGAGGGGGAATGCTTCCAACCCATATGGGGTGAGGCAAGGCTCCTTCCACGTCTATATATTGTCATTGTAGCTGATTGCAATCCTCCAAAAGAAAAAGAGAGAGCTCTTCCAGCCTATTGTGATCTCCCCTGTACTCCCAACGACATCTATAGCTCTGAAGTCTGAAAGTGAGGCAGCTCCCAAGGAGTTCCACAAAACAATTGTACAGGACACATGCTTAGTTTCCTAGAAGAGTATGACATTGCAGCGACAATCTTGCAAAAGCGCACCGATCGACCTGTGCTTCTCCCGGTCACCCAGACCCCTGACATTCCAAGTGAGAACCTTCATTGAAACACCCGGTTAAACCCCGTCAGTGGAACTACACCTGCAATCTGAGCAACCCGGAGCCTACGGGCTGAGACTGTTTTTCCAGCTGCTGCAGCCTTCCACTGCTTACGATAATGCGTAGTTCTTCCAATCACCCTCTTCGACCCAGTAGAAGCATGCGGAGAGATGGAGGCTCCCTAAGGGGCTGTGGGGAGCACAGGACAGGCAGACTCCAGCACACCCCCAGCCTGATCCAAGGCCCTGGTTTATTGGGGTCTATGTATCCAGATATGTTTGCACTGGTGTCAGGCTGGCAGCCATATAAGTGTTTAGGGCTAGCGTGAAAGCTGTCTGTAAATATTTATGCCAATTTCTCATTTTTCTCCATGTAATGAAGAATGATTTGTTGATGGCCAATGATATAGTATATATACGGGTGAACCACCCAAGAAAGTAACATATTTATAGGTAAATCTTGTATATTTACATTCTTGCGTATTTAATTTTTTCTTTGTGCTTGATTTTCAAACATCTTTTTATATTTGAACACTCAAAAGAGTAGCTAATGCATAAAGCTCCCAAAAATTTTGGTAGCTTGAGGAAGGGCCGGGCTACTTCTGGGTCTATATTTTGCAGCCTTATTGTTCCCATGACCCAGACCTGCAATCTCTATTAGATTTAGGCTTGGAGATAATATTCTGTGAATATTGTCATATCTATCATCCTTAGTTTGGTGGGAAAAGAAACATCAAACATTCAACCGGCTGAGCAATGTAAACTTGATGGAAAATTCTTCTTCGTCACCTCCTGTGAAGATTGCAGTATGGCCTCCTACAATGTTGGTCCTTCTTGTTGGGCTTTAAGGCAGACCTGCAATGCCCTACTCTAGGAGCTTAAATGAACCTAGTGGTTGTGGTAGTAGGATAGATCAAGGTGATGCTGTTTATGGAGGTATTCCTCCCTCCAAAGGATCAAAGGTGTATAATCTCTGTTGGAGTTCTTTCAAAAGATCATGTATTTATCAGTTTCTTACTGGAATAAAAACTAACGGTCAACTTTCTTAGAATTTTCTCTTTTTATGTTGTTCTAATCATATTTTGTCCTAGCATTTTTTTCAATGTTTAGTTGAAATCAGTTTCTGATTTAAATGGATACGTTGACTGATTATCGAAGCACAGTTTTGTCGCACTTCCTCATTGGGCTGGTTGATTCATATCTGGAAATCTTTTCTAGTAGAAGGCAGTCTGACCTTTGTTGCTATCAAGTGTGTATTTTTTTTTGCCTATGCTTGTTTTTTAAGAGCCAAAAATGACTAGAACTTAGAAGTCGTCCATTTTTCCACTTCTTGATTATATCTTGCTGTAGTGTAGATATATAGTATTTATATCAAACACATGCTTGAAAAGATGAAGAGAAGAAGTGCATATTATTGTGATGCAGCTCCAGGAAAGTCTGGTTTATTCCCTTTAGACTAGTACGGGGTATCCAATCAAGATTGTCGTTGATGACATCTGAAGGTAATAAAGTTAGCTGAAAAAGCATTTCAGCCATATGCATTTGTTATTGAACTCCATTCTTGTTGGTAGCTGTAAGGTAATTATGCTATTATTTTGATAAATGCTAAGATATTAGTTATCTTTTTATTCTTTTATATATTCTCTATTCTTTCTCTTTTCTTTATGTAATTTTCCTAATAAATTTCTCCTCTATATAAGAGAACCCTAGGGCCTCACGAATAAGCAACTCCAAGTTTTCTCTCAACATAGTATCAGAGCGGCAGTCCTAAACTGGAGTTCTCGTACCCCACACGTGCCCCAGTCCCCTACCCACCAGCCCTTTAAGAGCGCCTCCCTGCGTCGATCCACACCTTCGCGTGCCTTCCGGCATCGCCAACGACATTGTGAATCGACCCATTTGCGAAGGCCATGTGATATTTTGGTAGCAACTTATGCCCAAGCGAAGGATGAGGCCAAGAGTATTCAGCTTCAGTTTCATATTTACACGACCAAGCACAATGGTTGTCCTTTGCATACCTTCTATTCTTCGCTTCGAGGCATGTTTGAGAAGCTTCACAACTTCATCTCTACTACCACTTCTACAGAGCAACAAATGGCATGAATGATCTTCCCGATGGTTGAAGTTTTCTTGGTAGCCCTAGATCCAAAATATAAGGTGCACACAACTTCTTACATGTGCAACCATACCTCCCATGACGGAGGCCTACAGTCGGCTCAACAAACTTCTTATCCCACTCGCTGCCACCACATTGACCTCCTCAGCGATGGCTGCCTCTCATGGTAGGGGAGGTTCTACATAGTTGAAAGGGCGTGATCTCCATGGCAGAGGGGGTCTGGAGGTGGACGTCAGCATGACCCTTGCATCTACTGTCGTGTCCATGTCACTCTGAGGACACATGCTTTTAGAAGCATAGTTATCATGCATCTTTTTGTGTGGTAAAGCAGATTGAGCCTTCAAACACTTCGGCTCCTTAGGCACATCCACTTTCCTTGATGATATTGTTTCCCATCTGAGGGAGATAATGACTCATGTTGTGGCGGTGACCCCCGCTTTGGGGGGATCACCTTATTTAAAATAAAAAAAAGATAATGACTCATGTTGGCGCTGCCACTACATATTCCTCAGATGTTGCAGTTGTTGCTAGAGCCTCTTCGAGCTCCTCAGGTATAACCTATACTTTTACCAGTAATAACAGGGCAGATACGACAGAGTGGATCATGGACTATGGTGCCTCTCACCTTCTGTGTGGAGACAAAGCATAGTTCCATTCTTATATATCTATACCCCCTTGTAGATGGGTCGTCATTACTAACGGGGTTTACTTACCCATCACAGGATAGGGAGAGGTGCATTTGATGCAATCCATATGCCTGGAGAATGTTTTATATGTTCCTGACTTTTAAATGAACTTGCTTTCTATTAGTCAGATCACGAAGGATCTCCATTGTCATTCCATTTTTGACCTCTCTTTTCTTGTGTTTCAAGACAGACTCACGAGCATGGTGATTGGATGTGGCCATGAGCAGCGAGGACTCTATAGACTGGTCCAGTCTCCTCATGCTGATGCTTCTACTATCCCACTAGATCAGTCTCACCGTACTTGTAGCATCTTTGTTTTGGCCAGCTTCCTCTGAGAAGTTGTCATGTCACAGAGATTTTCACACAATCTTCCTTCCATTGCATGGCTTGTCAGCTTGGGAAGCATCACTGCTCTTCGTTCCCTAGTCGTCAGAGTCGTAGCAATACTCAATTATTTGAGCTTATTTACTTAGATCTTTAGGGCCCTTTTCTTATTCCTGACACTAAGGACATTGTTTTTATCTTATTGCTGCGGATGACTACTCTTGACTTTCTTGGATCAATCTGTTAAAAAACAAGTTTGAGGTTGAGTTTGTTATAAAATCATTTATTAATGAACTAAAAAAATATATTATCTGCTATTGTCAAGTTTTTATGCTATGACAATGCCTTGGAGTTCTGCATTTTACAACTATCCGATTTCTTCAGGTCTCTTGGCATCGTATACTAGACCCCGTATGCCTACACATCGAAGCAAAATGGTGTTGCCAAACACAAACATCATCATTTACTTGAGTGACCTGAACCCTTTTGACCCAGTCGTGCCCCTCACTCTTTATGGGGTAATGCGGTCCTCACAGCTTGCTACTTGGTGAATCGCATGCCATCTTCTGTTTTCGGAGAAAAGGTTCCTTTCTTGATTGCGTTTCCCGAGAAGGACATGTTCTCCCTCACGCCCCGAGTGTTTGGCTCTTTGGCTTTTGTTCATAATCTGATGTATGGTCGTGACAAGCTCTCCCTTAGAGCTGTCAAGTATATCTTTGTAGGCTACTCTTGTACCCAGAAAGGGTACCGTTTTTTTCATCTGCTCTGATGGAAATACTTTGTCCGTGCTGGTGTCACCTTTTTTGAGTCTGTTATGTATTTCTCCTATGGCTTTATAAAATGCGCCTCGAGGCGCCGATGCGTGAGCCTCGGTATGAAATCCTAAGCCGTAAGCCTCAGAGACTCGAGGTGAACCTGAGGCGTCGCCTTGGTCCGTTGTGCATTTTTTGGGCAAATAAATAAAAACTATATAAAGCTATACTTTTATAATAATATTAAAGTTATAAAAAATATACTATTCACAAACATACAAGTTACAATCACAATATTGTATTATAATATCATTACATGTTACTTCCGAAATAAGATATTTCATAAATATATAAGAGGAAATGAAGCCTACTTCATGAAGTAGGTAACCTTACCTACTTCATGCTCATTTTCGCCAATTTTTTTAATTTTTTTGAAAAATACCACAATGTATTTTCATAACTATATCCCTCTAATATGTCATTCCAATTTCGTCATATACAGAGACTCCTATGCCCTCCATTCAGAACAGATCGATTACAACAATTCTAAGACCATTAAAAGTACATGTTCTAGATGGAGGGCATGAGTCCCTGTTTCTGAAGAAATTGGAATGACATATTAGAGGGATATAGTGATGAAAGTATATGGTGGTATTTTCCAAAAGAATAAAAAATAGTGAAAATGGGCATGGAGTAGGTAAGGTTACCTACTTCATGTAGTAGGCTCCCTTTTCTCAATATGTAATTATGCATATATATCACTAGTCATTGTATCAAAGAAATAATGTAAGCGTACAATGATTGTTTGTAGTTAGTATGAACAAATTTTATATCAACAAATGAATTGCTTGTATCGCTACGACGAGTATAATATATGTTTAAGAGACTGTATATTTTTGTAAGAATATTAAGAATTGACACATTTACGATATCAATATTACATAATCACAAATTAAAGCTAGCATATATGGTAAATATGGTATATTTTGTATATTTATTAAATTTGAAATATCCAAATTTAAGATTATGATCATATATTATGTGATTTTTTGAATTTTATGATTTTAGGATAGTATAATTATGTTTAGTAATAGTTTTGACATGTATTTTCTTTATAAACTGAGGCGTATGCCTCGATCGTCTCGAGGCTTATGCCTCGCCTCAATAATGGAAAATCACCTCAATCCGCCTCACATTTTTTAAAGCCTTGATTTCTCCTCTACACGTGATAGGTTGACTCCATCAGACTTAGGTGAGGAGGTTTTCGTGCCTTCTCCTACGCCTGCACCACCTCCAGTACCTACTTTGCCTCCACTACTTCCTCCTCCTCCATCACCTCCACTACCCACACCTACTCCTGTGTCTACTCCATGGGCCACCACCTAGTACCTTGACTTGGTTTTTGCCACGTGTCTTTACTCGTAGGCCTCACACTGTTCCCCCTACTCATGAGCCTTCCACGTCATCCAACACACTTCATGTATGTAATGAACACATTGTTTCAACTGATGGCACCCGTAATTTATCTATGCAGTGGGATTCTGTACATGATTAGTTGGTGCCCTCTCAGGAGGGTAGTTTACATGTTCAGGAGGAGGCAAGTGATCTTGATGTGCTTATTGCTCTACAGAAACAGAGATGTACTTGTGCTATGCATCCTCTTGCATCCCACGTTTCCTTGGGTCAACTTTTAGAGGACTTCTAGAGATTTTTGTCATGTGATTGTCAGCCTTTGAGATACCACAAACATATCACGAGGTAATACAGGACAATCACTGGCGTCTTGCCATGGAGGAGGAAATGGTTGTGCTACAATCATGTGACACGTAGAGTATTGTTACATCACCTATAGGAGCATCTGTTGTTGGATACAAGTGGGTGTTTATAGTAAAGCACCAAGCAGACGGTAATATTGATCGCTACAAGGTGAGACTTGTGGCACGTAGGTTCACCCGGGCATATGAGGTAGACTATCGTGATACTTTCTCTCTAGTGGCTAGGCATTCTACATTGCATATTCTTTTTTCTATTACAGTGACACGAGATTGACCCCTATATCTTCTAGATGTGAAGAATGCATCTCTACGGTGACCTACATGAGGAGGTCTATATGCAGCAACCACCTGGGTTCGTTGTTGAGATGGAGCGTTAGAAGGTTTGCAGGCTTCACAAGGTAATTTATAGCCTTAAGCAAAGTCCAAGATCATGGTTCCAGAAGCTCTCGGATGTGATAGAGTAACAATGATTCGTGAGATCAACTGCTGATCATTCACTTTTTGTTCATAGGTTTCAGGGATGTACAATTGTCATACTTGTTTGTGTTGATGATATCATTGTTAAAGGGGATGATAAGCATGGCATCCATGTTGCTAAGGATTTCCTAGGTCAGCAGTTTGTAACCAAGGATCTCGACAGTCTACGTTATTTCCTTGGACGGGAGTTTTCCAGGAACCAATGAGGTCTTGTGATTATCCGAAGGAAGTACGTTTCATATCTTTTCCTTGAGACATGCATGGCAGATTGCAGGCCTACCACGACTCCCATGGATCCGAGTATAAAGCTGTATAATGATGACACTGAGGAGGTAGACAAGAGGAGGTATATGGAGCTTGTTGTGAAGCTTTTATACATAACCATCACCCGAATATATCCTTTGCAGTTAGCAAAGTGAGTTAGTTCATGGAGCAATTTAGACATGCACATATGGATGCAATCCATATGATTTTTAGGTATATGAAGAATCCCTTGCCGTTAAAACTTGTGCAGATGCAGATTGCGCGGGTTGTCCCAAGAATATGAAGTTCACCTATGGCTTTGCAGTGTTCATAGGGAGTTACTTGGTGTCACAGAAGAGCAAGAAGCAGACAATGATCGCCAGATCTAGTGCAGAATCAGAGTACAGAGCCATGACACAAGCTAGTACAAAGATGATATGGGTCATATCTGTTCTTACTAACTTAGCAGTTGAGGTGCCTCCTCCCACGCACCTACAATGCGACAACCATGCTGCCTTCTTCATTGCCAACAATCCAGCCTTCCATGAGAAGACCAATCATATCGAGGTAGACTGTCACTACACTCGAGACATGATTCAGAAGGATCTCATCTCCATTACTCATGTTAGCTCAGGAGATCATACAACATGCATGCTTACCAAGATCCTAGCCATAGGACCTTACCAGAAATGTTGTTCCAAGCTGAGCATGATTGATATCTGTTGGTTGAAAATTAATCTATGTTATTCATGAGACCCAAGAGCTCTTTTATATAAGGAGAGTCTTAATGGGTAAATTACATACTGTGGACAACACAAATAGAGAATAAATAAACAATACTAAAAACACAGAAATATCTCCACACTCCCCCTCAAGATTGAACATAGATGTCAATCATGCTCACCTTGGATCCAAACTTCTGAAAAGGGCCTCTAGTCAAGGCTTTGGTGAAGATATTTGCAGTCTGCTCCCCTGAACTGACGTGGGAGAGGAGATGAAACCTTTCTGAATCATGTCACGTGTATAATGGCAATCTGCCTCAATATGATTTGTCCTTTCGTGAGAAGCATGATTATTGGTAATAAATAATGCAGCATGGTTGTCACATTGTATGTGCATGGGAAGTGGTATATCAATGCCATGGTCGATTAAGACTGATCTAAGCCACATCATCTTAGTGGTCCCATGTGTCATAGCTTTGTACTCTGATTTTGCCTTGGATATGGCCACCACTGTATGTTTCTTGCTCTTCCAGGATACTAGAGAGCTACCGATAAATATTGCTAACCTTGAGGTAGACTTTCTGTCCTTATGGCATCTTGCATAGTCTGCATTTGTGCAAGCTAAGACGTTACTAGGACGTTGAGAGATGTTCCTTTCTTGAAAAATGGTCTTTCCCTTGAAGATGACTTCATGTACCTCACATTCATGTGAGCAACATCCATATGTACATGTCTGGATTGCTCATGAACTGGCTAACATGATTAACAACAAATGAGATGTCTGATCTAGTGATTGTAACTTAAAGTAGCTTCCCAACCAGCTCTCTGTATCTCCTCTTATCCACTTTATATGTATCATCATCGTATAGTCTCATGTGGGGTCCATAAGAGTTGATGCAGCGTGGACCAGAAAGATAGGGCCACATTTTTAGTTACGTTTATTTGAGTCGTCGAATTTTTATTTAATTTTATTTACGTTTATTTGAGTCGTCGAATTTTTAGTTAAATAAATGGGGTCGCCTGTGATCTCAATTAGTGGTCGATTTGAATTTCAAATTTGTCGGTTAATTAGTTAGAGTCTAATTAGGATAATTAGTTGTCAATTTAAATTAGTTTTCTATTTTTGTAATATCATCCCTCTTATATAAAGGGATGAGGGTCCAATGTTTTTAGTCAGTTCAGTATTATGATAAATTTGAGATTTTAATCTCTCTACCCTCTCTTCTCTCCCTCCCCGCGTGATCTCCACGTTTCTTCCCCTCAACCTCTCGTTCCCGACGAGTTTTCTTTTCTCAACCCCTCTATTTTCTACCACCGAAAATCCACCGCTCGAATATTGTAATGTTCGTCGACACGTAAAATCGGATTCTGCATCATTTGGTATCAGAGCATGGCCTACAGGTCGTCCTCATGATCTGGCGATCCCTCTCGTCATTCACGCAGGAAATCCAACGGATCTCGCCCTAACGACCGTGCATGGCGTGCTGAGGTTAGACAAACACTATCGAACATGCTCCAAATTCTTTCACAGAATAGAGAATCAATGACGCAACACATACAAGGACTCATCGCCAAAAGGGATGGTGAAACATCCGTTCAAGTTTCCGATGAAGAAGGCAAAGAAAAGCTCGTCGTCGTCAACAATACGCCTGCTGTCCAGGAGGTTTCAGACCAGCTGCCACCGCCGAAATCACCCCCGATGACGGTTCCAACATCACTGCCGCCCGGCCTTGACAGCCCTGCACCCTCGGGCCCCCTTCCCGCAACCACGGCGGCACCAATCCAGGCCCCAGCCCCGCCAACACCCACCCCGGCTTCCCCAACCCTCGCCACCCCACCACCAACCCCAGTCCCTCCAGCCACCATCCTCGCACCCTCGCGAGTCCCATCCCTCCACCAGCTAGCTCCCTCCCAACCTCGCAACCCCGACGAGTCCCATTCCCCCACCAGTTTCCTCGCGGGAACCCCCCACCAACCTCGCGTCCCCAGCCCCGGCACCGCCTTCCCTCGCCCCCGCCCTTTCACTAACCCCTCCCCGCAGCCCACGATTCCGCCTGACACCCCCAGCGATCCCCCACCGATCGCCCCTTCACGGCCTCCACATCAACGCGCGCCGCCCCCAGCACGGGTACCCACACGGTTGTCCTCGTGCACTCACGCGCAACCACCCGGCCACAAGCCGCCACCCTCGTCGCCCGGTTCGGCACCACCCCTGGAACTCGCGCCTCCGCCGCCGCCAATGCTGAGAGGATGGAAAAGCCCTAGGCACATTTCCTAAGGGGGTCGAATCCCGTCAATTTAGGGCTAAAAGGTTCAATTGGGATATTTACAGGAGGACCCTTGCCCCCGAGAATTTTTATCATAAAAGTTATTGGGAGGATATATTCTACTATGAATTCCACCCAATTAAAGGGGTACGAAAATTGCGGAGGCGCCCTCCAATTGGAAAGAACTACAAACATAATGTTGAAAAGGATCTAATTGCAGGCTACAATTTCAAAGACGATTTCTCCAACGACGCATCTACATCAAGCAATTCGTCGGGAGACGAATTTTTTTAAAGCGGAGGAGAGTTGATGCAGCGTGGACCAGAAAGATAGGGCCATATTTTTAGTTACGTTTATTTGAGTCGTCGAAATTTTATTTAATTTTATTTACGTTCATTTGAGTCGTCGAATTTTTAGTTAAATAAATGGGGTCGCCTGTGATCTCAATTAGTGGTCGATTTGAATTTCAAATTTGTCGGTTAATTAGTTAGAGTCTAATTAGGATAATTAGTTGTCAATTCAAATTAGTTTTCTATTTTTGTAATATCATCCCTCCTATATAAAGGGATGAGGGTCCAATGTTTTTAGTCAGTTCAGTATTATGATAACTTCGAGATTTTAATCTCTCTACCCTCTCTTCTCTCCCTCCCCGCGTGATCTCCACGTTTCTTCCCCTCAACCTCTCGTTCCCGACGAGTTTTCTTTTCTCAACCCCTCATTTTTCTACCACCGAAAATCTACCGCTCGAATATTGTAATTTTCGTCGACGCGCAAAATCGGATTCTGCATTAAGAGTAGTTGCAGGACTGTACTCATTCATGCATGTTTCTGCTAAAAGGTCTGTAACATACTTCCTTTGGGTCATCACAAGACTCTGTTGGTTCCTGGCAAACTCTAATCCCAAGAAGTATCATAATGGACCAAGATCCTTGGTAACAAATTGTTGCCCAAGTTACTCCTTAACCTTGCTAATCCCCTGCACATCATCTCCTGTAACGATGATATCATCAATATAAATCATAATAACCATTGTACCTCTCCGGGTTCTCTGAACAAACAATGAGTGATCTGCATTTGACATTGTTAACGCTTTCTGCTCAATCAAGTTCGAGAGCTTCTGAAACCATGCTCTTGGACTTTGCTTAAGGCCATATATAGCCTTATAAAGTCTACAAACTTGCCGACACTCCCCCTCAGCAACAAACCCTAGTGGTTGATGCATGTAGACTTCTTCTTGGAGATCACCATAGAGAAATACATTCTTGATGTCAAGCAAAAACAATGGTCAATCTCGCACCACAACAACCGTAAGAAGAACTCGAAGTGTATAATGGTGGGCCACTTATGAGAAGGTATCTTGATGGTCCACCCCATGCGTCTGGGTGAATCCTCACACAACAAGCCTTGCTTATAATGGTCTACTATACCATCTACTCGGTGTTTCATGGTGAACTCCCACTTGCAACTGACAACAGATGACCCAGGGGGAATTGGGACTAAACTCCACGTGTCACGTGACTGTAACAGAGTCCATTGCAAGCTGCCACTGGCTGTCTTTCATAGCCTCTTGATAAGTTTGCACATTTTTGGAATCACCACAACATATAGACCTAAAACAAACCTCCTGAAATCTGCTGATAGACATGTCAAAGAAACTGTAGAAGCAAGAGGATACAAGGCACATGTACGCCCTTGCTTCCTAAGTGCAATATGCACCTCAAGATCATCAACAACCTCCTCTACATGCTCACTAGTCTCATGTGAAGGAACCTGCTCGTCATGTATAGTAGTCTGTTGTCGAGACAACTCATCATTGCTATCAGCAGAAACATTGTTATCAGAACATACTTGAGGTGTGCTGGATGATTGGAGATGCCCATGAATAGGAGACGACCGACGGATGTAGAAACATGGTAAGAACTGGGCTATGGGATTAAGAGGAGGAGGTGGTGATGGTGAAGGAACCGAGGTGGTATTGAAACCTCGATGGTAGTGGTGAAGGAGGTGGAGACATGTAAACCTCCTCTCCAGAATCCGATGCAATGTACTTCTCACCTGCAGAGAAAAAGTACATCACAGACACAAAAAAGATGACATCATCACTGACATAATACTTCCGATGAACATGATCGTAACACCGGTAGCCCTTCCGCGTCTTGGAATACCCTACAAAAAACACACTTGACTGCTCTGGGGGTAAGCTTGTCAAGGCCATGTAATAACTGATGCACAACTACCATAGAGCTAAACACACAAAGGGTGAGGGAGAACAAATCCTTCTCGAGAGATGCAATTGAGAAAGGAATCTTATCACCCAAGACAGTAGAAGGCATACGATTCACCAGATAGCAAGTGGTTAGGATAGCTTCACCTCAAAAGGAGTGAGGAGCACGACTCTGAAGCAGAAGGGTCTATGTGACATCAAGAAGATGACAATGTTTACATTCAACAACACCGTTCTGTTGGGACATGTAGGCACATGATATCTGATGTAAAATACCAAGCGATCAAAAGAATTGTGAAACATGTAAGGTACAGAACTCCAACGCATTGTCAGTGCGAATAAACTTAACAATAGCAGAAAAGATATTCTTTATTTCGTTGCTAAACGATTGGATTGCATTCTCAGTTGCAGACTTATTCTTTAATAGAAAAACCCATGACAATCTTGAAAAATCATCTACAGCAACAAGATAGAATCTGTGTCCCTGATGGTCGGGAACACGACTCGAACCCCAAATATCCAGATGAATCAACTCAAAAAGAGAACTACTATTACGACCTTGACGACTCGGGAATGAAGACCAATGGTGCTTTCCCAGCTGGCTAGCTTCACACTAGAAAGTAGAGCGAGTAGAAATTTGAAGAAGCACATGATACATCTTCTGAAGGGGTACATGACCAAAACAAAGATGCCACATAAAAGGATAGGCTAATCCTGCAGAACTAGATGAAGCACCAGCATGAGTATGGATCAGTCGATATAGGCCCTTCTTGCTCACGGCCGCATCCAATCACCCTACCCATGAGTATGTCCTGAAACACACAAGGGAAGATGGGTCAAAAATAAAACAACAATTTAAATCTCTAGTAATATGAGCAATAGACAACAAATTCATGGTAAAGTTAGGTGCATGAAACACATTCTGAAGACGCATGTATGGCATCAAACTGATCTCCCCCTGTCCTGTGATGGGAGAATGAGTCCCATCCGCTATGATCATTGATATATGCCATGAGCTATTTGTCTGTATGATGCAAATATATCTCTATCTCCTCACAGATGATGAGAGGCGACAGAATCCATAATCCATTCTATAATGTCAACACTACTGGAACTAGTAAGAGCATGAGAACTACATGAGTTACTAATCAAGGCATAAGTAGCCACATCTGAAGTGCTTGAGGACCTGTAAGAAGCAGGAGGAGGCATGATTTCTCTCAGACGAGAGACTAGGTCATCAAATCTCTGACCGGAAGTAGACGCACCAAGAGTCTTACTTTGCTCAGTAGCACGAGCATAGGATGGGAAATCGTACTTGGAGTAGCATGTATACTCACAGTGGCCAGGACGATGACAGTAGGTGCATGGCTGACGAGGATCACAACCGCCTCCTCGACCACGAGACCCTCGACCTCTATATTGTGAAGTACCACCTCTACCGCGAGATGCATTCATCGTAGAGGAGGTCTGTGATGAGTTGAACGACGGATCGATGCTCCTGTTAAGTTGGCGATATGCCTCTTCTATAGGTTGAATAGTGGCATCTGTAAGAATATGTGATCAAGATGCTTCGTACTCTGAATCAAGAGCCGCTAAGAAGACACCAACCATCTTGACATTATTGCACACCTGTTGCTCAGGTGTAGCTGCAAGAGGCATGAAGCTGTGAAGCTTCTTGAACATGCCTCGGAGAGATGCATATAGAGAATGCAGGGGTCGTCCATTCTGTTTGACAGTGAATATGTCATGATGTAACTGCAAGATCTTCGTCTCGTTCCTTGCATATGAATAGATAACATCAAGAATATCCCGCATTGCCTTGGCAGTGGGGTGATGCAGAACATCATTGTCGATCTCTATCGTTAATGTACCAGTCAACCATACACATGTATACGCATCATCGGCCTCCCATGAGGTATTTATCCCCGTTTTATCAGTCAACTCCTCTTTGGTAAGAATACACTTTTTACCGATAGACTGCATCATGCCCATGAACTACATGACCCATAGTTCGTAGTTCATTCCATCAATCTTGACTATTGACGCCGGACCTCGAAGGTTCCTGTGGAGGAAGTATCAACCTTGCTTTCTGATATGATGCAGAATCCAAAGACCGGGACATAAATCAAGGAAAAACTTGTCTACATAATCACGAGAGGAATTGATTGTAGGTGTAGACTCAAACTGTAACCGTTCCCATTAATATGAGGTGTGTCCTAGTGAAAGAGGGCGTGATTTATCAATCTGAAATCACATGAAAACCTCAAAATTAGACCATACATGATCACACGATCATCGATACGGTGCCCTAGAACACATAGTGATGCAATGACGCAACCCTAGCCGAGATAGGGGCATCACCACCTGCATGAGAGGAAAAACAACAACAGTAGTGCCTGTGAGGAGACGTGGGAGGGGCTGAGAGACAACAACATGCTCGGTTGATGGCATCGGGCCAAGAGGTGGCGGCGGGAGAAGGTTGCGGGGGCGGAGGGCCGGGCGGTGCCGCCGGAGAAGGGTGGGGGGGTGGTGGGATTAGAGTTTTGGGTATGAGAACTCCAGTCTAGGACCATCGCTCTTATACCATGTTGTTTGAAAATTAATCTGTCATTCATTAGACCCTAAGGCTCTCTTATATAGGGGAGTGTCTCAATCGGTAGAATACATATTGTGGACGACATAGATAGAGAATAAATAAATAATACTAAAAACAGAGAAATATCTATGCTCCAGCTTGATGGGGAGTGTTGAGAAATAAGTTATCTTTTTATTCCTTTACATATTCTCTATTCTGTCCATCTTTATGTTATTTCCCACTAGGTTTCTCATATGTATAAGAATACAAAAGACCTCATGAATGAGCAATTCTATGTTTTCTCTTAACAATAAATTCTTTCAAAAATCTTGAATTGGGTTTCTTCGGATTTATTACTCAACTATGCCACTGCTTTGGTGTGACCGCTTACTAACAACATTTATGTATTTCAGTGTTCTCCGGTACTTTGACAGGAATAATACTTTTCTTCGTTTTCCCCTGATGTTTTTGGCGAGCTAAGTTTTTTAGGATATATCTGATACTGGTGTTGCTATGGTCTTTTCTCTATGCTTCCAGTGGGGTGGGGGGGGTGGGTGCTAGAGCTTGCAGCACTCAGTCCAAGTTTTGCATGAATCTTGTTTGTGCCACAAATATTCTACTGTGGAAAAGCTGGGAATGCCAGTGAATATGCTGAAGTCGGCATAATATGGAATGGTCCTTCCCTATCAAAGTGGAAGCACGCTAGCTGTGAATTTGATTGCCATGCTACAATATTGTCATATTCTGTTCTAAATTTCTTGTTCTTGCGCAAGACGTTAATCATTTCCGACTTTACCTCTACTGTCAATGCTTCATTCGGAGGATTACTTATTTAAACTAATTGTGCTTTGAAATCTGTGAGAATCCAGGGTTGTGAATAACCATCACAAAAATGGTTTGGCTAAAGCTAATATTTCTGACTTAATGAAGGTTCAGGAAGAGTCATGGATTTCTTTTTCACTCTATTCCGATGATTACAATGGACAGGAAGAACTTTGATATAATTTCCACTTGGAATGATAATTCTCCCTGGAGGTTTCATGCAACGAAGGTATGCTTTCGTATTGCTTCGTCATTGTTGAAAGTTATCTGAACATGTAGTAATGATATGAGAGTTTTAGCATCTCTTTTTCCATTGGAAAGCCTGCCACTCATGTTCTTGGCTGCTCAACCCTCTCAGAGGCCTCTCTCCACAAGATTTCACATCTTTCTTCAAACAATCATGAATCCGATGCTTACGTAATTTCACCACCTCTGGTGGTCACTTGTCTTACTGACGCTCCAGCATCCCCCAGTTGACAACATTCCGTTGTCAAGTTTGTCTCAAAGACACATTCTGCCTTTGTGCTCCTATTGCACCCACTTTTTACCTTGTGGCCTTTTAAGTCCCTCCTCAAGCGGTGATTTACTTCAATATGGAGCTTGCTTTACAACCCATATCCTTGATGGAGCCTTGCTTGTCTTAGACAGCAAAGCATATTTTTTTCGTATTTCTTTTGCACAGGAGGTTGTGTTAGAAGTATATGTGGCACGTGGGTTTCTTTACCTTTCTCTTATATTTTATTTCCTCCTTTTTCTTGTATTGACTATTACTTAATTTACTTTAACAAAAAGGAAAAACTTATAAAACGAGTCACTAGATTTGCAAATTTGATCCTGAACTCATAGTGCTAAGTGTGCCGATGGTACCTGTTAATATGTACTTTAGAATCAAATTTGGTACTAAGCTTTATGAAAAATAACCAACCTGAGAAAGAAAACTAGTTTTAAGCTTTGAGAAAGGTGTCTGGATAATATTATGGTAGATGTGTTTGAACTTTTCTTCTGAATTTAAGGCAGCAATCCTTTCTTGAACTTGTCAATTCATAGATGGTGCTATTTGATATTGCAAAAACATTTTCTAATGAAAGTTTGGTAGGTTTGGAGAAGTTGGATATCAGTCCAGTCAACTGATTAAGATGCTGAGGAAGCAACCCTGAATTACCAACACCTACTTTGTCAAACCATCCTCTAGGATATGAGTACCTACATTGATTCTGAACGTGCATTTAAATACAGCTCTCCCACTACACACAACAACACACATGCACACAGACATGCACACACACACACACACCCACACCCCCCCACACCCAGGCACACACGCGTACAGGCACGTGCATACACGCACACACATACACACACACATGCACCCACACACCCACACAACGCGCGCACACACCCACCCACCCATGCTCATGCGCGTACACGCACGTGCACGCACACGCACACGTACGCACACACACACACACGTACACCCACACATGCGCACACACACACACACCCATGCACACATACACTCGCACACACCCACGCATGCCCACACCCTCGCACACAGACACATGCACACACACGTGTATTACCTCGTAACCATTCCTTGGAGAGTTCTAGACACGGTGTCACTGACTTATAATGTATGATTTGGCTAATCTCTCTATCGAAATATTATATAGCAAAGTCTTTCCTATTTATATTTTTTCGAATGTAAATCATTCTTCCTTTATATGTTAAGGTTATACAAAATTTACATTAAAATCTCACCTTTATATAATGAAAATTGTCATTTTTTAAAATTAAATCTGAAATTAGGGTTTGTGATATTTGCATTCATTATAAGCTCTTCGCATTCTTTGTAGGTTCTTGGTGATCTTTTGGTGATCTTTGTGTTCTTTACTTTCTTGGTTGCAAATAGATTGACTTTCAAGAGTTTTTAACCATCGAATCAGGTTCAATTTCAAATCAATTCAGTTTTTTTATTATTGTTTTTCTTCATTATGAAGAATGTTCATGTGTTATTATTATGATTTTTCATCAGTTAATTTAAGAGAAAATTAACATAAATAATTGGATTTAGACGTACGCCTGAATATTATTATTCATGCAATTTTTCTGTTTGTTGGATCCAATTACATAAACAACAACGACAAAGCCTTTTCCCACAATTAAGTAAGGTCGGCTACATGGATTCTTTGCCTCCATTCAGATCTATCTTGGGTAAATCCCGGGCTTATATCTTAAAAACTAAGATCCCTTCGTATAGTCTCTTTCTAACACTTCTTGGGCCGTCCTCGTCCTCTCTTAGCCAGCTCATCATCCCAACACTCGCATCTCCTAACTGGCGCATCCGTTGATCTTCTTTGCAAATGACCAAACAATCTTAAGCGGTTTTCTCGCATCTTATCCTCGATCGGAGCTACACCAACTTTCTTTCTGATTGCATCATTCTGAATCCGATCTTTACGTGTGTGTCCACACATCCACCTTAGAATTTTCATTTCTGCCACAACCATTCTCTGCACATGTCTATAGTTCACAGGCCAACGTTCAGATCCATAGAGCATAGCAGGTCTCACGACTGCTTTGTAAAACTTTCCTTTAATTTTTAAAGGAATTTTCTTATCACAGAGAACAACAGAGGCTCCTCTTCACTTTAGCCAGCCTGCATTTATTCTATTAGTAACATCTCCATCAATTTCCCCATCTTGTTGCAAAATAGATCCCAGGCATCTAAAAGAATCTCTCTTCCGAATGTTATTGTCACCAATCTTCACCTTAATTCCTTCACCATTGCTTCCATCAAAGGTGCACTCCATATATTCCGTCTTAGCTCTACTTATACGAAATCCTTTAGTCTCCAATGCATGTCTCCAAACCTCAAGCTTCTTATTTACTCCATCTCTAGTCTCGTCAATCAACACAATATCATCAGCAAATAACATACACCAAGGTAACTCATTCTGATTGTGACTTTTCAACTCGTCCATAATCAAAGTAAAAAGAAATGGACTCAAAGCTGAACCTTGATGTAAACCAATGTTGATGTCAAAATAGTCAGTCTTCCCAGACGAGGTCTTTACACAAGATAAAGCCCTATCATACACGTCCTTTATGAGGTTAATGTATAGGACATGTACTTGTCTCTTCTCCAACAGAATCATAAGCCTTCTCCAAATCAATAAAGATCATATGGAGGTTCTTCCTTTTAGCTCTATAAATCTCCATTGTTCTCAGCAAATGGATGGCTTCAATAATTGAGCGACCTGGCATGAATCCGAATTGATTTTCTTTTACGTTGGAAACTTTCCTTAGCCTTCTTTCGATCACACGTTCCCAAATTTTCATAGTGTGACTCATCAGCTTGATACCTCTGCAATTTGAACAATTTTGAATGTCTCTTTTATTCTTATAAAGAGGCACCACGATACTCCTCCAATCTTCAGGCATTTTCTTGCTTCGTCAAATAACATTGAATAGATTCGTAAGCCAAGTCAAACCGTGCTCACTTAAAACTCTCCATACTTCTACAGAGATGTCATCCGGTCCTACACCTTTCCCAGGTCAATTACATAATAAACTAATATTTGAACGATGAAACATTAGATTTTCTCTAAAAGTTCGACCTTGAATCTTTACCCACATCAGTGGTTCAAATTACAAATATCACACAGAAAGTGTGTTGTTGCATCAAAGGTAAACGTTAGTATTATAGTTGCAAGCCTGATCATGTTAAGTTAAAATCCAAATAGGTAAGTTGCATACACAATATAATAAACTGGAATCTTTATAAATGGATCCTAAAATCTATTTCGCAGTGAGTATGTTCGATAAAGATGACTTGAAGTAGAACTTATTGGTTGAGCATGCAACATGTAGGATTGTCATAAGAAATCTATATGATAGGCCAAATCTAGCCATACATGACTATCTCGAAACAAAGAACATGCATAATAAATTGCTTGCCATGTGTGGTACTCAGACTCCATCAAACAGATTGACTGGCTGCAGATGTGTGAAAGCACAATGTGATAAGTAACGGTAGTTGTATTATGATAATCTACACCTTAAGCTGAAGACCGCTTTCTTGTAAGCATGTAGATTTAAGCAACTAGGTCATCAAAGATGGTGGGCTTCATTTACATACAGGTTGAATGTTCAAAGATCCGTCGGATATAAAAATGAATTGTCAATATAGCATTGGATGGTTGATTGAAGGGCCATGCGATGACACAAGTGAAGCTTAATGGATTCTGTTGCAGATTCTTTTAGCGCATATGTTTGGAATACAAGGATATGAAGTTGTTTAAATTATTCCTTAATTATATGGCACTATGGTGTTAGATTTCAGCCGCTATTTACCTTGCACTGATATTGCAGACTGAATCTCTCCCTACTCGACTGTACTGATATTTTGTTTAAAGGTATACGCGAATGACAACTCCTTGGAAATCTTGTTTGGTAGAACACTGTTGTGATCTCTTATATTTATTATATCATCATGTTTTCTCTTCCTATTGTGTTTGACGTTGCCCAGACACTACAATAATGCCTTTTGTGTCTGCTCAATATTTTAGCCCTTCTGGCTTGTTACATTTCAATGCCTAAAACAGAGCCCCAATCATGCCAAATATGCACAAGAATTACTCATATAGGTACATGCCTGCAGCATGCACAAGGCATTTCTGGTGGTGGTGGTGGTTTTTGGAAAGAAATTGATAATAATAAAATTTCAGCCTTTAATAAGGTCTATGGTTGTGCAACCATTATGAGGGCTGAAGTAAGAGCTGTTGTTCATGGTCTCCAATTGTGCTAGCAAGGGGATTTTAAGAAATCCGAATAGAGGTTGACTCCATTGTTCTGATTTATATGCAGCCTGTCTGATGTTTGAGATGTTAGTAGATGGTGGTCTGCATTCATTGATCTGAAAAAAAAAATCACTTAATGGTTTTTTCGTCTGTATAGAGAGACAAAGTCAGTTGATGATGTACTTTAGGCAGAGGTTCGCATTTCGAGCTACTCCACCATGGAGGTAGAAGAAGATAGGGAGCATTGGATATCGGAATCTCATCATCGAACGCCTTAAGCAACACTTCGGTCACCGAAGGAGGGCACCACATGAGTCTCAGCAGAATTATCCTGTTGTTTTGTGGATTTTATTAGTAGTTTTGGTGAATTGTGCTCTTACTGGCGGGGTTTCGGTGTTGGTATTTGTAACTATATGCATGTGGGGGCCCCAATCTTCGCATTCAGAGGCGAAACTAGTATATCCCCCATGATTATTATACGTCACGTGTACAATGTATTAAGTTTTTAGTACGACCCCTCTTCAATTGTATTATAATTAATGTCGATATAAAAAGATTGTATAATCAATAAATGGTCAAGTGGTAGAGTGGCATGGTTATTATTTTGGAGATCAGTGTTCGAATCTTATCTCTGTCAATTTTACTTTCTTTTATATGGTTTATCCAGTCACTTCCAATGTATCAAAATATTTTGATATAAAATTGTACTCGACTTTATTATCTCTCACATTGTTTTTAGCACTCTTTGTAAATAAAATAAATTTTATTGTTTCCTTTTAAACATGATTTTTTTTTTCAAAATTTCACTTGATAATTTAGCTTTTTTATGATGAATTTAGAGAGGTTTAAATTATTATATTTATCCAATTTCAAAAATAGCCGTTGAAAATACCAATCTATTTGAAATTCTAACATTACTAATATATTTAGATTCTACGTTTATCAAGATTGAAAGAGGTTCATTTTAAAAATATTAATTTTATTTAAAATATCATTCGAATATATATATATTTTCATTGTTGACCATACATAATAGTTGTATACTCGACCTCTCCTTGATGAAATTCCTGATTCTGTCCTTGTTTGTATTGATCAAACTCAGTTGTTTCGTGATGTCGGTGTAGCCTTATAGGCCACCATGGATGTCTTTCTTACCCCTCGTTGATGAATGGAATATGAATCATTTCTAAATAAAGATTATGAGGCACATAAGGAGATTGTACGACTGGATGGGATGGACGATCATAGAGGGTTGGATCAAGAGGAGTTGGCAGAAAGGTCCAAATTTTTGGAGGTGATTCTACAGGAAGATCGAAAAGAAGAGGTGGAATGAAAACATAAAGTCCAGATAGAGGTGGTTACGGGAAGGCGATGCAAACACCATTCTTTCATTCCATGGCCTCTGGCAGAAAGAGAAGAAATTACATTGGGGAGCTAGAGGTGGGGGGACAGAGCGTTTCTAGAGAAGCACAGTTGGGGAGTGCGCTAAGGACACATTTTATGGAGGCCTCACGAAGAAGGAGCGGAGATGGTTTAGGATGGCAGGGAAAGGGGATGAAAAATCTATCGACAGGGTAGGTCGACGAGCTGGTGACACCATTCACGGAAAAAGAAATTAAGGTTGTTGTATGGGATCTGAATGCAGACGGAGCACTGGATCCAGATGGTTTCCCGATCTTCTTCTATAGAAAATTTTAGGACCTAGTGAAGACTGAGATCGTGGAGGTTCTAGAGGAATTCAGAGAAGGAAACATGGGATTTGAGAAGGTAAACATGGCATTATTGTTCTTGCTTCCGAAGAAAAACCATCCAGCCAGGGTGGAGGACTTCGGACCGATCGCACTCTCAAATGGGATTTATCTTATTATAGCAAAGGTCTTGGCTAATAGGCTCAAGAGGGTAATGGATTCTATAATGATGGAAAGTCAGTTTGCTTTCATTCCGGGAAGACAAATGTACGACGAGGCAGTGTTGGCGACAGAGATCTGTCTGCATTGGAGAAGAAAAGAAGTGAAGGGAGTGCTTTGGAAGATTGATTTTACTAAGGCTTACAATTGTGTGGACTGGAAGTTCTTGTGGCAGTCATTGAGGAGAAGAGGTTTCCTGGAAATTTGGACCGCGTGGATGAAGCGGTGTATCACTACCTCATTACTCTCGGTGTTAGTGAATGGGAGACCGGAGGGGGGGGGGGGGTTTCCAGCCGCAAAGAGGTGTTAGGCAAGGGTGTCCTATGGCACCCTTGCTTTTTGTGCTGGTAGCATATGTGTTGGCGGTAATGTTCAGGTAGGTTGTTGATGGTGGGTGGTGCGAAGGTTTTCGGCTGGAAGATATATCTGTCCCGTTATAACAGTATGCAGATGACATAATACTCTTTTTAGATGGGATGGAAGAGATGATGAGCAGATCGACCCATCTACTAGATTTTTTAGCAGTCTATCAGGATTAGAGATAAACATACAAAAGTCAGTCGTCATCACCTTCGGTTTTCAAAATGAAGAAAGGAACATGATACAAGAGTTGTTGGGTTGTCCGTTAGGGGAGCTACCGATTACATACCTGGGGCTTCCGTTGGTGGCAGGTAAACTGAAAGTTGCTGATTGGGATGTAGTGATACAGAAGATAGAAAATAAATTGGCAGGTTGGAAGGCGATATCTTTATCTAGAGGTGGGAAGCTGGTTATGTTAAAGCATGTCTTATTAGCCATCCCAATATTCTTTTTTTCGACCAGGTTAATGCCGGTGGGGGTAAGAAAGAAAATAGAAAAGCTGATGAGAAGATTCTTCTGGTCGGAAGGGAAGCAACAGAAATCTGGCATGCACCTGGTGGCTTGGGATGAGATCACATGACCTAAGGAGCATGGAGGTTTGGGGGTACGAGACTTGGAAACTATGAGCAAAGCTTTGATGGCTAAATGGGTGTTGCGAATCTGGGGACCAAAAGAAGACTTGTCTTTGAGAATACTGAGGAAAATATACGGGGTGAATGGTGCCCTAACAGCAGACGTGATTCGTTTTGAGTCACCGCTCTGGCAGGGGATGCGTGAAGTGCTTAGGCACATTTCTAATAGACTATCGCCAAAGGTAGGAGATGGGAGTGATTTCAGATTCTGGAGGGAGGATTGGACAGGGGAAAGGGCTCTGGAGAGGAGGTTCCCTAGGCTCTTTGTGTTGGCTGTTTCGGAGGAAGCAACTTTAAGGGAGTTAGCTGAGAGTGGGGGGTGGAGGATCCCCTTTGCAACGGTCCTCTCTGACAGAAGAAGGGAGGATTTGGTGAGACTCTTGGATGTGGCGCACTTGCGAGGAGACTTCTCTATGAACATGGATCATTACGTTTGGACGGGCACTAGATTCTCTGTCAAGCATCTTTATGAAGAATTGAGAACTGGTGATGCGAGGACAACAGATCCAGAAATTGGCAAGGATATGAAGATCATTTGGTCTTGCAGGTTACCAAGCAGGATCAAAGTTTTTTTGTGGTGTCTGAGGAAAAACAAGCTATGTAACAAGGTGAGAGGGCAAAAATCTTGGGAATTCAGGAGGTGTGTTGTGACAGATGCGGAGATCAGATGGAGAACGCAGAACCTATTTTTCACATGCGAGACTTCAGCAAAGGTCTGGAGGGAAATGACAATCCACTGGTTAGACATGAGCAATTCGATGAACTTTTGTGAGGCAATAAGGAAGGTAGGAGAAAGCTCCACAGACGATGTGTCAAAAGCTTTTGCGGTGCTCTGGGCGATCTGGTTAGCAAGAAACGAGTTCATTTTCAAGAATCAGAATTTTTACTCAGAAAATATTGTATCACATTGTAGGGCTTTAATTAGTTTCTGGGAGGATCGATAATTTTTGATGTAATCTTAAGCTTTATTGACTTAATATAATTCCGCGGTGACTCTCACTTTGAGAGATCACCCTCTTTGTCATAAAAAATAAAGAATAAATAAAATGGACGGTCATTATTAATTGTACCGCCGAAAATTCCAATGATGCCCTCGCAAGGGCTTTCTTTTTGCACGTATATTAAAAAATATATAGTTTTAAATATATTTAGACGGATTCGGTGTGGTGATATTCTCCTTTGAAACCCTAATCTAGTGGTGCGGGTTGATTCTCGCAACTAATTTGATTTCCATATTACATTCCGTAAAATAAAAAATCACTATGCCGTTAAAATTTTGATGCATACATATTTGTTAATCTCTCTTTGACTGAAAATAAAAACCACACCCTAACGCACAGGTGCAAAATACCTGGAAGATAGAAATTTGTAAGATGAATTGAAAAAAAAGACAAACCTGCAGCATGAACAAATTTGTATGGTACGAGAAGATTAAAATGTTTATGTATAATTTGTAGGTAAGAGAAGGTTACTGTTAACGATCAGATATGATGGTTAAGTTCCTATGAAATCTATTACTAAAGTACCATAGGGTTAAGTAGAGCGAGAAGGGTTTTCCCTTGGACAAAGAAATGGATACTAATGACATCAATGCCAATGTTATTGAATAGGGAGTTAAATATATCAAATTTGCAAAGGAAAGCTGCCTGGTCGTCGCGCTTGTTCTTATAAGATGTTTTTTTTAAAGAAAAAGTGCTTCCACCTTATAGGTGTGAGCCCAAAAACTTCACCATTAAATAATTCAGGCACGTGATTACAAGCTTGTATCAGGCTGCACACCACACCAGTACAACGCTGCCGACTTACATCACCCAGCTATTAACAAGTGCTTTACCGTGCACCACAACATTCTCGCTATACATTCTGACCCCTCTGAAAATAACACCATTCCTGGCATTCCAAATCGCCCATAGTAGAGCCAAGTAATCGGACCGGTCCCTTTCGGATCCCCTCCAGTCCTCCCCAATGGATTTCCAGAAGCCCTCCATCGTTAAAGCCAATGAAGTTAACAATCAATGAACTCAACGTGTAATCGCCGCGATTATTTTCGTTTCGTTTTTTTGAGAGAAAAAATGGATCCTCTCTTTTTTACTGCCTGCTTTCACTTTCCTTTTTTGGGACCTTTGCTAATTTATGCGTATTTGTACTCCGCATTTGTACAGGTCCCGCTACAAGACTTTGTACTGAACTTTTATCTTTTTCTACCATCTGAAAGAACTTGATCTTTTTTCGAAACCTGTGTTTTACATGTTTCTAAAACAGATGCGTACACAATATAATGTTGATGGATGGTATGGCGCATTTTTTTATTCTGTTACAAGTATAGTAATTTTATTATTTATCTTTAATTTGTAACTATTTTGTAATTTATATGAGTCTATGATCACATATTATATCTTCATCTTTGTTTAATTGTTTTGCACATATTATATAGCAATTAACGACCACCACATTGTTACGTACACTGAAAATGAGTATATGTTGAATGGAATAATGATAATATCCGTATACGTTCAGATTAGGTCACAAAGTTATAAAACAAATAACTTTCAACGCTTTAAATATTCATGCATGCGAGCATTGGTAATTTTTTTTACAAGGAAGTTCTTGAACCTATGTAATTTTTTAGTTGTATACAGGTGGTCGTCTAAGCATAAATGTCGACACATTTTCAATTTTAGGTAAAAATCAACGTGCTTGAAGCATGTCCCGAATTGTAAGTTTTATTTGCATTTTGTTTTTTGTGGTATTTTCTTTATTTGGTTTAATAGCATTTTAGTCCTTTCCATTATCAACTTCAGAATTATTTTTATTTTTCTCTAAATTATGCCCTTTGCTTTGCTTTTAAGTCTGTGGAAAAGTTTGGCATACTTTATCAATTTTGTTATTTTGTTCCTCGAAGATGTATTATTTGTAAGCTTCAGATATTTCTTGTGAATCTTATAATATTCGAGCAAAATCATCTAAATGTCTTCTACTCAAACCTTTACATGTGCAGAGAAGGATGCGGGGAAAAACATCTCGTACATTATTGGAGGAGACGAATGTGGAAAAAGCTTGTTCAAGGTTTACTCCATCCTTATAATCACATGTATTCTCATTCTTACTAATAATACATATATCTATATTTTTTGGCTCCAATTGACTCTTATCAAATGTCAGTGAGGTGGTGGCCAATCTCTATCTTTTTGGTGTCTCCAAATGTCCGACACATAGTTGGGTCGAATCTAAGAACACACATGGATAACATTCCTTAGCGTCACTTCATCACAACAAAGCAAGCCGGATGTGTTAGATGAAGGTATATACATCTGACTTGGTGGTGAGATAGTAGAGTACTCTAGGTCCTTGTGATATAGATAAATTATATTATCTATATCATATATATTATATATTATAAAAATATTATGTAATATAAATACAAATCATACGTAATAAATATCAAATCGAATTGTTAACGAATGTATTTAGTTCTTTGAGTGTTATCTCTTGTGAATGTGTGAACAAATAGAATACATGGGAAAGAGAAGCCCTCGATGGACAAGATCACCATGGCGTTGGAAAGGGCCTTAGCTTTTCTCATTGGCAGTCCATGCAAGGATCATCCCATACTCCCTACTGAGTTTGTGCTAGGAAGTAGCGAGTTGCAAAAGAAAGCAATCCAGAGCTTTTCATATCATTCTCGCCCCCAGAACAACATAACTGACGACAATGACGAGGATAGTGATTGTTGCCGATTGAGCACCACCGCGGAGGCAAGGGAACGACCAGCTCCTCTATCTGGGGATCAGGGAGGTCAAAGGCCAGGATGGCGGTCATCGTCGTCATTGGAGGAGGTGGTGGTGGAGTCGGGGAAGACGAAGGAGGAGTAATGGGAGACATAAGAGGAGAATGAGGAAATGCCCTACTGTATATGGAATCCCTCCAGCGTAAATTACACCTACAAGACTTCTAGAGAACTTCACTTGCAATGGATATATTTTTGAAGTAGATTGTTATGTATATGGGTCCTTGTAAAGACGATACAATATGATAACTTTTGCTTCAAATAATTGTGAAAGAGAAATTGTGATCCTAAATCATAAATCGAAATCCAAAAAATATATTTTCTTTGAAGTCCAGCTTAAGAGATTATTAACATAATCACAAATCAAATTTTGTGTAATACTCTAGAGCATGGGTAACATTGAAATTTCTAATTGAAAATGAAATTACACATATTGAAAATGGATGAGTTTATAGAAGGGATAATGCAGCTAAGTTCCACTTAAATCAAATATAGAAACATAATTACTATAACATTCAGGTAGGATACATTATTCATTTACACTAACCTTAATTTTGAAGGATGTCAATGGTCGGATACGGGTATGCTCTTACCCTGTTTATTTTAGAATATGCATATAAATACGGAATGATATAGATACAGCTGTATATATATCTACGGACACTCATATATAGACAAACACAGATATGGTAGCGGACATGGTATACAGATATAGTCATGGTCTTTTTCGCCGTTTAGAGTATATGTTGAATGTATTAGGTTTGATATTTGCATATAGTTATTCAAATTGAACTAGTCTTACGTGGTTGCCTAGAATCTAGGTAACTTAGAGTGAGAGACAGAGAGAGATACGTTACTATTATGTGATACGTTATAACTAGTTTAGTTTAAGATTACATAGACAAAGTACACATGTTAGTGAACGGATACATAAATGAATAGTGGCATATTGATCTGAACCTATGACAATAAGAAATCTAAAATAATGTGTGTATTACTTTCAATTCCGTAGTGGAATTACATCCAGTATAATATATATGTTGTAAAAAAATAATAATAACAATAAACAAAGAAACAAGGCTTGACGTGGTGCCTTGAGAAGTCTTTTTATTTTAGATGATAAATTAGACCCCCTCCCTATTCTATAACCTTGCATGGTGAGAAAATATTATATAAGTGATGTGTGTCCCAAAGGTTTATCTATTTAGCCATGTATGTTTTAGAAGGTTGAAGAATCCAAATCGTGTGTAGAGGATAAATAAGAAGTGCTTTTAAAGTTGCGATGGCCAAAATATCAAGTTGCTCGGACCTATTCCTGTGATGGAGGGCTAGAAAGCAACAAGTTGCAGAGGTGTTGCTGGATCTAGATATGATAAAGGTAAACTAGTGATTTCATGTAAACAAATCTTTGATTTACCTGGACAGGAAATCGTCATACACCAGAGTTATAGCATATATTTACACCTTTCATCAATTTTTATCGTTGGGAGTTTCCTTGCCATAGTTAGTTCATAATACAAGCTCTATTTTTTCCCAAGGGATGCGTAACAGTATATTAAGATCAGTGTGTTACATATGTATTAGTCAACTAGTTTATTTTCCACAAATTAACAACATGGGATTTTATGATAAAACATGGTGGGTATACTATCCGTGAGGTATTATTCTGCAAGTAGCATTTTGGTATTAAGGTATGTTGGGCCACGCACATAGGTTATACCATAATCAGGTTAGGTGAAAAAACGTAGATGAAGAATTACAAAGGAAGGAAAGACTTGTTAAACATTTATGGAAATAGAGATGAAATGATTAAGTTCATACGTGCCTTTCTATTCAACTGGACTTGTGAATTTAGGAATTAGTGATAATCGGAATTGACTGAGAATAATTACGTAGAAGTCCATGACCAATAAAGGGTCCAAGTCTCCCTTGAAGAGAAGTCAAGATCGGAATCACAGGGAAAAAGGATATAGTATAGTATACATATACGTCTGGAGTAAAAATATCAGAGAAAACAAGCGTTCACATACTCCATGTAATTTCATCTGTTGAATGCGTATATGTTTCCTCTTTTCCAGCTGTAGGCATTATTTTGTGAAGCGCATGTATATAATTTGCAAGAGCTCCAGATCGAGGGTGATGATCATCTTGAGTAGGTACAATATCTCAATATTCAGGTGAGTGGTTCAAGCCTATTTTAAGATATAATCCCTATTTTCATAAATACATTGCAATATTACAATTTGTGATGTCTTTTGATTATGCTATGTATATGTATAGTTTAGTTTGATAATCAGATAAACTGGTTTTTATCCAAGATGATGGCAGTTTAGTGAAATTGGTTTTGTACGGAAGCTTAATGTATGGTAGAAAAGTTTATTTTTATGTTTCAATATTCAATTATGTTGTTTAATACTACAGAAGTTTTTTTTAGATAAATACAGATAAGTTCAGTATGATGATATGATTTAGAGATCATAAATTTCTCAGCTTACAGTTATATTATTATGGATTAGAAAATATGTCAGAAATAATGACCACCACAGTAGCTCTCAGACATGGTCATGAACTAGTCATCAGATATGGTGACGTCATCAGATATGACCCTGAAACACGCCATCAGATATGGCAATCGTCAGATATGATTCAGAGGACTTTGGGTCCGCATTTTGTACACATATAGGTTTTGGGCCGTATGCAGAGTGTTCTTTGGCCTTTGGGGTTGTCTACGCGTATGATTTAGTTTGTTTCAGTGTTCATGGACGTAGTATGTTAGCCACAGTGGTGTTGTTATAACAGCTGAAAAATAGAAACTTTCATTTCCGTAAGATTTTCAACAACCAGATAGTAAATTAATTTCAGTTTGTCAGTTTGATATTTCAATTTTTGTACAATATTATTATTTTGCAAAGCTTCATTTTTATGAAATTGTCTTATTATAGCATTGCATTCTATTTCTACTAGCCAGCAAAGTTATTTTGAAATAGCCAATTTATTTTCTTACCAAGTGCTTGAGACCCACTCACTGGGTCTAAGCTCATTTTGAGTTTAGACTCAACCCTTTATTATTAAATATTATTTACAGATACATCTGAGAAAGAGGCATAGAAGGCGCAAGGGATTGGATTAAGCCTTTTTGCAGATAGTCTTGGGACATTCACTCCATTTCTGTTATATTGTGGCGTATTTTTGTGTACTTCAGGTAAATAGTTAACATCATAGAAAAACTTAATGTTTGGTTAAGTTAAAGAAGTTTGTATCCGAGCTTGTGATAGTAGCTGACAGTTGTATATAAGGAACTATGGAAATGTTTTTGATATTACAAATACCGATAATGACTTGAATGGTAGTGTTAGTGAATGGTGCGGATTTGTTTATGAAAAGTTTTATAAGAATTGTTTCAAGTACAGGGTAGCATTTGGGAGTCCATAAAATAGAGGAATTGCTGTCGGATTTTCATAGAAATGCTAAATTATGGTTAAGAGGATCAGACAGTTTAAATTTACATGTCGCGCTCGTCCCGGCTAGCGGGGCGGGTCATGACAATTACGATCATAATTCAAAAAATAATCCCTTTGTTTGCGTAAAAAATATGTAGAGCATAATAAAATGTGAATATTATATTTCGTGTAAGATAACTTGATTTCGTTACGATTGCTTAGTCATACTACCCTAACATGTTGTACGAAGTCTTGAACCATAAAAAATGTCAAGGAAGAGAAACTCAACCCAAAATCATAAAAATCTTATCATGTGTGCTAACGGTCCCAAAGACCAAGTACATTTTGATACGACCCAAAGCCCAGTATTATATGAAATGCGGGTCTAAAGCCCTAAGTCACAAGGGGGTAGGCCATAGGTATATCAAGAGGATATACCTACCCCAACATGTAGTGACTTGTTCATGACTGCTCTGGGGAGTAGTCTATAATGTGCATTAGTCTTATATCATATCATGAGAAATCTTAACAACATAACCATACATATCTTGGTAAAACTTGCATTCATGTATCTTCAAAAAAATCTTGACTACTGATTATTCAGAATTTATCGGGATATAATTGATTATATATAAAGATGTTGATGCAACCAAACAAATTCCCAATTCAATTTTTTGAAGAATGTGATTTGATTTGTTTTTTTATTTAACCTGGTAAAACATATAAGTCTAACTCAAGGAGGCTACAAATAATTTAGGGTGATTATTATTAATAATTAATATATTTGTTTAATTTCTTTTTTCTGATTTTTAATTCTTTTAATGAATTTCGTGATATTTTATGGATTTTTAATGAATTTAATATTATTAATTAATTTTGAAATCTTTTAGATTTTTTTATTTTTTATTTTAATCTTAATTGATTTTAATTTCAAAAAATTTTACATTTTTAATTTTAAAGATAATTTATGTATAATATACAAAAGTGAACTAAATACATTTTTAGATTTTTAAAATATATCAAATATATAAAAAATAAGGGAATAATGTGTTTGTGTTATAAGTATTTTTTATTGTTATTATTGATTTTTGTGGTATTTTTTTATTTTATGAATTCTTTACTAATTTAAAAGAGATATCAATTGACAAAGAAAACAAGCTATTGTTTTTTATTTTTAAATAGAAAATAGAGATAAAAATATTAAAACATATGAAAGTATTTTTATTAATCATTAAAACAAGTCTTATAATGTATTTTTCTAATTTTTATGTGATTTTAACAATTTTTATAATTTTTTAGAAAATTTGAATTTTTGAAATTTTCTATTTGTATTTTAGTTTGATTTATATATATGATACAATACAGTAAAGTTAAGCTACACAATTTTTTAGTTTTTTCGAACATTTTTCAAGTTTTTGTGAATTTTAAAAGTTCAAACAATAAAAAAATTGTTTTTGAATTTTTAATAATAGAAAATACATAAAATATGTGAAACAAAATGTACGTGATCTAATTATTAGGAGTATAATGGATTTTTGTGGATTTTTTAGATAAAGGGAACTAACTAATCAAAGCAATATAAGAACCAAACAAATAATTTGTTGGCAAGGGCATTTTTGCAATTATAGCAAATTTATTAAGCAATATTAATATAACTAAGAAGTTTAAGTATGATACTATAAATGGCCAATCAGCACGTGAGGATATCACACACTTAGCAAAAGAAGGACCAATATTTAATTACAAAAACTATCAAATCCATTGCTAAATAATATAAAAATCTCTGATAAAAGGTTGCAAAATGCCCACCAAAACAAGTAGTGAACCACTTGAGAAGCACAAGCAAGGACTAAAGTGCAATAATAAATACTAACATGGAAACGAGTAATTATTCCACCACTAATACACCCGAATGAGGACATATTTGTAATTATCAATACAATAAATGAAAGGATGCAATTTCATTGATGACAACATGTGAGGCATGTGCTAGGCTCTGAGGCAGTGGTTGGGATCACTCCTCTTCAATCTGATCCCGCGGCTAAGAATTGGGCGCGGACACCGCGATGGTGATGAGATCTGGGCATCTCTTGCTTGATCTGACAGTTTTGACGTGCCTTGGAAGAACTGGGAAGAAGGCATCCTGGATCGAGCTTCAAATGCTAAGATCTTGACTCAAAGATCAGATTAGTGCTTTGATGGATCTAAGAAGTTCCCAGATCAATTCCACATGGTTCTAAAAGTGTATGGACGAACGAATCTCGCTGAAAGAGATCTGGATGTGCTTTGTTTCGAACTTGCTGGTGAAATGCATCGAGGATGCTTGATTCATCCCAGATCTTCTCTTGAGATGGTCTTCATGACCTGTAGGTAATTGGAGGATGGTTCGAAGCCTTGCGAGCCTCGACCGAATCGTTATTCAAAAAACAAGGAAGGTGGAATGGGTGGATTGATCTTCTACGTGTGGGAGATGAAGATCGATGCTCAAATCTGTAGACCTGATGATTAGGTGTGAGGGAAGGCGTATAACTGGAAAGAATTAGGATGAGGTGCATGAATCCAATGGATATGGGTGTTTAAGCACATATGAAGCCCAAAGCCTTCGATCTAGTTGATCGAAGGTCTGATCTAGAACTACTAAATGGAAATCACAAGAAATTGAACTGAAATTGGAATCTAAACCTAGATCTAACTATGCTAATAGCTACAATGTGAAGAAAATGGGTTATCGCCTCAACACAAACATGTTACAGGTTCTATAATCTTAGCACAACAGAGAGAACCTCCGTCAGCACTGGATCTTGTTGATTTCTCTCATCGCATGCTCCCCCTCGATCAATTGAATCACTCTTTTCACAGTCAATCAATCGTGATATGATTCAAGCTCGGGGGAAGAAGGAACAAAAATGGATCAAATATGAATGAAGCATACGGAGGAGATTTTATTGGTGTGGATGGGATGAAATTCAAATGGGAATAGAGCATGTGAACCAAGGTGGATCGAGGTGAAATTGTTCAGGCATGGATCTAAGATCCATGCTTACTAATTGGGTGAAGAAAACATGTTGAGAGGCATTAAAATTGCGATTGGAAAAATTCTTGAAGTAGGCGGGTGATAACCGAGATTTTGTCGAAGTCATGTCAATCCACAAGGCGGATCGAAAGTTGTCGAAGTGACCTTAGACGAAACCTCGAACGATCAATAATTAACCCACAATATGAATCAAGCAATGAATAGCAAAAATGTGAGTTAAAATTTTTTACAACTCTACAACAAAATATGTATAGGTGTAATTATGTGTAGAGGTCGAACTCATGGAGCAAACAGTAGAAGGAGGCAAGAATAATGCGCGCAAAAATTTATCTTTCATCTCTTGTCAATTTTAATTGTTTTTGTGGGTTTTTTATTTTTTTATTTTTATTTTATATTTTTGTATTTTTAATTTTATAATTTTATATTTTCTTTTTGTATTTTAAATTTTTTATATTTCTTTTTCTTTTAAATACATATATATAGAATATATAAGTCTATTGATACAATATAGACTGATATATCTATAAATACTAGTAAATATGAACAAAATACATAATATTTTTTGGATTTTATAAATTTTCTAATGTTTTTGTATTTTTCTGGAATTTTTGCTAATTTTTATGTATTTTTAAAGTCAAAAATATCCTAAATAAGGGATTAAATAAATATCCGAAATTTATTTAAATATTCAAAATAGTAAATGGGTTCCAAAATTATTTAAATAAATTTTTATATATAGGTAATTATATAAAGTAAATGATAAAATAAATAAACATATTTTGGGATTTTTAATGATTTTTTAGATTTTATGAAAAATTTTGGCATTTTTCGATTTTAAGCATTTTCTTTTTCCATTTTTAGTATTTTTTGATCCATAATTAAAATATGATAAAATAGACAATATACAAATTTTTTGGAATTTTTTAGATGTTTATATATTTTTTGGTATTTCTAAGCTAGACAGTACAAAATAAGCCTCCTTTTAATTTTTAATAAATGGATAAAAACCCAAAAATGCAAAATAAATATGTGGAGTGAAAGTACATGGCAAGAGTAATTTATCCCTATTTTTACTAATTTTTAGGAGCAAAATAGCTATTTATAAGAAATGGATGAAAGACACAAAAGTACATGTCCTCGAAAGGGCATAATTGCAAATGAAATGTACTTCATGGACTAAAGTAAAATTTTGCCAAAAATATATAACACATATCTAATTTTATTGAACTGTTTAACAATTACAAAAACACCAGGGCATACAATACAAATTACGTACTCACATGGGACTATACGTGAGTTGGCCTGAGAGGGACCCAAATGCAATTACCATTAAGTAAAGGGTTGATACTGCAAAATTCCCAAAAATATACAATGCAATTCAAATTTAATGGACTATTTTATAATTACAAAAATAGATATGGGCTTCAATGCAATTTCACCACCTCATATGGGACGGCACGTGAGGTGACGTGGAATGGACCCAGATGCAAATAAAAGAAGTACAGTGGTATTTTTACAAAATTTCCACTTTATTTATACGTTATATTTTGTTTACCGAACTAAATGACAAAAATACAAAAATACAGGGCTAAAGTGCAAATTACCCCATAAATGCGGCGTGGGCCAACGACTGGATCTTGGTCACTTGCCACGTGTCGCTCCCCTACCGCATGATGATGCTTCACCATAGACGCTCGACATTAGATAGTTGTAGGCGATCTGACAGTCAGGAGCGATCGCATCCAGTGACACTTGGACGATCTGAAGGGTGCTGTGATCGGACGGCACTAAGGTAGCTTGGAGGGACAAGGAAGAACCCCCACTGCTCCGAGCTTCACTCTGGTTGCTTCCGCACTTCCGACCATCTAGGCAGCTCGCGGGGGGCTCGAATCATCGCCCCTGCTCCTCTGTGTCGGGCGAGGGCTTCAGTAAGGTCCCTGGTGTTGAGGTGAAGGAGAACGAGCTCGATGAAGTTCTGAGTTCTAGGAACCTGCCCTTGAGTTGATTCGACCCAAATGGGTCCCTTTGGCTCACCAGACCTGCAAAAGGGATTTACAAGCACAATTTGGGGGTCCTGGGCCTTATGTGGCGTAGTGGATAGAAGTGGGGTGTGGCGGTGAGGTCCGACGGAGTGGGACGGAGTTGGACCTCGTAATTCAGATCCAAGAGGGATTCGGTGGGGCGAAGGTGCGTGAGGCATGCAGAAGCGATGGGGTGAGAGAGTGACGTGGTTGGCACGTCGAATAATGAGCAGAAATAGTGGGGTAGGGTTCGCTGGAGCGAATCCGGCGAACTACGAATTGAGTTGATTAAGCTAAATTACTACGCTAACCACTAAACTAAATACGAAATTAAAAAGCATGAATTAAAAATTACCAAAAAAAGTAAAGGGCGCAACTCATACCTGGCCAGAGGCATCGCCGGAGATGACTGCCTTAGGTGCAACCCCCTCCTTCGTGAGCTTTCCAAGGCATAAGGGAGCTCCTGCTGTCACCTAGATGCACACTTGGCCGAGATTTGGGGCTTTAGGGCTCGGGTGCTGATAAAATTTGACAATGAAGAAGGATGTCTTTATTTAACTACAACCTTATTGACTGGAGAAATGGAGAGAATGTGGCGTATATACAAGGGATCCAAGATCCCGACGTGAATCGTGGGATATACAGGAGCATAATTGCTGAAGAGATCGATGGCGATAGATGGACCAATCTAGCATTAAAATGGCAAGAAAATGCGGGAAAAGGCAGTCGCGTTAAATTAGATGCCTGGAGGGAGAGTTGACCAGGGGTCAATAGTCGTTGGAACGTGATTGGTCCATGTTGACCACTAAAAGACAAAATAGTGAATTTTATTTGAATTCAAATAATTAAAAATAGTAAATGATTATATTTAATTCTGATTATAAAATAAAATATGTTTATTATGTTATTTAGTATTTTATTATGATTTTTATGTTTTTGGTGTTATTTATTAGTAGTTAATTTTTAGGGGTATATTTATAGGTATATTTATAAATTTAGCTATTTATTTTTATTTTCTATATTTTATTTTAATATTTTATTCTTTTATTTTATATATTTACAACTTATTTTATGTACATAAATATATTTTATGATATTTTTATGATATATTTTGTACATTTAAATAAATAGGTATATAAATTATATAGGTATACTTATAGGTATTTCATCTATGATTTATATACATTATTTTTTAAGGTATTTTATTGGATTTTATTTTAGTTTTATATTTTTGTAAAATATAAATGATATTTACAGAAGTATAAAAATATAAGAGAATAAATAACGAAAGAATGAAATCCCCTTTTATTTATTTTACAGATATAAGATAGGTATTTTGCCTATATATAGACTTATTTTATTTTATGTTTTCTTTTTGATTTTATTCTAGTTGCAATATGTACATATAATATACATAATATTACAAAATTATAAAATTATAAAATTATAAAAAGAATAAAGAATGAATAAAATGAATATTTTAATTATGTATAGTGTACAATGAAGGTCAAAACCTAACTTTCACATCTTAACCCCAAAAATCATGAAACCACCTCCATTAAATAGCTTATGAAAAGTTATATACAATTATAGTGTGATTTTGATATATTCTGAGTTTTTATTTGAAAGATACAGGATGTGAAGTTGGGATTTTGGCTTTTTATTTTGTGAATAAAAAGTACCATGTATATTATTTTTCTACAAACTCAATTTTGTATTTTTATTTATAGTATTATCTACAACTTTCATGTCTATAATGTCTTTATTTGAGGTATAAATAATAAAGGATAAAATAGGTTTCAAAAATGAATAAAAGAATTAGGTTTTTCTTGTATTTTTAGCCCTTATCTCCCCCTACTTTATTCCTTGTCGGCCAACTCGATTCTTGACTTAGTCTCAGGGTTTAGGGTCATAAAATAACTTTGGTATGTTATTCTTTTTCTTTTCTTCTCTTTATTCTATAATTTTCAATATTGTTATTTACACAATACATACAATAAATGATGAATGCTATTTTGTATGAATTGATGATATTTACATGCATTTGCTAGGTTTTGAAGGCCAAAATGATAGAATAAAGGTGATGAAATGGAGATTTATCACCCCCTATACTTGTCTTTGCTAGTCCTTAGCAAACACTTATGTAATATTACAAAAATAATAAAGAAGAAAAGAAAAAGAAAGAATAAATAGAATTGATTTCGATTACTAAACTTGTCTTTACAAAATCAAAGTTTGGAGTTCAAGTTAGACATTGGTGTGAAAACATGTGTGGAACCTGGTCAGAAATCAGATTTAAAACACAACAGCCTTCGAGAGTCACAAAACACAGTTCAAACCACCTCAATAGCCATGCCAGAACTAGCCTACATCATACACAAACCCTTATGACTATGAAGCTGACTTGTATAGTGTAAGTGATAGTCTCTATCCCCAACTAAAATGACAAAAGGACTGACTTCTCCATAATGACAACCCGATGATTCCCCAATCAAGCAACTCTTTCCTCAAGGAGCGGGATATTCCCTTCTCAGTTCAAGTGGCATCTGACTCAAGAGGAGGGGGTGGAGAGAAGAATGGACAGTAGCCAGTGTAGCTACCTATCCTGGGATGCATGACCAATATAGTCAAGTCATCCAACTGCAGGCTCACATGGTATAACTTTGATGCTCAAGCTTGCTTATTGACTATACAACATATATACATACTCCAGCATGCATTTTATTTTCTATCAGGCTTGTCCACTTTTTTTGGAGTTTTTTTCCTTTTTTATTTTTTTGAAATACTATATACAACAACATTTACATAAGGAGTTTTTCCTCTTAAGCCAGAAGACTAACCCTTTTTTGAAGCATTATTGCAACCCACACTCTCCTGTCTTTAGACCTCATGGCAACTAGACGGGTAGGGGTGCACTTCCCTCTCTAGACGAGGATGAACGTTTCCACTCGTATGCGTCTCAAACTGGCAAATCTAATCCCCTCACCATTCCAACTGAGTTGAGCCAAGTGAAAGGTGCAAGTGTCTGGTAGGTCATGGTCGACACGAGTCATGCATGCATCTCGAAAAGTTCTAGTTAGTCAATTGAGGTGACTTGAAAACAGCCCTGAGTCTCAAAGAATTAAGTCTCAATCAACCTGAACTACCTTAAATCTAGTTATCATAAGGTTCTAGTACAGTTAGGTACAGTAAGGTCCAACCAAGCTCCAATTTTTGACTTTATTTGGACTAGTTCAATCATCAAGCTCAATCCGAAAGAATGCGAATGCTATGCAAATGCTATGCACAATGATGCAAAGAATGATGAAATTTTTCAAAAAGAATTTGAAAATAAAAAGAATTTTAGCAAAAAATATAAAATATGTACAACTATTTACACATGCGTGCCTCTTTTTATTGATTTACATAGATTAAAAGGTTAAACGATTTATAGGTTTGAAAATGTTATTTATAGGTATATATACAATTGGTCAAGAATTATATATTTATATATATTTGATTATTATTATTATATATTTTTTATTTTAATGATGCATATTTATTCCTCAAATTTATTTGAAAATATTTTGAAAACTACAGTACAAAATAATTTTTGCAAATATTTACAAACATTTGAAAGCTGTTTTGCAAAGATTTTTCAAACAATATATATATATATATAGATTATTCGAAATGTTTTTACAACCATTTTCAAAATCATTTACAAATGGGTTTTCCAAACTTTTACTTCACACAAAGGAAATATTTTTTACAAATCAAAACTTTTTACAAAGGTTGAAAATATTTTACAAAAAGTTTTCCAAATACGTCAAACCATTTTTCATATTATTTTGCAAAAATATTTTTAACGTGATTTATTAACTAGTATATACAAAAAGAATTTGAGGAATAAAATACATTTAATGAATTGTATATGTATATATAGTATTTTTAGTTGTATTTCTTATTAATAATACAAAAGTGTGAGTTATGTATGGAGTATATACATAGTATATACGACCCTCCTATACATAGCTTGAGCTATGTCGTCATAAATCAAAAAGAATAGAGAAGACATAACTCGTACTAAGTATAAAAAAGCTTATACTACATCGATGAAAGAATGAAGAAATAAATGAATAAGAAGTTGACCGCCCCCCTATACTTAGGATCAAATAATCCTAAATATAGCATATTGTATACAAGACAGTGAGGGCCAAGGGTGGGAATAAATAGATCACATCTCGATCTGCCTCCCCCTATATTTAGGGTAAGATATCCCTAAGCTTAGTAGAGCAAATCAACAAGAGAGGATAAAGAACTTGTTTGAGGTTTCGAAGGAAGATGGGCGCTTACTCATCTATGATCAATCGATGAATCGACGCGAAAGGAAAGCATGAGCGAGCTCAGGTTGCAGTTTTGGCTTTTTCAAGTAGAATGCAGACTATGATTCCACAAAGTTCAATAGGAGTGGTTTAAGCTATGTGGGTTTGCTTTTTTGACATCCCATACAAGGAGTCAGTCTTGAACCGCCGCTCTTTTTTGACCTAGCAACTGACAACCTGGACACGAGCTTCCCAAAGCCAGACTAAGAGAGCAAACAAAAACCCAAGAATACAGACTCAGCACAATGGAAAAAGCATGGAACTGGGGGGCAAAAGACTGACAGACACTACTCCAAAGAAAGCTGGCACTGAAAATGGAGGGGATAAAAGAATGAAAGAACTCTGGGTGTGCCCCTTACACTTAGGTCAAAGTACGTCCTAAGTACAGAAAACTATCTAAAAGGGACAACACCTTTCTGCTAATAAAAAAAATGAAAACGAAAAGAAGAAAAGAAGAAAAGATATCTGAAGATATATGATAAGATCGCAGAGAATGTACGCATCACTCCCCCTATTCTTAGGGTAAAATATCCCTAAGTATGAGCAATGACATGGGTTGTGAAACAACACGATTTGTACCCCCTATACTTAGGACAAGGTATGTCCTAAGTCTAGACACACAGATATGCCAAATGATCTAGGGTACACATGACATACGAGAGAAAGAAGGAATGTAAGACAAAACACATATATACACAAGTAAGAATGGTAATGTACAAGACAATATCTGGTATGTGAATACCGTGCTCTCGTCATCATCTCCCTATGAGAACGCTGACGCAGTCAAGAAGCAAAACGACACCAGTGTATACAATCAAGTGGGTGTCATCTACCAGGGAAAAATAGATCGAAAACTATACCATGAACCGATAGCATGAAGTAGATCATCGGCTCATAAGGAAGAAATGATAGATCGAAGCCGATACTGTAAGACATGGAGGAAGAAGGAATAGTACATACTTCTCCAAGACAATCATGCTCTCAGAAAAGTATGAAAAGTGAAGAGCAGGAGACTCTATCTGCAGCATGATATCCGATGGTCATAAGGTCAGAGGGTCTCAGGAACACACCGAACACCACAAGACATGGCTCAACCCTGCGAGGGTCCTCAAGGTGAGGAGGCTCATATGAATCAAAGATCTCAAACATAATCAAAAGACTTGGCTCTGTGCTCCAACAGAGAGGAGACACACTCAGAGAGGAGACTGAGTACACAGATCATCAGACTCAGCTTCATGCTCCACCAGATAGGAGACACCATATGTGAAACCGAGTACCTACAAAATGGTGTATCCTCCTGCAGATAACCCTCAGAGAGTGGTATATACTAGTCAATGAATAATCAGACAGAGCTCACCCTTGTGAGGGTCATCAAGGTGAGCAGACTCAAATGAGTCGGATCCATAAGACGGATCATCAGAAGTGGTCTCGGTAGGCGACAGATTGGCTACCAGCAGAAGAGAGCGACAGATCGAGAAAATGTGGCAGCG
This sequence comes from Ottelia alismoides, assembly GCA_037367405.1. Classification (NCBI taxonomy): domain Eukaryota; kingdom Viridiplantae; phylum Streptophyta; class Magnoliopsida; order Alismatales; family Hydrocharitaceae; genus Ottelia; species Ottelia alismoides. Next base: position 299,982 of record JAZKJV010003062.1, on the reverse strand, counting down.
TCCCGTAGATAACCCTCAGGGAACATACTGCCAACTAAGTAGGGAATAATCATGGTAGAGGGCTCGCCCTTGCGAGGACCGTCAAGGAGAGCGGACTTAAAGGAGTCCATAGAGATCAGTCTCAAGATCTGACAGATCGGATAAACAACAAGGCAGTGGGGACCAAAAACGTATAACAGATGACTCGATTCTGTGCTTCGCCATATCAAAGACACAATCAGAAAGAGGAATCGAGCGTAAAGAATGTGTTGTATTCTCCCGCAGATAATCCTTAGGGAGTAATGCAAACTAAGCAGAGACTAGTTAGAATAGATCTCATCCTTGCGAGGGTTGTTAAGGAGAAAAGACTCAAAGGAGTCGAAAGAGATCAGTCTCGGTAGACGACAGGTCGGCTACCCAGCGGAAGAGATCGAAGGATCTAGAAAAATGTCATAGTCTCTCACGGATAACCCTCTGAGAGAGCTATGAAATAGGCAGTGAAATAGTCAGCAGAAGTAAAACTCATCCTTGCAAGGACCATCAAGGAAAGGAGACTCAAGGGAGTTGGTGAAATTGGCCTCATGTACCAAGAGATCGGGCACATAATCAGATAGGGAGGCCAAACAACCAAATCAGACGACTAGGTTGCGTGCTCCAACGTAATGGCATCATACTCAGTGAGTGAACCGAGCGTAGAGAAAGTGTTTCATCCTCTCGCAGATAGTCCTCAAGGAGTGATGCAAACTAGGTCAATTAAACCATGGGAATGCTGACATTAAGTAACATATCAGTAGGAGGGCATAAGACAATGGAGGGACATAAGATTATCAAGGCAATTGTAAAGTCAGGAGATGGAGGATGGATCGATCAAGGAAATGAGTGTAATCATGTGGGTTCCGCTCACCGTCACTTTAAAGCACATAAGGTGACAGCACATCAAGCATCTGAATCAAGACGGGTGGAACCGCATAATAGGTCGATCAGTCATAGATCATGAAATCACCATCAAATCATCAGAATACTTCACATCCTCAATCCGGTGTACATGATCAAAATCCTCAGTAAGCTCTATGTACCGATCTGAAGTCATATCCACCAAAAGTAGCATACCGATCTCAACATTCTCAAAATGGGTCTGTCTTACTCAAATCATCAATGTGAGTCATAAACCTCGATGCGGGCTCTATCTACAAGCACAACAATCCCAGGTGGAAGGAGGGATGATATGGAGGGCACAAGGAGGGTGGGTGAGATGAAAGTTGACATAGACAGAATTGCGGTTCAAGGAGAGGGTCTCCTTGAATCGGACTGGATACGGGTGATAAGGGCAAGGAGAAAAAGCCACAAAATCTGATGAAGATGAAGAAGCTCAAGACCCAATATCATGACTCAAATGCAAGTGAGGAAATATATAAACAAGAGAGATAGAGAGACTCAATGATAAAAAATGATGACTCACACTGATGGAACCGAAAACTCATAGAGGGATGAAAATGCAAATGGGCTCAAAATCACAATCAGTGTATGAGGCAAACTCCCAGTTCACCTACTCAACACAATGAAGATCGAGATGTTGGTCTTTTATCTTTTTATTTTTAGAGTTAGGTGATTTTCAAAAAGTTGTACGAACACGAAGATAGGCCTGGGATTTGGGCACTAATCCTTAGTTTGTATGTAAGAATAAAATGCTCAGACAATGAGGGGGTTGCTCTCCCCAAAGCAATGAATCCGTTACTTTTTTAAGTCCAATAGAGTTAGCAGTCCCAATTTTATTTAGGTTGTCACTTTTTTTTCATTTTTCAATGCATGTGCCTAATGATATTTCCAATTCCATTTACCATCCTAAGTAAGCAAAATTAGAGGGAGAAGGTCGGAAAAGCGTGCAACTCAGAAATTGATGATGCATGCAATGTCAGAAGATTTACATTGCTTCCCATCTCTCCATACAGGATGCATAACAGAATTGAAAATTATTCTACATGCAATGGAATATGATGAAATCGCCCTAGAATAGTAACTGTTATTATCGTGAAGCACAGTATGTTAATTATTCAGAGACAAACCCTAAAGTCTGGTGTTGGAGACATCTCTATGCCCACCACAATGGCTCCTGCTAGCGTTGTATGATGCCTCTCACGGTGCGTGGGTTCAAATCTAAACAACCAACATTTATTATTTGACTAAGTCTAGAATCGAATCTATAGGTACATGCAAATATATTAGGGCTTTGGACCTTAATATATCGAGCAAATAATTCCTAGGGTAGGGCTCATTCATACAAAATAAATAAGACAAAAATCAGAAAACAAAGAAAAATAAAGCGATAAAAACACAAAAAAGCCAGCGAGATACCCAATGGAACAATCCCTCGGGCAATGAACCTCACAAAGTTGTTGTGTCATGGAGAGTCCAAATTATTACATATAAATTGTCACTCTCTCACATAAATATACACAATAATGCAAAATAGAAAAAAATAAAGAAAGATATTGTCTTCAAAAATTTCTTTGTCTGCCCTTGCTGCTCTCTCCTGCCGGTGAAGTCTGAAGTTTGTCTCCATCTTTCTCAGGTGCATCGGTCCTCCTAGGAGGTCCTCCCTCACGTGGCGGTCCCTCGCAACATAGTCAAGCAAAGAAAGCGATTAGAATAGTCACAATTAATATCAAATAATAAGGAAAATAAATAATAGGAAATAAATAAATGCAATCAATAAATAAATAAGAGAAATAGAACAAAATAAAAGAATCCCCAACTATGCGACGTTGCTCCCCGACAACAGTGCCATTTGATAACCGAGATTTTATCACAAGGCGGAACAACAGTCACCGAAGTGATCTCAAACGAAATCTCGATCGATCAACAATTAACCTACAATACAAATCAAGCAATGAATAGCAAAAACATGGAGTTAAAATTTATTATAACTCTACAACAAAATGTGTATAAGTGCAAGTAAGTGTAAAGGCCGAACTCAGGGAGCAAACGGTAGAAGAGGGAAAGAATAATGTGCACAAACATTTATCTTTCATCTCATGTCCATTTTTATTATTTGTGTGGGTTTTTTTTTTTAATTTTTTTATTTTGTTTTTAATTTTATAAATTTATATTTTCTTTTTGTATTATCATATTTTCATATTTCTTTTCTTTTAAGTACATATATATGGAATATATAAGGCTATTTATACAATATAGACTAATATATTTATAAAAACTAGTAAATATAAACAAAATATATAATAAAATTGTTTTTGTATTTTATAAAATTTTCTGATGTTTATAATTTTTCTGTAATTTTCACTAATTTTTACGTATTTTTAAAGTAAAATATCCCATATAAAAAGATTAAATAAATATCTGAAATTGTTTTGAATATTAAAAATAGTAAATGGGTTCTAAAATTATCCAAATCACTTTTAATATATAAGTAATTATATAAAGGAAATTATAAAACAGAAAAATATATGTAGCGTGAAATTACATGGGAAGAGGCATTTATCCCTATTTTTGCTAATTTTTAGGTGCATGGTAGCTATTTATAAGAAATAGATGAAAGGCACAAAAATCCATGTCCTAACAGGGCATAATTGCAAATAAAATAAACTTCAGGGACTAAAATACAATTTTCCCAAAAATATATAGCGTACATTCAATTATATTGAACTATTTAACAATTACAAAAATGTCAGGGAATACAATACAAATTACCCACTCACGTGGGACTACACGTGAGTTGGCTTGGGAGGGACCCAAATGCAATTACCATTAAGTACAAGCCTGATACTGCAAAATTCCCAAAAATATACAATGTAATTCAAATTTTAATGGACTATTTTACAATTACAAAAACAGATAAGGGCATCAATGCAATTTCACCACCTCGCACGACACATGAGGTGACATGGAATGGTCCCAGATGCAAATAAAAGAATTACGTGGGTCTTTTTTACAAATTCTCACTTTATCACACGATGACGCTTCACCGTGGATGCTCAAGATTAGAATGTTGTAGGCGATCTGAAGGTGAGGAGCGGTCGCATCCAACGACACCTGGAAGATCTGGGGCTATGATCAGACGGCTCTAAGGTAGCCCGGAGGAACATGGAAGAACCCTGCTCCTCTGAGCTTCACTCCAGCTACTTCCACGCTTCTGACCATCTGGGTTGCTCGTAGGGGGCTCGAATAATCACCCTAGCTCCCCCGCGTCGGGTGAGGGCTTCCGTAAGGTCCTTGGAGTTGAGGTGAAGGAGAACGAGCTCGATGAAGTTTGGAGCTCCAGGAACCTGCCCCTGAGTTGAATTCAACCCAGAAGGGTCCCTTTGGCCCACCAAACCTACAAAAGGGATTTGCAAACACATCGGGGGGGGGGGGGGGGGTCATGTGCCTTATTTGGCATAGGTGTATGGAAGTGGGGTGTGACGGCGAGGTCCGATGGAGTTGGACGGAGTTGGACCTCGTAATCCAGATCTGAGAGGGATATGGTGGGGCGAAGTTGCATGAGGCATGCAGAAGCGATGGAGTGAGAGAGTGACGTGGTTGGCACGTCGAATAACGTGCGGAAACAGTGGGTTAGGCTCCGATGAACAACTAATCGAATTGATTAAGCTAAATTACTACTCTAACCACTAATCTAAATGCGAAATTAAAAAGCATGAATTAAAATCTACCTAAAAAAGTAAAGGACGCAGCTCATTCTTGGCCGGAGAGGAGGGAGCAGAGGCATCGCTGGAGACGATCGCCTTGGGTGCAACCTCCTCCTCCACGAGCTTTCCAAGCCTCAGGGGACCTCCAGCTGTCACCTGGATGCACTTGGCCGAGATTTAGGGGTTTAGGGCTAGGGTGCTGACCAAATTTGACAATGGAGAAGGAGGTCTTTATTTAACTACGCCCTTATTGACTGGAGAAATGGCGAGAACGTGGTGTATGTACAAGGGGTCCAAGATCCCGGCCTGAATCGTGGGATATACAGGAGCATAATTGCTGAAGAAAAGACAACGATAGATGGACCAATCGATCTTGAAAATGGCAAAAAAAGCAGGAAAAGACAATCGTGTCAAATCAGACGCCTGGAGGGGGAGTTGATCAGGGGTCAACGGTCGCTGGAACGTGATTGGTCTACGTCGACCACTAAAAGACAAAAACGTGAATTTTATTCGAAATTTAATTAATTAAAAATAGTCAATGATTTTAATAAATTTTGATTATAAAATAAAAATGTTTATTATTTTATTTAGTATTTTATTATGATTTTTATTTTTTAGTGTTATTTATTAGTAAATAATTTTTAGGGGTTTATTTATAGGTATACTTATCTATATTTTGGCTATTTTATTTTATTTTCTATATTATATTTATTATTTTATCCTTTTATTTTATATATTTACAACTTTTTTAAGTACATAAATATATTTTTATTATATTTTTATGATATAATTTGTACACTTAAATAAATAGGTATATAAATTATACAGATATATTTATATATATATTTCATCTATGATTTATATACAATATTTTATTTTAAGGTATTTACTAGGTTTTATTTAAATTTTATATTTTTAGTAAAATATAATTGATATTTACATTAGTATAAAAATATATGAGAATATAAAATGAAAGACTGAAATTCCCTTTTATTTATTTACAGATAAAACATAGGTATTTTGCCAATATATTTATATAGACTTATTTTATTTTAAGTTTTCTTTATGATTTTATTCTAGTTTCAATATGCATATATATTATAAATAATATTTACAAAATTATAAAAATATAAAATTATAAAAAGAATAGAGAATGAATAAAATGAATATTTTAATCGAGTATAATGTACAATGAGGGTCCAAAACCTAACTTTCACATCTTAACCCAAAAATTATGAAACTACTACCTCCATTAAATAGCTTATAAAAATTGATATGCAATTATAGGTGATTTTAGTACATTTTGAGTTTTTATTTAGAAGATACGGGTCTGTGAAGTTGGGATATTGGCTTTTTATTTTGTGAATAAAAGTTACTCTGTATATTATTTTGTACAAACTTAATTTTTTATTTTTATTTATATTATTATCTACAACTTTCATGTACATAGTTTCTTTATTTGAAGTATTAATAATAAATGATAAAATATGTGTCAAAATGAATAAATAATGAATAAAAGTTTGTTTTTTTGTATATTTGGCCCTTATCTCCCCTTACTTTATTCCTTGTCGACCAATTCAATTCTTGACTTGGTCTCAGGGTTTAGGGTCATAAAATACCTTTAGTATTTTATTCTTTTTCTTTTCTTCTCTTTATTCTATAATTCTGGTATTAAAAACATTGTTATTTACATAATAAATACAATAGATGATGAATGCTATTTTGTATGAATTGATGCTATTTACATGTATTAGCTAGGATTTTTAAGACCAAAATGATAGAATAAAGGCGATGAAATGGATATTCATCAACGGGTCTGGTTGTTTAAATGGGTACAAGAGAAAAAATGGGGAGTTTATTTGTCGGGTCAACAACCCGGATTTTGGACCATGGGCTTTTAGCCCGAATAAGACAAGAAACAAAAGACAAAACATATTAAAATAAATAAATAAAAATAAATTAGAAATATATTTAAATTAAAAAGTTATCAACATAAAAACTATTTATAAATTAATAAGTTATTTTATGGTGACTTTAATCAATTAAACAAATTAGCTTAAATAGTTATGTTATTAAAATATACATGTTTACATGTACAAATTACCTATATATTATTTACTTATTTTTATTTATTTATGTATGCAAATATACAAGTTATTTTACATTTTATTTATTTAAATAATAATTAAAGCATTAAAAGTAAATTTTCATTTTATTTTTATGGGTTTATTCAATAGTACCGATAATAATGATATGTATAACTTAGGTATGATTTTTCTACATGCAATGCATACATAATTTTATTAGTTATTTTTATACACATTTTTATGAGTTTTAAATTTTATTTATTAAAATACATTAAAAGAGTTGTAAATACATTTTTGATTTTTTTACAAAAGTATTTACAAATCTAAATAAATAGGGTTGTTTACAACGCATGTACTATTTACTTATACAATATATATACTTAATTATTTTTTATTCTTTGAATTTTTGGTTTTTACATTTTATATATTTAGTATAAAATATGTAAAAACTATTAAAATGTAAAATGTTCAAAAATATAAAAAATGATAGGATTTTATTAGTTATGTCCATATGAGATATTGCAATATCAGTTATGCCCTCCCTTTCTTGGAATATCAGTTGTGCCCCAACCCTCCTGCAAAATTCACAGTTCTGCCCTTTCGTAATATTAGTTATACCCCTACTGTACCTTAACAAAAGGGTAGAACTGTAAATTATGCGAGAGGACAGGGGCACAACTGATATTCTAAAAAAGGAAGGGAATAGTTGATATTGTAATATCTCAGAGGGGCACAAATGATAAAAATCCAAAATAATATATACAAGTAATATACAGCTGCACAAGTACACTGACTTCTCCAAAAAGTCGACTTTCACATTTTAACTCCAGATTTTATAAGGTCACATTCATTTTAGCGATTATTTTATTTTTAACATAATTAAAGTGATTTTGTTCATTTTGAATTCATATGAAGAAAATATTGAGCTTTCAATTCTGATTTTACAGTGGAGTATTGTACCTTTTATTATATATATGATTTATTTTTGCAAATATTTTTATGATTTAAAATACATTTTATGTACAAGTTTAATGAAGAAAATATTCTGATTTGAGATTGATTTAATGATAAATAAAATAATATAAGATATGTGCACAATGGATAAGATGAATATATACATAGTGAATTTGATTTTCTATGATTTTTATAAGTTAAGGATAATATCTTCACCTACTTTATTCCTTATCAATTAGAATAACACTTGACCTACTCTTGGTGTCATGACCCATCCTGCTAGTTGAAAAGGATGTGACAAATGTATATTTCTTTTCTATATATTTCATAACAAAAGGTGCATAAAATGAAAATATAAATTCATTTATCAAAAATCCTTCTACTCGTCATCAAAATATGCTTTTTATCAATGACAAAAAATCCAAAATGTCCATCCATATCAAAAACCTGATTAACATATAACATCCATTACGCTTACAAACTATCACTTACAAGAGTAGTCTATCTTCCCATTACACAACCATATTTCTTCATAATTTTACAACTCTATATTAAAGTACAAAAGTTACCAAAAGATCCTAATATGTTATAGTTTGACACAACCTCCCGCTACTTTGTAGTATCCTTGTTTCTTCTAAGACTCTTGCTCAGGTACGTCTATAAATAATAATAAAAAATGGAAGGATGAGTGCAAACTCAATATGAGCGTAGACCTTATGAATGAGTCTCAAGCATTTTGATAAGAAAAATAAGGGTTATTTCAGAAGCAACTTTGCATAAAACATAGAACATTAGATGGAATTGCTTTAAGAAAACAAAACTTGATACTTTTCCAAAATTTTGTTGTAGTAAAACATTCAACTTCCAAAAAAGGAATAACTGCACTTAATTTAATTCTTGTTGTTAAAAGTACTCTATAATTACTAGTCATAACTATTGCTTTAACACTTATCAACACCACTGTAGCTAACTGTACTAAGTCCATTATTACTGAAACAATCTGAATCATACGCGTACACAACCCCAAATGCCAAAGAACACCCTGCATATGGTCCAATGTATTTATATATACAAAATATGGATACAAAGTCCTCTGAACCATATCTAATGGTCGCCATATCTAATATCATCATCATATCTAATTACTTATTTCAGAATCCTATCTAATGACATCACAATATCTAATGGCTAGTTCATTACATGTTTGAGAGAAAATGTGGTGTTCAACATTCATATAATCTTTCTTTCTTAAACATATCTATAAGCTAAAAGTGTATGATATCCGATTCATACCACTAAATAAAAGCTTTTGCTTATGAAGCTTCTGTTGTATTATTAAAATAATTGGATACTAAAACCTCTCAAGTTGTATGTAACCTTTTGTTGTATAAAAATAAAAACTAAGAATTTCCTGGCATACGTAGAACTTGAAATGCCATATTATTAAAAAAACTAAGATATGAATACTATGCTTCATGTACCATGGCTAAAACTGATCTGATTTCTATGTAATCCAAATATGTATAGTTGTGTAATCTAATGATATATAGAGGCTTTAAACCTTAAATTTAACTGTCAAAATATGAGTAAATACTTGAAAATAATACTTGAGAGATCACTCACCTTGAATTTGATTCTTATGCCTCAACAAGTATAGCTCGATCTACCAACGAAAATGGATTCGTCTCCTATATAGTAGAAAGAAAATTAATGTAATCTATTAACATGGGTTTATGCTTATATTGGCTTATCTAAAGATACTATCTCTTCTCTCCTAAAAAAGCAATGAATCTTAAGAATATTTCAGCAGAGTTTTCCCTTGTAAAAGTGATATTTCTTAAGAAAATTTTGATAGAGTTTTTCCTTAAGAGGTGTTGTTTTCTAAGAAAATTTCAACAGAGGTTCCTCTTAAAAGGTCATATTTCTAAAGAAATTTTTGGCATATGTTCCTATTATATGCTAAAAAAATAAGAAAGGATAGCTTGGGTCTGCTAACCTTTCTCATGAAATTTGCAATATGCCATGCTCGTACCATGATCCTTCCTCTACTTGTTGGCAGAGCTTCGCTACAGTCTTCTTAACCACTCTCATCAAAGTTTGGAGGAACTTGGTTATGGAATGGATGGCTTGAGAATGAGGAGGTTTGGTGTGTGTGGGGGGGGGGGGGTATTTATAGGCCTCCAAAAGGGAAAATCATGGTTTAAGCACTCATAGTTTCAGCCTATGATTTTATAAATATCATGGTTTCTCCTAATACCATGGTTTCTATACCCACGATTTCGCCCATGGATTTTGCTCATTTAAACCATGTTTTTTAATGACACATAAATAGCACTACTTATAATTAATTAGTACTAATCAAGATTGATTATGTTTAGCTTACATTAATCCATGGTTAAGCTCATTATTCATCGTTAGTTTTCTTAATCTTGATTAAATTTTCCTAATGATAATGATTAAGGAATAATTTTGATCTTAACAAACACCATCTATTTTGAATTCAAAAATTCATAGAAATTCATAACGACATCCGATTTATACGAATCAAAATCCATTAGAATCATCTCGTCAAGATGGATGGCATAACAATCTCTAAGTTGGGACTATAAAAATTCAATGTAGTACTTCTTTAATTATAACGTTGTAAATGAAGATTATGATTCTATTTGTGATCCAACAATCCTAATCTTAATACATTTAAAATATAAGAATGTCACAATATTCCTCTACTTAGAATAAATTTCATCCTTGAAATTTGTGTACCTCAGTCAGCTTGGAAATAAGTGTAGGTATTGAGACCGCATTTCATCTTCTCTTTCCCAAGTGACTTCTTCTACTGCATGGCTTTTCCATAGGACTTTCACTATGTATCTTTTCGTTCGTAGTTCTTGAACTTTGGCATCTAAAATTTGTAGCGGAACTTCTTCATAGGAAATGTCCTCCTTCAATTGCACTTCTTGCGCTTTGATAACATGAGATGGATCTAGGATGTATTTTCAAAGGGTAGAAACATGAAAGACATCATGTATCCTTGCCAGTTCCGATGAAAGCCAAAGGCGATATGACGTATTGCTTATTCTCTCGGTAATCACATATGAACCAATGTATCTTGGACCCAGCACATTTATCGAATCTGATCAATCCCTTCCATGGAGATACTCGCATGAATACCTGCTCCCCTACTTGAAACTCAAAGATCTCCCCTGCTCTTATCCGCATAACTTTTCTATCTATCTTGTAAGATCTTCAAATGCTTTCTTATTTCTTCAAACTTTTATATTGAGTTTCATATCAATCTCGGTGCGACCAACTTACATTCGCCTACTTCATTCCAGCAAACGGGAGTTCTAAATGGTCAATCATATAATGCTTCATATGGAACCATTCCGATGCTAACATGATAACTATTGTTGTAAGAGAATTCTACAAGTGATAGATGTTCATCATCCTTGAAGCTCAGTACACATGCCTGCAACATGTCCTTTAGAGTTTGAATAGTATGTTCAAATTGTCCATCTATTTGTGGGTAAAAAGCTTGGTTGAATGCTAATTTTGTACCCACAACTTTATGTAAACTAGGACAAAATCGAGATGTAAAGTGAGAATCTTTATCAGATACAATCGGCATTGATGCTCCATGCAGTCTTATAATTTTATCTACAAAAAATTTGCCCAAACAGTCTAATGTGTACATCATGTGTACTACTATGAAGTGAAAGGATTTTGTTAGCCTACCAACATTACCCAGATGGCATCATGACCTCGACGGGCCTTAGGTAATCCAGTAACGAAGTCCATAGTGATATGTTCCCACTTCCACTAAGATATGGGAAGAGGTTGCAATGCACCAGTGGACCGTATATGATTTGGTTTGGTTCGCTGACAAATTAGGCATCTGGAAACATATTCAGCAATCTCTCTTTTCACTCCTAACCACCAGTAACATGTCTTCACTGTTATATGCATCTTTGTACTACCTGTGTGCATTGCATACATCAAGTTATGTACTTCTAAAATCCCAGCTCTGATTTCTAAAGATTTTGGAACACACAATCGTTGCTTGAAAAATAATATCTCGTGCTCATTTATTGTAAAATCTAATGCTCCTGCTGTAGGTGAAATATAAGATATAGATATAAAAAATATAAAAGAATATAAAAGGAGGGTTAGATAATACCGAATTAGATGAGATACCAATATGATGATGAGATGGATCAACTTGCCGAGGCGTGCAAAATGCACTGACCTTAAGAATAGATTCGTACCCCCACGGAGATTCCGATGGTACAGTCGGTATTGGTATGACTACTCTCCAGGATACAACGGCGAGATCTCAATGGGTATGCACGTACCAACATCAAGGTCTATTGAGCAACAATAGATCGTTCCTTCGGAATAAACTCACTCAAAAGAGTAGAGAAGATATAATGATTATGTATTGTGTGTTCTCAAATCAAATGCTATAGGGCCCTTTATATAGATACACAATAAGAGAACGTTACACATTCAAAACAACCAATTAAATCCTCCATTCAATTGAATATTAATCATTCATAAAATAACGTATTAAAAATACAATAAAGAAGATTCAATATTCTCATAATGTGTACAACATCCATCATTATTATTATAAAGTAAAATGTGTAACATACAACATGCACGCAACATTAAATAAAAGATTTAAATATTATATTAATGATATTATTATTAATATATTGATAATAAATCATATCCAGGTAAAGGCGTTAGAAAACATGATAGTGATATAATATCACTAATAAATTAACATGCAAAAAACATATGCTATAAATCACATGCTCATTGATGTTAACCAAATAATATTCATGCACCAATAAATATAAAATAAATACACCTTTATGTTTTTAACAAAGTGATAAAAGTATTTGAAATATAATTAATATCAAAAATCCCTCACTATTTCAAATACTTTTTTTTGAACTATCTCTTTTCATCACCCATAATTTCAAAAAAGAAATTAAGGATAATAAATATTAAAAGATAGATGAGAAACTCGAAGACGACACTTGAAGGAACTAAAAAATGTAACGCATTAGACTTGGTGTCTTATCGACTATGAACCAAGACTTAGAGAATATGAATGTGGTTTCTAAAGGTTGGTGGAATTAAAATTACTATGAACCAATCCTTTATTTGTGAAACCATTGGCTCATATCTCACATTACATTTTTTATCTATGTTACTCATGTAGGTTGACACGTTTCAGCCATGCGTCTACCTGGATTTTCATGAGTGCTCTAGATATTTTGCCCAAAAATCTCATAGGAAGCGGCATCACCTCCACACCCATATAGGTGGATCATCATCAAGTGTATACTGCATTTATACACCACCCAATTTGGGCTATGACGTCCATTAAGAATAAGTATGTTCAACCTCACCACTTATGATACTATCATATTGTACACCATAGGAATAGGGAATAACTGATAGTATCCTCTTAGTCGTCTAGTGAATTGTTTATCCCATATGAACCTCCTTCCCGGGATCTTCGTTCATGAAGGTTGGGTTTCCATCACTTCGACTATTGATTTGGGCACAATCCCTTCCCCTCGATGTACTCTCCACAAGCTTTTTGCTTAGTGGTTTAGTCAGAGGATCAACTAAATTTAACTATGAATTCACATAATACATGGATATTATGCCATGAGATATCTCATAATATTGTTTCTCGGACAAATATGCCTGCTTTTTCACCTTATAAAATATTTTTAGCAGCATGGCTTTCACAGTAGAAATATTGATGACATTGACTTCATTCAAATGGAAAGATCTGCCGGAAGTTTTTCAAGCACATCACGAGTGCATGCATTCCCTAATGTAATAAGCTCATGTATATCGAGCAAAGCATGCTTGCTAGATTAATTTCAAAAAATATCTCCGCTTCCAGGATAAGAATATACCCAATAGTAATTTTCGACTCATCTGAACAATGGAGTGAATTTGCACCATAATATCCTTCAAGAACCGTAGGATCTCCGTAAAATATTAAATAATAATCTATCTCTTCTTTGAGATATTAAAGGATTCAAAACAGAGCATCTCATTGCTCTCTTCCATATTTGGAGTATACCTGCATAACTTTCAACAACATATGCAAGATCTTGTCCAAAGTATAAGACAATAAATAATTTGTGCATATCTAGTTTGAAGCATACAATCACTTTTACTCTTTTTTTCCCTTAGAAATCATACAGTAAAATGAATGCTAACTTGCTTGCATTCAAAAGAAGAAAAGCTTTTGCAATACTCTTGTGATGGAGAAATATAATTATTCTTTATGATACATTTAATCTCAAGATGATATCTATTTCTCTTGTATCATTGATATCAAAATGATAAGTCAAATTAAAAATCAAGTACCTCTTTTTTTTTCTTTTTATCACAACAGATCAACACATAATATTATAGTGACCAACATGATTATTAAGAGCATGTCTAATAATCAAACATACAAAAGCTTTGCAATGATTGTTTTCTTTTCTAAGGCTCAATAAGTATGATATTAGTTTACACCACCACATTTTGAATATTTTAGGCTAGATATTTAAGAATATAATCACATCATTCAACTCTTACAAAAAAATACAACAATATTTTTGTTTCACCAACATTATGTTGAATCATAAAATTTGCTCAATCACGACTAGATATAAGAGATGGTATTTGGATAAAACAAATAAAGAACCCTCCAGATCTATTCTTAAGATTGTAGGTGAAATATAAGATATAGATATAAAAAAATATAAAATAATATAAAAGGAGGGTTAGATAATACCGAATTAGATGAGATACCAATATGATGACGAGATGGATCAACTTGCCGAGGCGTGCAAAATGCACTGACCTTAAGAATAGATTCGTACCCCCACGGAGATTCCGATGGTGCATTCGATATTGGTACTACTACTCTCCAGGATACAACGGTGAGATCTCAATGGATATGCACGTACCAACATCGAGATCTATTGAGCAACAATAGATCGTTCCTTCAGAATAAACTCACTCAAAAGAGTAGAGAAGATATAATGATTGTGTATTGTGTGTTCTCAAAGCAAATGCTATAGGCCCCTTTATATAGATACACAATAAGAGAACGTTACACATTCAAAACAACCAATTAAATCCTCCATTCAATTGAATATTAATCATTCATAAAATAACGTATTAAAAATACAATAAAGAAGTTTCTATATTCTCATAATGTGTACAACATCCATTATTATTATTATAAAGTAAAATGTGTAACATACAACATGCATGCAACATTAAATAAAAGATTTATTATATTAATGATATTATTATTAATATATTGACAATAAATCATATCCACGTAAAGACGTTTAAAAACATGATAGTGATAAAATATCACTAATAAATTATCATGCAAAAAACGTATGCTATAAATCATATGCTCATTGATGCTAACCAAATAATGTTATGCACCGATAAATATAAAATAAATACACCTTTATGTTTTTAACAAAGTAATAAAAGTATTTGAAATATAATAAAATATTAACACCTGCTTCATCTACTTTGTCTATTATTCTTTTACTTCCAGGATCTTGTGTTTGAGCTTCACGTATTCTATCATATAATACATGTCCGACTTGCAAAGTGACCAATAAAATTTCAGAATCATCTATGGTCAGAGTTGCATACATTCTTATTAATTGTAATACTAAGGGGTGTCTTTCTGCTATATGGATGGCAATACACCACCCAATTTTCGACTAAGAGCATCTTCTACTACATTAACTTTTCTGGGATGGTACTCAATGGTGCAATTATAGTCTTTAATAAATTCTAGACATTTTCTTTGTCTGAGATTGAGTTCCTTTTGGGAGAAAATATATTTAAGTCTCTTATGGTCTATGAAGATTTGCCACGTCTCACCATATAAGTAGTGCCTCTAAATTTTCAAGGCAAATACGACAACATCTAATTCCAAATCATGTTCAATTCATGTGATTTAAGCTATCTAGAGGCATATGCAATCACTTTTCTATTTTGCATCAGGACACATCCAAGCCTTTGACATGATGCATCACTTCCTGGATGGAAGGCTAATTGGTGTTGAGGTCAGGCGATTCTTGAGTTCTTGAAACTCTTTTCACATTCATCATCTCAAACAAACTTCACCTCCTTTCTAGTCAACCTTGTTGTAATGTCCCGGGCTTAGGTCCCCGGTCCGTTATCGAGGAAAATTGACCCTGACAACTTGTTGGGTTCGGGCCCAGATGGACTCGTTGACAACCACCCAAAATGCTTAAGCTCAAGTTGACCAATAGTCAGGATACCATCAACCCAAGATCAAGGATATATATACTTCAAAGACCACTAAGAATTTCTAGTGATTCCTTTGACCTCGCAAGGGCACCAGCTACTTTATGAAGTTGACGAGTAGGTTATTTTGAGGAAGGCTGGGGACACTTTTGGTTGATGAAATCTCGGTCCATTCACTAAATACCTTCTACCCTATTTCTCAAATTATTATTGTAGGTGAGGTATTAGTCGATATGGATGTTACTAAATTCCTTTGGAATACTTAAGGGAAAAAATTATGGTGACCTTGTATAAGTGATTAAGTTTATCCGAGACTATTAGGGTTATTTGTGATGTATAATTATGATGACTAGATTTATTTATTTTTTTTGTTGGAGAAGATATTAGTGTTGGTTAAGATCGTCATTTAATTATACCTAATATATGTGAGTTTAATGTAGGCTAGTTGCCAGTAATAGATGCAATGCTTGTTGCATATTGTCATATCCCAACTTGAGTCATAAATGTCTTTCTTCGTATATACTATAGTTGTGGACCTTGATTTATTATTATCGTATTATGTGAGTGTTAATCTATAAAGTGGCCCTTACAATTTATTGTCGATATATAGTTGAGTTAATTACTCATGTCCAGATGAATTCGTTTATCTTGTAATCAAGACCTTGAATGATACAATTATCATATTGCCAGAAAAATCTTAGATACAACAGAGGAATTTGAAGTAATATAGCAAGAAAATTGGTTACATAAAATGTGGAGCAAATAGAAGAAGTGAGGAATGAGATATGAGTCAAATAACATGAGTTTTTTTTTAAAATCTCTTGACTAGTAAATTTCGGGACGAAATTCTTTTTAAGTGGGGTAGATTGTAACAACCCATTTCCAATAATAGAAAATTAAAAAAAAGTAATAAAATAAGAGAGGAATTGGAGGTTATGGAGGGCCATTTAACTCTCATAACATGCACGTGTGATCTATAATTGGAATGGGACTACTAATTCCTAGGGAGAAGAGAGCGTGGGGGAGAGATAAAGAGAGAGTGTGCGTGAAAGATATAGAGGAGAAATATGGACGAGAGAGAGAGAGAGTGGAAGAGAGAGAGAGAGAGGAAGAATGGGAAGGAGAGAGGGAGAGAGATGAGTGAGAAGAAGAATGGAAAGGAGAGAGAGATCCGATGACGATATTCTGTCGTTGGCATCGTCTTTGAATCCGACAACGGCAACCGTCCCGGTCGACATCGAGTCTTCATCCAACAAAAACGGAGGCACGACAATGTGGTCGGTGATGATCTGGATCTCGCGCAATCGAATCGTCATTGTGAATGTTTTCGCATCATGAAGGTATGTGTCGAACCCTTAGGAATGATATACTATAGATTGATGATTGTCATGCTTGTTGATGTATTTTTTTGTATCGTCAACGATGATAAAATATGAGGATAAATTCCATGATTCTTGATTTTTCATAATATCTCGTAGTTGATATAGGAATGAACCTCAAATATTTCATTTAGCATGGATCTATGCCGTAGGATCTTAACATGCTAAAACTCTTTTCGTTGTGTCCATGAACCCACGTGGTTGAAGTTTGATTATCCATGCAATCCTTATGCACCTTGAGGAATCTTAGTTTATTAATCTAAGGCATCCGATGGTCTCTCTCTAATATTATGTAAGCATATGTTACCTGACTGTATACATGATGTCTCCAAAATGATGATGAACTCTTCGAGTAATAATATATGTTAACTTCCAATACATTACATAGTATGAAATAGAGTAAATGTCTAATGTATAATTTGTATATCTTTTTATATGTGATACATTTTTTCGTGCTAAAACCAGTATGTGCATGTTATGTACATATTATTATAGGCATACAAGTGTATAGTTCATGGATCATTAAGATATGAACTTAGTTTTACGAGTTCAGCCCTAGCCAGCTAATGTAAATTGAGTCAAATATTAACTTTTCGTCCAACGATTTATCTTATAATGTAGGTAATTAATGTTATTGATGATAATATTAGTTATCCTAATGATGATGATAACCAATTCTAGAAATGATGTATCTTTATTTAGATAAAGTATGTATGCCATGCAAAGGTTATTAATTGCTAACAAATTACGTTGGGTAAATATGGTGCACCTTGCCGTTTATAGAAGAATCCAAATCATAGCATACAGATACATACAATTGTAGTTGCTTATGTAAAGATGCAAATATCCGAATTGGTCGTCAATGATAATATCAACCACTTGAATTGAACTTGTTAGAAGCCAATAGAAGAATCTGTTGAATATCTATTAATTGACCATGTGTTTGGAAAAATTGTATTGTTATGCTATATTATCATGGAAATGTGATTTATGTGTGCACGATTGTAAATCGCTAATAAGTTATAAATATGTAATAGTGACTATTGAAACTTTCAAGTCATAAAAGTTGACGTTAAGATATTGGAATTGATATATTCATGTGAACCACTGTTGTATGAGAAAGGCAATGATATTAAAGGAATTGAAAATTTCATAACATGAATAATGGCATTTAAACAATAAGCGGAGCTAAGTGCTACACCTATGGTGGGATCCACCTCTAGAGTCTGTTTATCGATGGCCTAAAGGGCAACACCTTCCGGGGGTGTCAGGTTCGGTAGAACCTAGTGGAAAGTCCACAATTGACTCAACGCTGATGTCATCATGTTCTATGTAGTGATTGTATGACCGCTTGTGCCAGCGGTAAAAGCCATCAAAGCCGCCCGATAAATTATGAGATAAGACAAATCTACCATGAATAAGCTAAGCGCTTATGTGGAAGCCAATTGCTTATGTGAGATGTTAAGTGAATATGTGCATTTATGTGAAATGCTAAGCGTATATGTGTAAATATGTGAAATATTAAGTGTGTATGTGCATTTATGTGAAATGCTAAGTGTATATATGTAATTATGTCAAATGCTAAGTGTATAAGTGCAATTATATGAAATACGAAGTGCATATGCGTAATTTTGCGAAATGCCAAGTATATATGTGCAATTACGTGAAAGCTAAGTGTATGTGTGAAAATTAAGTAAATATGTTGCATGTGTGTATATGTGAATATGAAATGCCACATATGGGAGGGTATATGTGAAATATTGTATGTTATGTTATATGAATACCGTTATGTATGATAATAATTATGAGTAAGTTATATTACGGTTGTGAATTCTTTTTCATATATCAAGTTAATGATATTGTGAATATTGCTAATGATAGGCATATGGATATGACACCTTTACGCATATGAGATTTGGTATTTTTAAGTAACTCACATGAAACATTTACATGCGAATGATTAGGGAAAATCGTAAACTTCTTCTTTATAATCAATTGCGAATATGGCTAATTGTACTCATGGATATTGTAGGTGAATATTATTCATAAACGGAAAAAGAAGATAAATAGCATATTCTCATGTTGGGATTATTTATATTATGAAGGAAGTGTTTAAGGTAGATTGGTGAAGACTTGATTTTTCGTTAGCCGGTTTGATCTTATCTCGACACATACTGAGCGTTAGGCTCATACCATATATTTTTGTGTTTTTATTGCATGTCAATGGAAAAAGAAATTTAGTGGCAGTTGGAGACTTGGTACGAGGTCTGAATGAAGGATATCATTGTGCCCACTGGACGAAAGATCTTGGATATGTATTAGAGATGTATATCTTTTTTTATGGAGTAAGGAAGGTTAAGATGGTTACTCCTATTATTTGTGATATCATTGGTGATCGAGAGTAACACTCAGATCCGACGCGGCATTTGACATGTTTACGCTGGTCACTGAGGATCCGGGCTGTTACAGGTGGTATCAGAGCCAAATTCTCTCTGATAGTGGAAAGGGCTACCCGAGAGGTGGAGCTGCCCCTACAAGAGGTTGGAGGAAATGGCTACCCGGAGCGTGCAACCGCCACTATCACTGAGAATAAGTGGTGGACCATGTCGCAACGAGGACGTTGCGAATATAAGTGGGGGAGGTTGTAACACCCCAACCCCAAACATAGTTCCATACCTAAAACTCACGAAGTGTGTGTATGGTTTATAAGTGGTGGGGATTACTACTTGACAACTTGGGCTTAAGCATTTTGGGTGGTTGTCAACGGGTCCATTTGGGCCCGTACCCAACAAGTTGTCAGGGCCAGTTTTCCTCGATAACGGACCGGGGACCTAAGCTCGGGATGTTACACTTGTCAATGGGGCAACAATTCTAGAGAAGTTCTCTACGAATCGTCTATAATATCTTGTTAAATCCAAAAACTTCGGATCTCTGTTACATTAGTCAGTTGCTTCCAGTTTAGAATTGCCTCAATTTTACTTGGGTCTACAGTAATACCCTCTCCTGAAATAACATTCCCATAATGTGACCTTTTTCAGCCAAAACTCGCATTTATCAAACTTTGCAAATAATCGTTGGTCCTTCAAGTTTGCAGTACAATCCTTAAATGCTATTTATGTTCTTCCTCTGACAGTGAGTATACTTGAATATCATCAATAAATACAATCACGAATTTGTCCAAGAAAAGATGAAATGCTCGATTCATTAAATCCATAAAGGTGACATGGACATTTATTAATCAGAAAAGCATCACTAAGAATTCATAGTGCCCATATCGAGTTCGGAAGATAGTCTTTGAGGACATCTTCAACTTTAATCTTCAACTGATGATATCTCGATCTTAAGTTTATATTGAAAAATACAGAAGCCCCTTGCACTTGATCAAATAAATCATCTATTCGCGGAAGAGGATAGTTATTGCATACTGTCACCCGATTCAACCTCCGATAATCAATACAAAGCTTCAAGAAATCATCTCTGTTTTTTACAAAAGGACCTGAAGCCAGCATGGAGAAAAAAAATACTAGACTGAATAAACTCCTTATTTGTTAGTTCTTGCAACTGAATCTTAAGCCCCCTAAGCTTTGTTGGAGATATTCGATAGGGTGCTAAAGCAAATGGAGTGGTACCCGATACTAGCTAATAACGAATTCAATCTCTCTATCTGGTGGAAGTCCCGGTAGCTCCTTTGGAAAATACTTCAGAAAATTCTTTCACTATAGGTATATTCTTAATTTGTGCTTTTGTATTATATGCAATGACAACATAAGATAAACATCCCTTCCTAAGTAATTTTTTTGTTGCCATGCTAGAAATGACACGAGTCGGGTATACTCTCCTTTCACAATAGAAAATAAACTCGATCTTGCCAGGTCTTTGAAAGACGATATCTTTTCTATAGTAATCTACTAAGGCATGATAAGTAGATAAGCAGTCCATTCCTATAATTACATTGAATTCGTTAATGTCTATATGAGTTAGATTCACCATAATCTGACCTCCTCCTATCCCTACCAAGAAATCTCTAAAGACATTGTAGACAATTTCAGGCTCTCCTTTTGGTAAGGAGATGGACAAGACATACTCAAGTGTGCTCATTTCTATATCAATATGTATAGAAAACTTTTTAGAAATAAAAGAATGACTAGCTCCAGAATCAATAAGTGTACACGCATTTCTACTAAAAATAATTGTGATACCTGATACTACATCATTTACGGAGATGGTTTCTTGAAGTGTCATGGAAAAAATTGTGGTGACATTTTTCTCCTTCTTATTTCGCCCTCCTGGAATATTGTTTCTTTTATCCACTTCTGTGGTTGGGTTTTTATGGGCTATGGCATTGCCATGAGCATTATTCTGGGCGGGACCTCATGCATTTCCGCGATATGAATTTAGGGGAGGGTAATTTTGCTGCATATGACCCATTTGGCCACAATAATAACATCCAGAAGTTCCTCTGTGACATTTCCCTTGATGATATTTCCCACATGTACCGCACTACGGATAAGAGGGCCCTGAGTTTCTAGAAGTCCCTCTACCAAACTCACCAGAGTTGTATTCTCTGTATCTTTGAGCAGACAAATTATATTGCCGCGAATTTCCAAATTTTCTCCTAACTTTATTATCTGGACCTCTCCATTGTGGTATATCTTCAAGTTTCTTCCTGTCTTGGACATTGCATCTTTTCTTTTCTTGAACTACCCGTTCTGCTTTACGGGATGCTTCCACTAACTTGTCATAGTCAGTATACCCATAGGATGAAACATTGATTTAATATCCATATGGAGTCCATCCTCAAAACATTTGCACTTGTCTTCTTCAGTAGTAAATAAAGAGACAACAAACTTTAATAATTCTGTGAAACACTTCTCATATTCATCAATAGTCATGCTCCCTTAGTAGGAACAAAAACTCCTTACGATGGTCTTCTTGATAGACCATTGGATAGTATTTTTTATCAAATTCCTTCTCAAATATCTTCCATGTTATATGAGATGGGTATGAGTATTTCATCTTAACTGATGTCCACCAATCATCAGCATTATCTTTCATTAGAAACATTCTATATTTCAACTTCTATGCATCTTTACAATCCATGAAAGTAAATATTTTCTCCATATTCTTGAACCATTTCCTTTCTTTCTTCAGATCAGTATCTCCTAGAAATGATTCTGCCCCTAACTTTTCTACATGTTTAAACGGTATCTACTGCTCAAATTCATGTTTTTTGATGGACTGGGCAGTCATGCATTCTAGTGTTTGAGCAATCAAAGTCAATATTTCATACACATTGGTGTTGTTATTGTTGATGTTTGTATCTTTCTCTTGGCTAGAGCTTTGGGTGGCCACATGAGGTTGCTCAGCTACCATGTTGTCTTAATGATGAGAAAAAAATTAAATTTGATCCTTCATAAATCCTCAAATATCCTTATAAATTATGATAAATACTTAATATCATCAAAATCACCACTCCAGATCTTTTCTTGTTATATCATATTCCAATGACTAAATCAAGCTCCAATACTTTCGTAGATGAACTCCTAATATCAACCAAAATAGAAACTCCAAACCTTCGCTTTGATACCACAAGTTGTCATGACCCATCCCGCTAGTTGAAAAGGATGCTGCAAAAGTCTATTTATTTTTATTTATTCATAAAAAATGGTGCATAAAATGTAAACATAAATTTCTTTATCAAACATTCCTTCTATTCATCATCAAAATATACTTTTTATCGATAACAAAAAAAATCAAAAATGACCATCCATATAAAAAATATGATTAACATATAACAACCGTTACGTTTACAAACTATCACTTATAGGAGTAGTCTATTTTCCCATTACACAACCATGCTTCTTCTTAGTTTTACAACTCTATCTTAAAGTATAAAAATTACCAAAAGATCCAAATACGTTATAATATGGCACAACCTCACTCTACTTTGAAGTATCCTTGTTCCTTTTAAGACTCTTGCGTAGGTATGTTTGTAAATAATAATAAACAAAGGAATGCTAAGTATAAACTCAATATGAGTGTAGACCCAGTGAATGGGCCTCAAGCATTTTGGTAATAAAAATAAAGGCTATCTCAGGAATAACTTTGCATAAACTATAGAAACATTAGATGAAATTCCTTTAAGAAACAAAAACTTAATTCTTTTTCAAAAATTTATTGTGGTAAAACATTAAGTTCCAATAAGGAATAACTGCACATAATTTAATTCTAGCTGTTAAAAATATTATAATTACTAGTAATAACCATTTCTTTTACACTTATCAACACCACTGTAGCTAATTGTACCATGTCCATTATTACTGAAACAATCTAGGTCATACGCGTAGACAACCCCAAAGGCCAAAGAACACCCTGCATATGGTCCAAAGCCTTTATATATACAGAATGCAGATACAAAGTCCTCTGAACCATATCTAATGATCGTCATATCTAATTGATCATCATATCTAATGACGTATTTTAGGTCATATCTAATGACATCATCATATCTAATGGCTAATTCATGACATGTTTGAGAGCAATTGTGGTGTTCAACATTCATATAATCTTTCTTTCTGAAACATATCTATAAGCTAAAAGTGTACAATATCTTATTCATATCACTAAATAAAAGATTTACTTCTTGCTTATGAAGCTTCTGTTGTACTATTAAAACAGTTGGATACTAAATCTTCCCAAGTTGTATTGTAACCTTTACTATATAAAAAATGAAAACTAAGAATTTCCTAGCATACATAGAGCTTGAAATGCCATATTATTGAAGAAAACTAAGATTTAATACTACGCTTCATGTACCATCGCTAAGTCTGATCCGAATTCTACGTAATCTAAATATGTATAATTGTGTAATCTAAAGATATACCAAGGCTTTAAACCTTAAATTTAACAGTCAAAATATGGGTAAATACTGAAAATAGTGCTTGAGAGACCACTCACATTGAATTTGATCTTATGCCTCAACAAGTATATTTCGATCTACCAACGGAAATGGATCCACCTCCTATGTAGTAGAAAGAAAATTAATGTAATCTACTAACCCAAATTTATGCACGCTTGTGTTGACTTATCTAAAGAGATTGTCTCCTCTCTCATAAAAAAGTAATGAATGTTAAGAATACTTCAGCAGAGTTTTCCCTTGTAAAAGTGATATTTCTTAAGAGAATTTTGACAGAGTTTCTCCTTAAGAGGTATTGTTTTCCAAGAACTTTTGGTAGAGGTTCCCCTTAAAAGGTCCTATTTTTAAAGAAAATTCTGGCATAAATTCCTTTTATATGCTAAGAAAATGAGAAAGGATGGCTTGGGTCTACTAACCTTTCTCATGAAATCTGCAATATGGCATGCTCACACTATAGTCCTTCCTCTACTTGTTAGCAAAGCTTCTCTACGATCTTCCCAACCACTCTCACCAAAGTTTGGAGGAACTTGATTATGTAATGGATGGCTTGAGGATATGGAGGTTTGGTGGGGGGGAGGTATTTATAGGCATCCAAAAGGGGAAATCATGGTTTAAGCACTCATGGTTTCAACCCATGTTTTTTTGTAAATTCCATGATTTCTCCTAATACCATGGTTTCTATACCAATGATTTACCCATGTTTTTTACTCATTTAAATCATGATTTTTTCTAATGATACTTAATTATCACTAATTACGATTAATTAGTACTAATCAAGATTGATTATGTTTAGCCTATATTAATCCATGGTTAAGCTCCTTATTCATCATTAATTTCCTTAATCATTATTAACTTTTCCTAAGGATGATGATTAAGGATTAATTTTGAGCTTAACAAACACCATCTATTCTGAATTCAAAAATTCATAGAAATTCGTAACGACATCAAATTGAATATGATCAAAATCCACTAGAATCAGCTCATCAAGATGGAGGACATAACAATCTCTAAGTTGGGATCTATAGAACTTCAATGTAGTACTTCTTTAATTATAACGCCGTAAATGAAGGTTACGATTCTTTTGGTGATCCAACAATCCTAATCTTAATACCTCTAAAGTATAATAATGTCACATTCAGGGTCAAGATCAGTCTATATCTATTACATATATATAGCCTTATTTTCTTTCTTTTTCTTCTCTTTATTTATTTATTGATTTTGGGCCAAAATAACGATAATAATACAATATTAACAAATAATGTTAGTTTGATAATACATGAAAAATAGTGTTATTTACTTGAGTTTTATTAGGAAGTTTAAGTTAGAATTGATGAATAAAGATGAAAATTTGACAATTAATTAATAACATAAGCATACATATCCTTGTAAAACTTGTACTCATGTATTTTGAAGAAAAAAATATTGACAACATAAACATACACATCCATGTAAAACTTGCATTCACCTATCTTGACTTAATTCACGTAAACCTTCATTTGACATATCTTGATCCATGTAAAACTTGCCTTCATTTATCTCGACAAACTTCATAAATAAAAAACTGCATATCTATTACAACATGAAATTCATAACTGAACTTGGTAAAAATAACAAGATAAACTCACATAATTTAATTATTGTAAAGAAGTTCATAAGCATAAAAATCTTGTAAAATCGTTGCTACAAAATTTAGCGAAAACTAATTATTTTTCATAGAAAATATGTCATGAAACCACTCACCTTTACATTGACATGAATTTTTCCTTCTTGAAAACTTTAGGACTAACACCTCTATCTTTGCCTATGATTAGGCATTTAGAGCATACGAAGGTCATGATCTGGAATAGCCATTGACGCAACCTGCATGTTACTGAGATATGTCCATCTTCACAATTTACTTCACTTATTCCCATATGAATTGACATAAACTTCTATAACATGCACAATCATTGATGACCTCATGTATGTTGACCTTGAAATCTTTGCTCTCTCTCTCTCTCTGTCTATCTATCTATCTATCTCAAAGTTTGGAAGGAAACAAAAACAAGTTAAAAGCATGAGTGGTTTCTCTATTTAGCACTTCGAATAGATATAGTATGGTCATACTTAGCCGACCCTACTCATTCCATGTGGTCAACAGATATAAAGCCTTGAACTTGGTCATGTCTCGGATCCTATATCATAAGATCTGGCTCGTCAAGAGGAAACCAACAGAATTTGTTGTGTGAATCAGACTTCGTCTCGATTTGTTATGATTTTCAAAAGAAAGAGAAGTAATGAGGTTTAAGATGTCATTAACCCGTAATGATCTTCATTAAGACTAATTAAATACGATTAAAGAAACTAATGATGTATAAGGGACCGTTAATGACTATTAGCGAATACTAGTCAATGGTTAGCAAAAGTTAAGCGTAAGTTGCGAAGGTTAAATCACGATTAGTAAAAGTTAATCACGATTAATGCTAATTAAGCGCCATTAGAGAATCTATAATCTTCTGAATTGTTCTAACTTAAGCCCTAAGTTAAGCTTTGGACAAAACCGTAGACCAAAATCATGAACCGCTAACCACGGTTAAGGTCTAAATCATGGTTTACTAACCATGGTTAGCAGTTTCCTGAAGCCTATAAATAAGAACCCCTACCCATTCATTCTCTACGATTTCCACTACCACCACCACCCCAAGGGCTAGGGTTGAGAGGTCGGAGGAGGAGTAGGAGGCAGGGAAGGAGTGATGGCAAAGCGCTGCCGGGAGAACAAGGAGGAGGAAGGTACGGTCCTCTTTTAGTCTGCTTCATAAGCTAGGTTTTTGATTCATCTTCTTTTTCCAGCTTTGTTTTCGATTCATTTTTCTTTTTTATTCATTTTCTAGTGTGGTTCGAGGAAAAATCTGTGTAATATCCTACTTAGGTGTGGGCGGCTATGTACATCAGTGAACCATATGATTCGTCACACTTTCACTCACCTAAGACACATGGTGTCTGTCGATTCTCCATTGCTTATGGTTCTATTCTTTCTTTTCTACTTTTATAGTTATTTTGATGAAGAAATCTGTGTAATACCTTATTTAGGTGCAGACGGCTATATACGTCAGTGAACCCTGTGATTCGTCACACCTTCACTCACCTAAGATCCGTGGTGTCTACCGATTCTTCATCTCTTGCAGTTTGATTATATTCTTTCCTAGTCGATGTTGTTTCCCTCTCGATGTTTTTATAGAGGAAACTCTTTCCATTTTTCTTTTAAAATATGTCCCGTATAAGGGGAAATTTTGTTGAAATTTTTATAAAAATATGTCCTGATATAAGGGAAATTCTGCCAAAATTTTCATAGAAATATGTCCCAAAATAAGGGGAAACTCTGCCAAAATTTTCCTAGAAATATCACCCCATATAAGGGGAATCTCTACTAAAATTTCAAGAGAAAATATGTTCTTCGCTTTCTTCATGTGTTATTTGCGTTCTTCGTGTTCTTGGCATGTTCTTAGCATTTTTAATACGAAAATGAAATTTGATCATTTCAGGAGCTATAAATCATTCTTTTTGAAAAAGAATCACGATAAGGCACTGCATATGCGAGAGAGAGCTCGATTAGGTAACGAAATCCTTCCTTTTGCTGTTGAATTTTCATATGAGATCGTTGAGATTTCTGTATTTTTGTTTCTTGCTATGAAGAACCCTAATTTGGCTATTTTTGAAAAATATGAAAAGTTACTTTGTGATTTCATCTAAATAAGGTCTATGCATCGAATGGATGCAGTGGGTTGGAAAGTTAGGGTTTGGAAGTTAAAATAAGTATAAATATGAGTATATAAATGTGTGAATTAATATATGTGTAAGTCTATACTCAGTATTTTATGGATATGCAAATCTAAGGCTTAACGGAGGAATTACATCATGAAAATTGATGTGTTTTGAGTTGGATCCTGTCTTACGTTAAGAATAACTGGGAGTAGAACTACATGTCATGCATGCAACCTGTAGGATTGTCGGAAGGAACCCGTATTGGTGTTGCCCTACCTAGATGGTACACGGTTGCCTATTATGATAAGTGCACAAGAAATGAATGATTTGCAACACGTGATAACAGGAGCCAATATATTTGGGTTGAACGACCGAAGATATGATCATGTCATGTCGAGGTACGGGTGGTTCAATAGCGGATGGGTCACGATAACATGTATTTAAAGTCGCTAGGTTATATGATTAAAGGTTAGCCTGAGGTTTTAAGCAACCGAATCCTCGAGGACGGTGTGCTCCTTTGTTTTCCAGGCTTAGGGTTTGAGACCCTGATTAATAAAGGAAAGGAAATTGTAAGGATAGTATTGGAGGATTGGTTGAGGCAACGTGTGGCGGCATAAGCTTATCAGATCTACACAATCTCCAATCCCGAAGTGTCCACAACTTCGGAGTCCATATAGTGATGAGGTAATTTTCTAAACTAAACCCTGACGTAGAATATAAAGGCATAAGACTTAAACTAATGAGAAGGAATGAATCTTTTTGTGTTATCAAGTTTTGAAAAAAATACACATTTGTTTGTTTTTCTCTTCTTCGTTACTTAGAATTCGCTGATTGTTATCATATGATTTATGTAAAACTCAACAGGTGTCGATTAGTCAGCACAAGGACTTTAGTAATCCATCTAGCTTACATAGTAGACATTCAGCTAGCCACAATAGCTTTACTCTGTAAGGTAGTTAGTAATTTTTTGTGTATTTCCTTCCAGCTGATGTACATGTAAATGTTATAGTGGTACAATGTATCATGTGAACTTTATTTTGTGAATAGAAAAGTGTTGAAATACTTCCTTTTGAGTATTTTTAATTGCAGAATGTTTCAGAATGTTAGTTGTGATTGCTGAATAAATTATTGCCGAGTAACCAGATCTGGACAAGGGAGGATTCAACGACCCAAAATTAGGGTCGTGACAACAGATGTCTCCATTTTGTTTAATTGTCTCTGGCACATATTTTTTATCTCAACTTTGAACATGAGCAGCATGTCTTGTGATTATCTCCAAAAACAAGTAGTGCTTCATCTTTATATAGCCTCCACATAAAACATGGGTCACATGTTAATATTTATTTAAATGTGTTGAATCGATTTTCCTTCTCTTTATTATATATAATACACTAAGTATAATTTCACATTTTTATGCACATTCCTACCTCAACCACTTAATTAATAATAATTGTGCTTAGATATTTGACAATAAATCTTCTTACATGCATCATTCCTCTTGCTCATACATGGAAAGATCACTTCATAACAAATATTTATTACCGTATCTCCATATTGCATCTTCTACCTCGTCCATTTTATATCTATACTTTTGATATTTAGTATTGTATACAATTTAAGGACATACCATAGGACATACTTCTTATCTACCACACTTTATA
The DNA here is from genome assembly GCA_037367405.1 of Ottelia alismoides. Taxonomy (NCBI): domain Eukaryota; kingdom Viridiplantae; phylum Streptophyta; class Magnoliopsida; order Alismatales; family Hydrocharitaceae; genus Ottelia; species Ottelia alismoides. The sequence goes on along the minus strand of JAZKJV010003062.1, from coordinate 270,297 downwards.
TTACTAAATAAACGTATAGAATAGTGTCTAACACATTGTCATTACATCCTTGAATTCCAAGATTGATATATTAGCCAAATTATTTTGCCAAATATGAATGTTACAACTCTCCCTTACTTAAAATAAATTTCGTCCTCAAAATTTATGTACCTCTAGTGAAGTTGAGATTATATTTCATTATCAGTTTGCCATGTGACTTCTCCAATCGCATGACTTTTCCACAAAAACCTTTACCAAAGGAATCCTCTTCGTCTATAGTTTGCATCAGATAGACTTCTAATGCATTTATTGCAATAAAATTACATCCTGGACTCTTAATAAAGGCATAGTACTATAAGCTCTTCAACTTAAGCTTCAAAACTCTGCAACAAAAGTCAATGCTTGAACTATTTGTTCTTTTATTGATTATTTTCATGGAACCTATAACAATCAATGACAAGTGACTTAGCAATATAGCTTTCATTAAATTGAACCATTTACAGCTTTAGAAACTTCAATCATCAAGAATCAACAAAGCGAAAAAGATGGCAATGCATTTCTTTATATGTATATGTATCTGGAAAAAATAAAAAATAATAAAAAATATTTTCAATTGTATAAGGATGTGGCCAAACATACTACATGTGTGCAATTTGTTTGAAAATGAAAGGCAAACAATTAAAGACGTGTCCACATCCTAATCAAGGGTCCAAACAGACAGATCTGGATATAAGTGTTCTCAAATCCGTATGCACTTTGAACCCCATTTAGGAATATAAAAACAACTATTTTGTGGATATTAAAAATCATAAGCCATATCATTAGACATGGATATGGATGTGTAAATGGGTATTTGCAATTCATATGCAAAATCTAACACATGGATATGAATTATCTTATGAATAATGATACTTGTGGAAAGAGATGAAAGAATGCAATAAGTTGTTCATTCAAGAGGTCTAAGGGTCCTTATATAGGACTAAATCATAGAGAGCTCAAAATGACAAAATACATAAGTACCCATGTGGGGTTACAACAGAATATAAGAACGTAATCTATCATAATCTTTAACAATCCCCCTCAAGTTGGAGCATATCCATCGATCATGCCCAATTTAGAAGCTATTCAAGAAAGGTGTTTCTTTAATAAGGCCTTTTTGAATATGTCTGCATGATGAAGGCCTATCGACACGTGTGGTGTAGTCTCTTGCCTCCTCGTACAACATTACGAACAAAATGACAGTCAATCTCAATATGTTTAGTTCTTTCATGGAACACGGGATTTGTAATGATATAAGTACCAGATTCGTTGTCACAGTATAGAGGAATGGGAGTGGTGACAACAACATTGAGTTCTTGTAGAAAAGTCAGTAGCCAAGTAATTCTGCATGTGGCCTGGGCCATTGCCCTATATTCTATCTCTACATTGGATCAGGAGATTGTTGTCTGCTTCTTACTCTTCCAACTAACAAAGTTTCCTCCAACCATCACAACATCATCCGTAGTAGAGGGACGATCCTCAGGTGAGCTTGCATACTCAACATTGACGCATGCACTAATATCAGTGTAGTTGTTTGTCCCATAGGAGATGTCACATCTAGGTGATTCCTTCATGTAGTGAAGGATCCTAAGAACATCCTGCCAATGACTATTACGAGCTTTCTTGATGTATTGACTAGCTCTGGTCACATCACAAGATATGTCTGGCCTAGTAATAATAAGATACAGGAGTTTGCCAATAAGGCTTCTATATTGTGCAGTGCCTTCAAAGACATACTTAATGTAAGTGGAATGTTTTCTCAAATCTACTGGAAGAACATAGGGTTTGCAATCGAGTAACCATGCCTCAGTCAGTATATCTAAGTAGTAATTTCTCTACGACAGATGGAGTCCCTTCGTAGTGCGTAATACTTCTATGCCTAGAAAATAACGAAGTTATCCCAGATCCTTGGTGATAAAGACCTTCTGAAGAAAAATCTTGGTCTCTAGCACCCATTTATCATCATCACCTGTAACAACCATATCATCCACATACACAACAAGTGTAACCGTACTAGTTGGTCATTTCCTAATAAAAATAGAGTAGTCAGATGTAGTTCTCTGGAACCCAGATTGTCGATCTCTGTACTTAGTCTATCAAACCATGTCCTCGAGATTTTCTTCAGACCATAGATTGCTTTGCAAAGTTGGCTCACATATTCCCCCTCGACTTTGTAACCTGGGTGTTGCATCATGTAAACTTCTTCCTTGAGGCCGCCATATAGAAAAGCATTTTTGCATCCAGTTGAAACTTGTTCGTAGCTACTAAAAGAATAGTTTGTATGGATCCCATCTATGCAATAGTAGAAAATATCTTGAAGTAATCAACTCCATGCATCTGTGTAAAGCCTTTCGCCACAAGCCTTGATTTCAACCTATAAAAAAGCCATCTGGAGACTGCTTCATAGTGAAGACCCATTTGCATGCCACGGGTTTAGTTCCTTGGGGACACTATATGAGATCCCATGTCCCTCTAAAATTGAGAGCATCCATTTCTTCATTCATTCTCTTTCGCCAGTTGTAATCTTGCAAGGTATATGATGGTCTATGGGAACAAAAATTATCATAAGATCATCTGCATATCTTTCGCAGTACATGACAAGATAATAGTAGAAGTGAAATGAGACATAGGATGAAGGATACATTTCCTCTTAGTTCTACGTAGAGCGATTAGAAGCTCTTGGGCATCATACGTGGAAGTATTAGTGGGAGCATTTGAGGATGGCATATTTTCTATAACAATGGAACATGAAGTGTGACATATGCTGATGTAGAAACACGTTTTCTTTTATACACAATAGGTGAAGGAGGAAGATCCAATGAAATATCTGAAACAATCTGAGTAAAAAAGCTAGTTTGTTCAAAAAAAGTGACATCAACAATATGTAATAGTGATGCCCAGAAGGATCATAGCATATGTAGCCTTTTTGTGTTTGAGAATAACCAAGAAAAACACATTTAATCACATCACATGAGTAGGCATTTTGTCAGCAATATGAAAATTGTGAACAAATGCAGTACGGGCAAAAATCCGCAGCAATGGAGGGAAGGGTGACTCAGTTGGGGTGTATTAAGGCAAAGGGATTAGAGCCATTTAGGGATGCAGAGGGAACCCTGGTTATAAGGTGAATGACAATGAGTGATGCAACTCCCCAGTAGGTCTTAGGAATCGTCATCTGGGTGAGAAGAGAGCGAGCATTATCAAGGAGATGTCTTAGTTTTCTTTTTGTTGTCCATTCTGTTGGGAGGTATATGGGCATGAGGTTTGATGGATGGTGCTCTGGGAAGCAAAAAAATGTCGAATCATTTTGGTGAATTTGAAGGCTATCAGAACAAAAAAATTGAATAAAAATGGAGAAGATATTTTTGACATAGTGAAAGAAATTCTTGATAATATTATTAATTTTCAAATGCTCATTTAACAACAAGACCCAAGAAGATCGACTATAGTCATCCATAAAGACAACAAAATATTTATGACCACTAATAGTTAGGACCGGACAGGGTCCCCAGATATCATAATGGACCAGAAAAAAGGATACGACAATGAAGCTCAGCCCGTGCAGGAAAAGCTGCTCGATGACGTTTCCTAAACTGACACTCCTCACCCTCAAAGGGTTTGAGCATAGAGAGTTCATGGAACATCATGGAGAGTTCCTTGGAAGAAGGATGTCCCATATGAGGGTGCTACAGAAGAGGATCTTCGGAGATTGAAACAGTGTTAGCAAAATTGGAATCAGAAGGGATGCTGAGGTAATAAAGGTCGTTCCTCTCATGTCTCCCACCAAAAGTCTACCACATCCAGATGTCCTGAAAATAACAACAGAACGCATCAAAAATAACACGACAGCTAAGTTCAGTACATAGCTTCTGTATAGATAAAAGACTGAGAGGAAAGGTAGGATCACGATGAACGTCAATCAATCGCAGCTTGGAAGAGAAATTGACAGTACTGAAGGCAGTAACCGGGGAATGGCCCCCATTAGCTACTCGAACAATATTCACAGAAGAAGATGGCTGTGAAGACGTGACCATACTTCCTTCTCCCATCAGATGGGTAGAATCTCCAGAGTCAATAATCCATGCAGGTTTGGAGGGAGAGAGAGAATGTGCTATTGTAGCTGAAGTAGTAGATAGGCTGGCAGTAGAAACAGAAGCAGTATCGTCATTGGCAAACTAGCCAGAGTCTTGTAGCAATTACATCAGGTTGGCATATTCAGAAGCAGTAAAAGGGGGTCTGTACTCCCCCCCCCAAATTGTTGGGCAAATATATCTTCAATCGCATCATAAGATGCTTCTTCATGGGCATTATTACCATTAGGTTGCATGCCAAACATTGCCCATCATCGGTTAGAAAAGTTGACTCCAGCATCCACAATGTACACATGCTGAATAATGAGCAGTAGAAAAATCACATACGTGTCCTCGTCCAAAGTCATGACCACGTACAGATTTACGGCCACGTCCAGATTCACGATCGTATCCACATCCAAAATCACGACCCCGTCCTCCATGATAATTTTGAGGTCCTCTGTAACCCGAGGCGGTATAATGGGTTGTCATCTCTGTAGATGTGTGGATAACAGAGTGCTAAACTGAGGCCCCTAGTTCATGTAGTAGCCCGAAGATGGTCTCAATGGTGGGTAGAGTATCAATCATTAGAAACTAGTCTTCCACAAGCTTGTATCGTGGATGCAACCTAGAAAGAAATATGTAAACCTACCATTCAACATGCTCTCCCACCTATTGATTATAACATGCATGTCAGAAAATAAGTAGCTCCTCAAATAGACTAGTAAGAAGCTTGTAATACTCGATAAAGCTCGACTCTCCCTAAGTAGCAGACCAAATTCTTGTCTATATGTCAAAGAGATGAGTATTGGTTGACTTTTGAAAATATGTACTCTCAAGGTTCTCTCACATCACCTTTGTAGTGTCCTTGTAAAGTAGTTTGGCAATAATGTTTGGATTGACGTTGTTGGCCATCTAAGTCATAACCTGGCAGTTGTAAACAAACCATGTTTCATACTCCTTATCTGTTTCAGCAAGTGAAACCTTTGTAACAACATAACTTTTGTCCTGGCTACCAACGAACAATTTGAAAGATTGAGACCATAGAACATAGTTTTCAAAGCCCTTCAACTTTGTGTTGTCTGAACCAAATGTTTGGAAAACCATACTGGCTGTTGAACCGATAGTTTATCAAGTTTGATTAGACCGGATCGAACTTTTATTGACATCAGCATGACATTATCTTCCATATAGATTGATAAAAAACCAGACTGTTCATTTTTTAGAGGCTAGACTGGTTGAACTGGAGCATTGATAAACGCCTAATTCGCCTCTATAAGAGTGGAAAATAAGCTGTAGTACAAGAGACGAATTCGGTTCAGCAAAAACTACGATCTTTGAATGTCGTGGGATATTTTAACTTGGCAAGTGTACCAAGGTCGAACACAGGGACACGGCTGCCTAATGTGTGTATTGAATTTTGATTCATGAAGGCACATTGTTGGTTAATTTCAATTTCAAGTCCTCATGCAAATTATGCTATTTACAAAGCGATGCCATGATGTATGCATTTTTTATCGGTTTTCATGCAATTATAAAGTGATGCATGAGCAAATATGCAAGAGATCATGTATGCTAAATACAAGGATACAATTATACCCTAAAAATTATGAGCAACAAAATATAAAAAGAGATCAGTGTCCATCATTAAAAAGTGGTCATCAAATCAAGCAAGACAAGTAGAGCAGGGTCCCATTTTTCACATAAAAATTCACTTTAATTAAAATAGGGGCAAATGAGATAATTAAACATGCTAAAATGTAGAGGACAAAATAAGGATCAAAACGACACAAAAATCATGCGATTTGGACCTACGATGCTCGAGTTATGCTAAAAACAGTGCAAGGGCATATTTGTAATAAAAATGCAATAAAAATAAAGGATAAATATTACATTTAGGTCCCTGGAAGGACCTAAATGCAATTAAAGAAAACCGCATGTGTCTATATATAATTTTTCCACTGTACGCAGGGGCCTTTTTGTAATTTCTGAAACCTTGAAGGGCCTCCTTGTAAAATACCCAGGCACGCACGTGAGGCACGCGCCTGGGCACCATTTGATAGCATATCTTCCAGGGTCTGGCATGCAAATTACCCAACACCCCGCGTGCGCTGCACGTGAGGTACTAGGCTCGGGATGGACCTCAGGTTCGGGCCACGTGGCAAGTGCTGGAGGCTCAGGTATAGGATCAGCAGACCCGAGGCTAGTGGTTCGGTTAGAGGTTCGGCCTGCCCACGTGTCACCATTATAACCGTCCGATCCAAGTGATCGGACGGTACATGCTATTCGTGCTCCCCCGCAGGTCACCGGAGAGGGCGGTGCTCCGGCGACCTGCCCGTGGCTCCACCGTGCTCTAACTGTGCGTCTGAAGATCGGTGAAGTTCACTCGCAGCCTGGCGGAGATCCTGGAGCTCATGCGAAGATCCGTTGATGTCTGGAGCAGCCCATCGGAGCATGGTTGTCGGAGGAGAAATTCGAGGATGGTGGGGCAGCGTTAGCTCCGGTCATTGAGGAGACCTGCAGGTGTTATTCATAGCCGAAGCTGTGCGAGTGGGTGCGCGAGTGAGATGGGGTCCCTGGAAGGTGGTCGAAGTGGGGGACCGAGATCATCACCTCTGGCGAGAGGGAGGTGATGTTGGCTGAGGTGATTGAGATCATGGAGAAGGGAAGATGGCGTCGGAAAGGGTTGGCGAGGATGATTAATGGATGGCGAGGGTGCGAGGATGATTAGGCGAAGGTGAAGCTGATCGTGGAAGGTAGGAAAATTTCGAGAAAATACAAGAAAAAAGAAGGGAAAGGAATACCTCGTCGGAGAGGGGGACCGGTGGAGGTGGGGCTTGGGATGAGTGCCTTGGAGGCGCTCCGGTCGTCGCATGACTCGCTCAGCCAATGTGAGGTGCTCGGCGGCGCTTGATGGCGACCGCTACGTGGCCAGATGCCACAGATCTCACCGGGGCTTCAGCCATCGTCGCCTTCATTCAAGGGGCTCCTCCGCTGTCACCAGAGAGGGCGGAGACTGGGCTGAAGCCCCCAAAATGGTGGATGTTTTGATACGGTGGCGGGGCAAGGGCTTTTATAGGCGAATGAGGACGATGTTATGGTGGTGGCCGAACGTTTTTGCGAGGGGAATCAAGGCGAAGGGAAGTAATGGAGGGGTTTGATGGAGGGCGTGCGAAGATGGCGGAAGAACAGGGGGTGTAGTGGAGGCGTTACGACGAGGAGAGAAGGTCGGAGGTGAGAGTGAAAAAGGAAAGGGGGTACGGAAGTTACGAGTTGTAACAGCGAGGTCTGGAGGAGGACGATGACCGGATGCCGTTGGATCATATGGTCCAACGGCCTGGAGGGGTGCTCGGGTGGAGGGATGAGATTGGATCAAAGTTCTGATCCTGCGGCTAGGAGCGAAGTGAGAGTGACGGCAGGGATTAGATCAAATGGCTGATCAACGGTGCGAGAGAGAGAGAGAGAGGTGGCGTGGCGCGTTATCGACCGTGGGATAAGAAGGTGATCGAAGGGTTGAGATAGAAGTGTGACGTGGAGCGATGAGGGGTGTCGTATGGAGGGAGGATCGGATGGCTAGCATTTAGGTGCTAGACAACGGCAGTGATTTGATCTGGAGATGGATCGGACGGCTAGGAAGTAGAGCGGTGATGGAGGGTTGAGATGGAAGCGGGTCGGAGGAGATCCAACGGCCGAGGGTGGCGCCGGGTGGCGGAAAGGAGAGCGGGCCACGTGGGCGGCCCAGAGGGCGCCACGTGGCCCAATGAGAAAATTCAGAAATTAGTAGAAAAGAAATAGTTAGAGGACGAATTAGGAAAAAGTCAAAACATGAAAGTTGCTCGTCTCGACGAGACTACAACTTTCATGTTGGTCGAAAAGCCAAAAGAGTTCATTTGTACAAAAGCTATTTTTGGGGGTATTTTTAGGGGGATAAAAACACCAATTTTTTTGGCTTGAGATTTTTTTGTATATTTTTTTGGTTATTTTAATGGTCAGTGATTTATAGACAATTATTCTACCTAAATTTTAGGGGTTTTTGAGGGTAAAATAAATACAAGAAAATAAAAGGGAATTAAATACAATAACTAAAGGTTAACTATACACAATATGGTACAGGATAAAAACAGGGAATTAAAGGTGATTTTTATTGGATTGATTAAGCAGGGGGTTTAATTTGCGGCTTTTAACATGATGAATACGAGATTCATCATACCCCTATACTTAAACCATGCTCGTCCTCGAGCATCTAAAGAATGAAGGAGTCGGATTAATTCCTGACAGTGCACATGAAAAATTCAAGGCTCGATCTTTCAAGGACCCTTGACCTAAGTGATCCTAAAATTCTGGGTTTATCCAATTCTTAGTCAGAAGGAATCCAACTTCTCTAATTATCAGACTCTCTTTTTGTACATATAAAATAAGGATATAACATTTAGTGTACTGCATCTCATGAGAGCCGAGTCGATGCATCACTCAAAGTTCCAGTCCCAAAGACTCTCCTCTAGACCTAAACCTCAATACTAGGGAATAAGTCTACTCTTGCTTCAGTCAACCGTCTCATTAGTTCGTCAGACTTGAAATGTAGATGGATGGCCAGATGATGGAGGTAATGGGATTGTGTCTATTTTTCTCACCCTCACATTGGAACAAGGGGCCTCTCGAGTGCCTTTTACTCAACACATGTATATTATTATTTTGTTGATCAATGTGTCCGTCAAGAGAGTTGGAGTCGTCTGCACTTGTTTTTCTGGGAGTACACCGGGGTGTGTCTTTTCTGAGTATCTAAGATACCTTCGACACCCAGACTTGTATCGCTTACGATGCAGGGCCCTTTTTGTGGTGTCAGCCCGACTCCTTGGTCCTAACTAGCTCTTGGTCCAAGTGGACACTTTGAAAATGTTTGGGAGCGCTTGCCATTGGTGGAAGCTCATTTGTATTTTGACTTTGGTATTCAGAGCTTTTTCTTTGACATTTCATTTCTTTTGTTGGCTAGCTCCACTGCTTTTACCAAAAATTAGTGCACACTGATCAACAAATTCATTTAAGTTTCATCACACCCTGGCACATAGGTAAATATCAAAGAGATAGCATATGAATCTTGTTCACATACTAGCTAGGGTTTTGCTGACACTCAGGTTTTCTGAAGCCTTCATTAACTTTATCCCATCCTCGAATATCATTAGATCAGGTCTAAACTCAAATCTCTAGTCCTAGTTCCTCAAGTGATATCTCAACTCAACTCATCAATCATGTAGTTGTGGAAGTGACTGTGCTGATCATATTTTCTTGAAGGTAGAGATGAAGAGTGTAATATAGCACTCAAATCTTTCAAACCAGGGAAGTGTGGATATTTAAGTCATAAAAACCCTAATGACTAAGGCATGTTAACTCAGACTCTCAAGATCGCAGAAATCCAATGTCCTCAAAATCCTCAAACCTTGAGTGAGTGTGAATGTGTCAGGAATACACCAACTCCTTAGGTTAGTGATTTTTTTGTGTGATTTTTGGCTTTTGCAGATTTTTATGGGTTTTAATTTTTTTAATTCCTCGGAGAGACAATGACTGGCCCATGCTCAAATAAAAGTATCCACTTTCAGCCAGTATGGGTGTAAGTACGGGCCGAGGCCCGCGTTACTTGAGGACGGGGCCAATTGCGATGTCCTCTAAACCACCCACTCTGCTAAGGGAGACCGAGGTTCCCTCACTGAAAATGTCTACTAAGCCTAGTAGTCAGAGTCACATTCTAAGAAAGATTTTTTTTAAAACAGGAATATTTACAAAAATTAATCCCTCAAATTTTTAATAATTTTTACAGGTTTTTACTCAGTTCACTAGTTTACCAAAACCCAGCCCGAAAATAATAAAAAACTTTTAAAAACACGAGCTAAGGCTAAAGTAAATATACAGTAATATACAGTATACCCCCCTATACTTAAAAATTGCTATGTCCTCATAGCACAAGTGCCATGAAGCCAAGGCTCTGTTCAAATATAGGATGATATAGCGGAACTGAGGAGGAGGGTCCCTTTATACTTAGGTCAATATTGACCTAAGTACAAGAAGACGGGACGAGGGATGGATGAGCAGGTAGGTCCCCCCTCTACTTAGGCTACAAATAGCCTAAGCAAGGTTTGGGTTGGGGGGAGTGTTCTATGATACAAAGATGAGGGGGAGGGAGTTCGTGAAATATACACACATAGAGAGATATAGAGATAGAGATAGAGGGAGAGAGATATATATATATATATATAGGGGGTGGTGGGGGTGAGTATGTGCAAGTGTAGGTGTGTGTGTGGGGGGGGGGGGGTTTGTGTGTACAACATGCAAAACTGGAAATAAATATGCAGATGCAATATTTTTTTACAAGATGCAATGCAGGCTGTCCGATCTAAAATTCCCCAGTTTCTTCCCGAATTCTTTTGCGGCCTTTTCAGCGGGAGCTCCCGACTTCACGCCTCCATGAGGGTCAAGCGTCCCCGATCATCATGGGCCCTGCCACAAAAGAGACAAGTTAGGCATATCGAGGAATTAAATCAACAGATATGATGCAAAAAATTTATGCATGAAATGAGGTCCTAAAAATATTGAAATTAATCAATAAAAAATCAAAATCCAAAAATCAAACTAAGCCGTATCCCCGGCAACGGCGCCATTTGATGAACGCCTAATTTGCCTCTATAAGAGTGGAAAATAAGCTGTAGTACAAAAGACGAATTCAGTTCAGCAAAAACCACGATCTTTAAATGTCGTGGAATATTTTAACTTGGCAAGTGTAACAAGGTCGAACACAGGGACACAACTGCCTAATGTGTATATTGAATTTTGATTCATGAAGGCACAATGTCAGTTAATTTCAATTTCAAGTCCTCATGCAAATTATGCTATTTATAAAGCGATGCCATGATGTATGCATTTTTTATCGATTTTCATGCAATTATAAAGTGATGCATGAGCAAATATGCAAGAGATCATGTATGTTAAATACAAGGATACAATTATACCCTAAAAATTATGAGCAACAAAATATAAAAAGAGATCAGTGTCAATTTAATCCATCATTAAAAAGTGGTCATCAAATCAAGCAAGACAAGTAGAGCAAGGTCCTATTTTTCACATAAAAATTCACTTTAATTAAAATAGGGGCAAATGAGATAATTAAACATGCTAAAATGTAGAGGACAAAACAAGGATCAAAACGACACTAAAATAATGCGATTTGGACATACGATGCTCAAGTTATGCTAAAAACAGTGCAAGGGCATATTTGTAATAAAAATGCAATAAAAATAAAGGATAAATATTACATTTAGGTCTCTGAAAGGACCTAAATGCAATTAAAAAAACTACCTGGGCCTATATATAATTTTTCCACTACGCGCAGGGGCCTTCTTGTAATTTATGAAACCTTGACGGGCCTCCTTGTAAAATACCCAGGCACGCACGTGAGGCACGTGCCTGGGGACCATTTTGCAAATAGAATATCTTTTAGGGCCTGGCATGCAAATTACCCAACACCCCGCGTACACTGCACGTGAGGTACTAGGCTCGGGATGGACCTCAGGTTCGGGCCACGTGGCAAGTGCTGGAGGCTCGGGTATAGGATCGGCAGACCCGAGGCTAGTGGTTCGGTTAGAGGCTCGGCCTGTCCACGTGTCACCATTATAACCGTCCGATCCAGATGATCGGACGGTACCTGCTATTCGTGCTCCTCCGCAGGTCACCGGAGAGGGCGGTGCTCCGGTGACCTGCCCGTGGCTCCATCGTGCTCTAACGGCGCGTCTGAAGATCGGTGAAGTTCACTCGCAGCCTGGCGGAGATCCTGGAGCTCATCGAAGATCCGTTGAGGTCTGGAGCTGCCTGTCGGAGCATGGTTGTCGGAGGTGAAATTCGAGGACGGTGGGGCAGCGCGAGCTCCGGTCATTGAGGAGACCTGCAGGTGTTATTCATAGCCGAAGCTGTGCGAGTGGGTGTGTGAGTGAGATGGGGTCCCTGGAAGGTGGTCGGAGTGGGGGACCGAGATCATCACCTCCGGCGAGAGGGAGGTGATGTTGGCTGAGGTGATTGAGATCATGGAGAAGGGAAGATGGCGTCGGAAAAGGTTGGCGAGGATGATTAATGGATAGCGAGGGTGCGAGGATGATTAGGCGAAGGTGAAGCTGATCATGAAAGGTAGGAAAATTTCGAGAAAATACAAGAAAAAAGAAGGGAAAGGAATACCTCGTCGGAGAGGGGGACCGGTGGAGGAGGGGCTTGGGCTGAGCGCCTTGGAGGCGCTCCGGTCGTCGCACGACTCGCTCAGCCAATGCGAGGTGCTCGGCGGCGCTTGATGGCGACCGCTACGTGGCCAGAGGCCACGGATCTCACCGGGGCTTCGGCCGTTGTCGCCTTCATTCAAGGGGCTCCTCCGCTGTCACCGGAGAGGGCGGAGACTGGGCCGAAGCCCCAAAAATGGTGGATGTTTTGATACGGTGGCGGGGCAAGGGCTTTTATAGGCGGAGGAGGACGATGTTATGGTGGTGGCCGAATGTTTTTGCGAGGGGAATCAAGGCGAAGGGAAGTAATGGAGGGGTTTGATGGAGGGCGTGCGAAGATGGCAGAAGAACATGGGGTGTAGTGGAGGCGTTACGACGAGGAGAGAAGGTCGGAGGTGAGAGTGAAAAAGGAAAGGGGGTACGGAAGTAACGAGTTGTAACGGCGAGTTCTAGAGGAGGATGATGACCGGATGCCGTTGGATCATATGATCCAACGGCCTGGAGGGGTGCTCGGGTGGAGGGATGAGATTGGATCAAAGTTCTGATCCTGTGGCTAGGAGCGAAGTGAGAGTGACGGCGGGGATTAGATCAAATGGCTGATCAACGGTGCGAGAGAGAGAGGTGATGTGTCGCGTTATCGACTATGGGATAAGAAGGTGATCGAAGGGCTGAGATAGAAGTGTGACGTGGAGCGATGAGGGGTGTCGGATGGAGGGAGGATCGGATGGCTAGCATTTAGGCGCTAGACAACGACAGTGATTTGATCTGGAGATGGATCGGATGGCTGGGAAGTAGAGCGGTGATGGAGGGTTGAGATGGAAGCGGGTCGGAGGAGATCCAACGGCCGAGGGAGACGCTGGATGGCGAAAAAGAGAGCGGGCCACGTGGGCGGCCCAGAGGGCGCCACGTGGCCCAATGAGAAAATTCAGAAATTAATAGAAAAGAAATATTTAGAGGTTGAATTAGGAAAAAGTCAAAACATAAAAGTTGCTCGTCTCGACGAGATCTACAACTTTTATGTTGGTCGAAAAGCCAAAAGAGGTCATTTGTACAAAAGCTATTTTTGGGGGTATTTTTAGGGGGATAAAAACACCAATTTTTATGGCTTGAGATTTTTTTGTATTTTTTTAGTGGTTTTAATGGTCAGTGATTTATAGACAATTATTCTACCTAAATTTTAGGAGTTTTTGAGGGTAAAATAAATACAAAAAATAAAAGGGAATTAAATACAATAATTAAAGGTTAATTATACACAATATGATATAGTATAGAAACAGGGAATTAAAGGTGATTTTTATTGGATTGATTAAGCAGGGGGTTTAATTTGCGGCTTTTAACATGATGAATACGAGATTCATCAAGCATAAATAAGTAAACAAACAAACTTTTCTGTTCATGATAAGAATTTACATATGAAAAGAGATGCTTTGACATGAAAAAATCGCAACATATAATAAATGTACATCATTGTAGGCTCATATGTAAATAATGAAACTTATATGACATACTTAGAATCCTCATGTTATTCTTTAAATGCTATCATATATGTAGTGTGTTGGTTGGTAGAGATCACATGTCATCAACGTCAACCGATACTTTTTTTTACCTAAAGCATGCATTATATATGGATATTCTTGCATGTTGTGCATCGATTAAACTAAAAACACACATTACTATATTATAAAAGAAACGATGTATTAATCAGTAAAGATCTAAATTATGTATGAAATTATGTAAGAGTAAAAAACATTCAGTGGAATCAAATGACAAAGAGTCAAAAGCATTCTATGAAATTAAATGATACCATAAAACTATCATCCAATGTTTAAAAATGACAAAGATATAATGCATTTCAAATTCTTCAAGTCTCAAAATTTTAGATTTTATCATGCCTAAGTCCCAACTATAAGTATCTGCAGTATATATGAATAAAATTGATTTAATTATAGTGACTATGAAATAATAATGACGATCTTGATTTTCATATTATATTGCTGCGCCTTACCAAATATAAAGCAAAGTTGATACTGGATCATATGGATCATCAATCCAAGCATTCAACTCCTCCATGGTGAATGTTTCGGTATTAGGTTCTTCCACTCAATCACCATATAAATCATTGTCATATTGGATTTGATATTGCATCGCTTTCATTTTTCCTCCTATAAAAATATAATTATTTATAAAACATAAAATAGCTAACTCATTAATAGTTTTCGTAATATTTTGAATGAGATCAAAATAAGTCGTCGATTAGCATTGACGAAAATCAATCCATTCAATATTTTGTTGCTTAATTTTTTTCCTTCTCAAAGTACGGATCCATTCAAAAAACTCCAATTGCGCTCACAAGTAGATGTTGAATATGTTTGGTTAAGAACTCTGATAGCTAATGGTTGTAGTGTTGGAATTGCCCACCATACATCTTCCACCATTCAGCTAGAATAAAAAATATTATAAGATTGTATATTCATTAATGAAGTATAGAAATATTATTATCATCGTTACTTGGAGCCAGTTTTACATGATTTTGAATGGTAGATGCATGCCCAAAGTCACTCATTGCATCTCTATATAAAGAAACTCTGCATTGATCAATTTTCTTCTCATCATTGAAGAACACAGTTTCCATCTATCATGAAAACCTGCCATAATGTGATGATCTAAGGATCGATATAGTTCCATCCTTATAAAAGAATTCATAACTTAAAAGTAATCCTGCTTTATGAAGTGGATGACCAAGTTGTCGATCCCACTTGTCATCAAAAATATCAACGTAAGGTTTGTATTCAGATCATCAAAAATATGAATGTAAGGTTTGTATTCAGAGAAATCTCCGTTAAATATTGTTTAATAGCGTCACATGTTTCTCTCATGGCTTCATATATGAATCCCATGGATGGCTTCTCATCACTGTCCACAATACATAATATCCTCTTAACTGGTGCAGTTATACCAACGACTGTTGGACATTCATTTCAAAATGACGTGTTGAGTACCATGTCCTAAAGTTCTTGCCCCGTTGAGCTTTTAGAGAGTTTATGGTTAGTCCATTCCTTTATGTAACCATTGAAACTAAACCATCTTTTTTATCAAGAAGACTTTGAGGATAAAATTATGGTTGTATATGAATTTTGTAATCTTCCGAGCTGTTTTGATTACGTCTTTACTCTTGGAACCTGATCGAACTTTTTCAATATCAAATCTAGGCAGTGTGCAGCACAAGGACTCCAAAAATATCGTCATAAAGTTTTTTGTCATTTTCCTTACAACTTGATAATCGACAGTATTATCTGTGATAAAGTGTACCACATTTTAGATCCCACGAAGTCCACAAAACCTTTGAAAAGTTGAAATAACAATTCTGCCATTTTGGAATGTTCAGAAGAATCTAAAGATTTCAAAAATACAGTGCCTGGAGTGGAACAAATCAAAAAATTTATTAATGTGCATCGCCTTCTATCTGTCCAATCATCGACCATTATGATACATCCATTCATCTTCCAAAACTTCCTGTGTGTCTCCACATGCGTCTTTAATTCAATAATGATTCTTTTTCATAAGCGGATCACAAACTGCATGGGGTGTTGGTGCCTTGTAACCAAATCTGATGTAGGCAATTCTATCAACCATCTTCTGAAATATGGGAAGAGCAATAGCATTAAATGCCATTCCCACATCATATAACCAACTAACAATCAGCATGCCAACCTTTTCAACTTCATCTTTCCTTTAAACTATCGATTTAATTCCGGGTTGACTACTGGGTGTAGTACTCTGTGTAAAAATGAGGACTTTATTGTCTTTGAAGAAGATTCTATCTTTAAGTTTGTTTTTTGAAACAATCCCACTGCCATAGAACCATCTTCATTAATTTCAGCGGTAAAGGAATTACTAGAAGATATAGAGTTTCTCCACTTTGTATTCATCTAGATTTGCCTCCATTTGAAATTGAATGTAATTTGGCACCTTTTTCCAAGGCGTAACTGAACCGCTCTTCTTAGCTAAATGCTCCTTCACCATGTGTATCCCACCACCTAAAAATAATTTAGAACAATACATGCATTTCTTGATATCATTCTTTGTCAATGTCACATATTGTCATGCAATATTAGGTTTTTTTTGTCTAACATTTATTATTGAATCTTCTAATGATTCTGATGCAACATTTGCTTCAATAGCTGTTTGTGTATCTTATGATTCTTCCATCTACAAATATTTAAGATAGTATAAAATATAAAGTGTTTCATCCATGTCAAATATCAATATTTTTATACAAAGATATATGAAGAAAAATGGAGATCTTTTGATCACCAATGGATAAAATCATCACTATGTGAAGGAGACTTTGGATCAAAGAACAAAACGTATTGATGCATCTTTACTCGCCAAGACTTTACCCGATAATACAAACTTTGATGAGAAAGAAATCATATGGAACAATAGATTAAACATGCAAAAAGTAGAGTTGCAAGACCATCCATAAATAAACTATCGATTATAGCAACTAATGGTCATTTTCTATAGAAGTAATTTTTTAGAGCTGTGGTACTTATTTTGACTTGTGCGTCTTGTGACCGTCGTTTAATATACACGCCGCATAAAAATAGACTTTGTCACACATACATTTGAAAATAAAAAAACATAAGATAGATGGACAACCTTAATATTTTCAGAACAAATATGTTTTATTTCAAAAGTACGAAGCTTTTTGAAAAAAACATGAGAACTTGCAAGTTTGCAAACTTCGAAGAGAAATACCATAAAGCGTCAAAAGTAGCCAAATTTCACTTCACAACTAATAGAAATCTAATCTTTCTACCAACTATAGAGCAGCCAAACAGTGCAGCGACTACAACCAAACACTAATCATTTTCAAAAATCCAATAGTTTTCTTAGAAACAAAACAGCCAAACACCCCCCAAACAAGCTCACCAGCAGTGTTTTTAAACCGGTCCAGACCCACCGGTTCGACCGGTGGACCGGGCCTGGACCGATCCGGTTAATCGGTTTATGCTGGTTCGGTTTGATTGATCAAATTTTAGCTAAACTGTCCGATTCAACCTATTTTTTTGATCCGATTTAACCAGGTTTAACCCAAGTTGAACTACATTTAATTTTTAAATTATTTAAAAAATTTATTGATAGTAGAGTTGAACCCATGACCTTTGAATATCTATTTCACACTTCCAACCAACTACACTAACACAACTTTTTGCATGTGTTGGATTTTAAATATAATTAAACTATTATCATGTTATAGAGCATCTACTCCAAATAATATATATATATATATGATATGTATGATATTCGATGTTGTATAAGAAAATACTTTATTTATAGTGTGAAATATATACATTATCTATGTATTAAGTGTATATTATATAGAGGAAAGGGAAGCTACATCATGATGTAGCTAACCTTAGCTACATCAGGGGCAATTTCGTCCTCTTTTTTATTTTTTTTCAAAATTTCCACGATGGATTTTCATAACTATATCCCTCTAATATTTCATTCAAATTTCGTCAGAAACAGAGACTCCTACGGCCTCCATCCAGAACAGGTAAAATACAACAAATCTGTGACCGCTAAAAAATGACTGTCTGGATGGAGGCCGTAGGAGTCTCTGTTTCTGACGAAATTTGAATGACATATTAGAGGGATATAGTTATGAAAATCTATCATGGAAATTTCGAAAAAAAATAAAAAAGAGGATGAAATTGCCCCTGATGTAGCTAAGGTTAGCTACATCATGTTGTAGCTTCCCTTTCCTCTATTATATATATATATTATTTCATTTCGGTTTGATTAGCTGGTTCAACCACTTTTTTTTCACTGGTCCGGTTTAATCCAATTTTAAATAATGATGACGTCATCATCCGGTTGAACCGGTTTGATTACATGATTTTCAGAAAGATTTCCGATTCGATGTCCGGTTCGTTTTCAAAAACCTTGCTCACCAGCTTACGCAGGAGGGAGAGGATTTGTGGGCGGCTTTGCCAGGGAGGTGGTGTGCCAACGTCTCCTTCTTGGTGGCGGCGACGACCTTCTATTGGTGAGCGGCTATGAGTTTAGTGGGGTCATCATTCCCATTCTTGTCGAGCAGTTGGTGATGGGGTGGGTAATAGATTGGTGAATTTGGACTCCAATTCAGTATGAGACATCTCGGTTTCTCAAAAAGTAGGAAAAATCGTTTTTTTAGGTCCGGTCCAGTTCGGTCAAACCAGTCTGGATTACCGGTTTATGTGCAGGCCAAATTTTTTATTTGGAATGTAAGAATCGAACAATCTAATTGATATTAAACGTTTTGTTTGGGAGGGTTCATGCAAGAATTGCCACCTTCTACATCCCATCATGAAAATGTAACAAATGTAATTTTACTTAGGCCCTGTTTGGTAGGAGAATAAGCCATGGAATAAGGGACCAATTCTCCTCCCGACAAGATTCCCAGTGGTACACTATTCCCCATTATTCCATCTTATTTCACTCTTATTCTTATCTTTATCCCACCTTACCCACATTTATTTCACCTTATTCTCCTTATTCCCATCCTCCAGCCCAACAAAGAATAGACCCTTATTCTCCTTATTCCCTATCCTTATTCCTGATTATTCCCGAACCTTAGTGACCCTTGAGATTTCCAAGAGGGAACCAATAGGATATCTCCTTCTCTTATCGACACCTTTGTGGACGTAATAAAGGCCACTAACTAATAACAGAAATATGATGATACACATAAAAGTGTGACGAGTTTACATAGTTGCTTTTAAACTTACATATTTTTAGAAGTATTTGATTAATTTTATGATTAAATATTCTTAATAAATACCGAAATTAAAGAATTTTCCTGGAGGAAAGAACAATCCCAAATAAAAGTTTTGCTATTCTCTTCATCTACGGAGAATAAATACTGGTTTTTTTAATTAATTTTTTGATGATATATATATATATATAAAGTCACTTTACAATAAAAATCTTTTCAATTCCCAAAATTTTTACTATAAATATTGTGAGAAAAAAACTATCCAAATTTATGAAATAAAATGATGTTGGACTATTTAGCCACAAGCTTACTTAACTTATATTTTTCATAAGCGTTTTCTGCACTACGTCTCCTGTAAATTTTGCCAATTACATCATAACAGTTGAAATGTCCATGTTTAGCTCACCACCTTGGTGTATGATAGGTTTAGGGTGAAGGGGGTTGCAAATGTAAATAAGATGATTCTCAGTAGTTGTCTATAATTGACAAAATTTGTAGGAGTTGTAGTGCAAAAATCTCTTTCCATGAGGAACTGATTGCTATCATATTTCGTCATTTTGACATTCATATTCATCTACATGATTGCTATTATATTTTGATCCTTTAAACTTGTGAACTGTCGGAGGCTGTTCTGCCGTTTATCATCTCCGGCGTCACCTCCGATGAGCCCTCCGCTGCCTTCCACGTGGGGTGAGAGAGTGTCGGAGGCCGTACTCTCCCGGTACACCTCTCTCCCCAAGAAGGGGAAGCCACAAGGCCGAGAAAGAACCGTATTGGCCGCGTTCCTTGTTTCCTCCCCTTCCCTTGATGGTACTTTCTATTACATTTGTTAAATAGTCACAGAGATGCAATCTTTCGACGGAATTTTGCTTAAAAATCGTTACTTGGCGATACCCACTTCCGGTTCGCTCCAGTGCTGGAGGTGGTGGCGCTTGGGACGGGCACTAAGTGCATCGGGAGGTCGCTGCTGAGCTCCAGAGGGGATGTAGTGAATGATTCCCATGCTGAGGTTATTGCCCGTAGGGCGTTGCTGAGGTGATCTTGACTTGGTGTGTGTAGTTGCATGTATGGTGCATGATGAAATGCCAAGATGTGTGTGGGTGTGGCTTGTAAATACGGGTCTTTGTTGGATCATTTTCTTTTGATTCGTCAGGACAGGTTCTTCTACTCGGAGATTGGTCGTGCACGTGTCCAGTTTGATTGGTTTGGAGGTGAGGGGAGTGATGATCAGTTGATGGATGATAACGGATCGTGGCTGTTTTGTTTGGATTCAAATAAACCGGGTACGCAGACATACCTAATGCGGTCTGGATGGCACTTGCATTTTTACATCACCCAACTGCCCTGTAAGTTCCCTGCTTTCTACCTCTTGATAATGTTTTTGTGTATATACAGAAATAGTTCTGAATTGTAATTATTGTCTCGGAAACCGCATCATGACGTGCTCTGCCCTTCTGAGATGAGTGCAGCATAGATTATTTGCTTAACTTTAAATTATTCTTCTAAGAAAGTAGTTGAATAATTCCTGGTGAGATTTTGGTGGTGTTTCATCTGAAATTCGGATTCCTGAAAACGGTTAACACTTGTTAAAGTCTCTGTAAATACAATTTCACATATATAAAATCGAATGCACATCTCATATAAATGCCTTCCATTATAGGACAATAGTCGATAATGCAAATACAAAGGTGTTGCCAGTGAGAAATACCGTAAAAACAAGACAATTATAATGCAGATTACGTAAAAGTGACGGCACAACCACTTTATATTTTTGTTTATTTATCTCTTAGCTTTTTAGGTTCTCTTTTCTTTAAGATATATAAAAAAAAGACCAATTCAAGTAGTGAGTTTAAGCTCACTAAGTCCCAAACCTTTAATAAATACATCTAAATTAGATATTTGATGGCATAACTAAAATCACAATTGTTTCGAATTAAACATGAACACTGAAACAACTTTGTTATAATATTCACATGAACTGAATATTATTGAGTAAATATTGGCTATAAAGTAAAGCAAACTATGTTTGAAAATTAATATTTGTCATCCTGGAAATACACATATATTTTCATGTATGACAATCGGAAACTACACCACCACATATCATATTTAGTTCATGAACTCTTCTTGTCAGGGAGAGTATGCTCAACACTTCGCCTTGCATGCTGCCTAGAAGATGAACTCTACCTAGGACCTTGCCTTATTGGCATATGTGTCAACAACCCCAAAGGTCAAAAGAATATCCCAAATATAGTCGAAAGGCTTACCCGGAATATAATCGAAAGGCTATGTGAACAGAGAATGCAAAACCACAGTCCTACACATCATATATGAAGATTTTGTTCAGAACTGTTCAATTGAGTAGCCGCTGTGTGCATCTCACTAAAGCTATTCGTACTATGATGACATAGTTATCGTCACATGTAAAGTTCTCAACGTCACATGTCAAGTCATCATTTTTATAGCATTGTAATGAACTGTATATCACATACATATTACAGATAGTATAAATTGATCTTTAGGCTATGCAGATCATTTATCTTTGACTAAATATAAGACTTATAAGGCTCTGTACAAGATTTCGATCTTTGACCTAGGCATTGTCTCCGACCGTAGACAGCTGTGGAAGTGGAAGATTCATATACGTGTGAAGATTTTTCTTTTGCTGCCGAGGCATGATTGATTGAGACAGGGGCTAGGAGAGCTAGGTTGTTTTCAGGTGCAGATGCCTCCAGTTAGAAATGCTCGATAGAGCATGAGAATGCAGACCACTTCTTCTTCTCTTGCGATCTCTCCGAACATATTTGGGAGAAGGCGGACCTCGATTTGGTCTCTACAGATTGTACGTTTTGTTTTAATCTGGAGCGGTTGAGGGGTGGTTTGGGTATGAAAGTTTGGGTGGCTCTGGTGCCTTGGGCCATTTGACTGGCTAGGAATGGTATGATCCTTAGAGGTGAAAACTTCTATTTAGAAAGTGCGATTGAATAAGCCGGGATACTTCATAATTCCCGTTCCTTGTAATTTTATGCGCTAATATGTGAATACAAAGTTTTTTGGGAGGACGTCTTCTCGACGCCTCACCTTTTTTCCTTTAAAAAAACTCATAACTGAAATAAGATTAAATGAACTTAAATATTGATGTAAATGGATATTAAAATCATGTAACTAACAATGATACTTGTGAACATACATTATAAAAATAGGGATTTTTACACCACGAACCCTAGTAGATGACAACGACAAAGCCTTTTCCCACAATTAAGTAGGATCGGTTACATGAATTTTTTGCCTCCATTCAGATCTATTTTGGGTCATTCTCGGGCTTAAATCCAACCACAGTCCACAGACCCTATAATCTTTGTAAATATCCCGCTCGACCCTGTAAAATCCTTATTATCTCCTTGACCCCGTAAAATTGTTTTGTTTAACACCATAAATACTGCAGCTAATTTGACACTTCTTTGCTTAACTTGTTTGGGTTAAAGTTGAGTTAATCAAACTATAGCAAATCCAACGATAATTTTTTCTTGTACACACTCTCTACTTCTTCTCTCCCCCTTGTATATGTTGCTTTGGTCTTTGCTAAAACATCTTGTGGAAGGCGGAGCTAGGTTGTCCTTAGGAGGGGTTGCAATGTGGTTTTGCCGACATGGATCTCAATAGAGGATAAAGTTGTGGCTGAGTCACCCCTCTTTGCTATCACCGACGAGGTTTGCACCTCCTTCTCTCTTTCTCATTGTGATAGTAGAAGATGACGGATGGATAACTTGGAGAGAGGGATGCTCTTTTTATAGATCTGGGAGATGATGTAACCACACGATTTGATTGGGAAGGTTGTCGCCGATGGATATTATGATCTTAGGAGATTCGGATGGCCATCAAAAGATTTGATTAGGTTCTAAATCGGGGGAGATGACGAACTCGAGAAGAAGGTCAGATTGCTGGTAATTAAATAGTAAACTAGATCTGTATCTTTTTAGAAGAGGAAATGTAACATTATTGAGGCTCTGTATTGTGCGTGAGAGGGTAATTGAGGATAATTAGATGGTGGGATTACATATGGAGAAATTAGGGCTGGTGATTGGGTGTTTGAATTGGTTTTGATAGGTGATGATGAAGTTTTGAGGTCTGATGGATGTGTACGAGATCGAGGGGGCATGGAGATATGATCCGGGTGATGAATTTGATTGTAGTTGGGAACCAGATGGATGGGGCTCGAATATTTGGGAAGAAGATGGATCTAGAGACGAGGATTCATGCGAAGAAATATGGGGAAGGGTTGGTTAGGAAATCCGAGCTCTGGGTGGCGTGCCCGGAGGGGGGATGGAGCATGGGGGGAGGGGATCCGAGCTTTGGGTGGCACATTGGGAGGAAGGTGGGAGCTTTGGGCGGCACAAGGGGAGTGGTGCTGGGAATGGTTAAGGGAGGTGGAGGGGAAGGGGATGTGAGGAGGTGGGTGATGGGGGAAGATGGAGAATGGCATCTTTTACAAATTTGATAAACAAAGAGAGTAATATGCACTTTTTTTAACGGAATCCGGTTAAATTTAACGGTTAAATGTATGCGAGTTAACCTCAAGGTTTGTGTTGTAAGAGTTAGCAAGTTTACAGGATCGAGGGGATAATGACGATGTTTACATGGTTGGGCATGTAATTTACAAAGATACTGGGGCTCGTGGTGTAAAAATAAAATCGGCAAAGCCTTACCCCACTTTTAAGTAGGTAGGCTACATAAACTTGCTTAAATCCATGCTGAAAGATCTGACTATTATTTACACTAGTTGTCGCCTACCTAATGCAACCTCCACCAGGAGGGATTTGAACCCTGGTCTTTTGGGTGGTAGGTACATCGCACTACCACTAGACAATTGAAGTGGGACAATAATTGATTCTATATCTCTTTACTAGATTGTAAAGAGATAACGCTGACTACCAACTTGATACCATGCTCGTACTCTTTTTATGTGTGCATTCTCTAATTTATTGCTCTTATGATATGCAGAAGAGAGGATCCCATAATTATAATCCATAATTCATCTCTCTCAACATTCATATAACCCTTTACATGATGCCAACTTTGAAAGTTCACTACTTGTGGGGCGAATAATGCTTTATACATGGTTTAGTTCACTCAGTGTTACAGAGGTCGGTATTTGGTATTTGGCCAGAGGAATCACTAAATAAAGAATATTTATTATATGGGAGAATATTCAGAATTATTCGATTATGTATTCTTTAATTATTTTAGATGTAAATATTATGTCTAATATATTATATATATATGTATATATACATTCTTATTTATTTATACATATATGGTCATCAATAAATAAGAAGCGAAGATAAAAATACCAATTAGCAAATTACATATATGGAGTTGTAACATTTGCCATGATATCAGGATAATTGAGAACCTTTAAGAAATAAAAAAACCAGCAGTCTATTATAATAGCCAGTTGAATATTCAGGTGAATACCTGAATGTTTGGATCGGATATTTGGGTTGGATCGAATGTTGACCGAGTAGCAATATTCTATTCAATTACCCCCTCAAGTAAGAATATTCGGTCCATTTGGCTGAATATTGCAACAATGAGTTCACTACTTGTGGCTTAGTTGTTGAAGGTTCACATGGGTTGGGCTGACACTTATGGAGATGACCTCGACATAATTTGGTTGAGCTATCATGCACTCTGCATTCATGGATTGTCTTCTGTGGGGGTCGAGAAGGTGATATCTTCGGGCAAGGATGGAGCTCTGCGCCAGATCTGGTGGCGACGACTGCTCTTTTGTGGAACTCCTTCATGGTACAAGTAGGTAAAGGTGGAGCTCTCTATCTAGTATATCAACCCCCTCAGCATCTGGAATATTAGCCTCAACATCTGGTATATCTCTCCTCTCTCTCAATTGTGTCAACTCAGCACTGACATCAGTCATTAATCGGCATTGCTCCCTAATCTGGTTATATGTCAACTCAAGGGAAGCAAGCAGGCTGTTGTTGATCGTTGCCTGATCTAGGACAACAGAAATGGTCTGCGACTGTATTCCCTTTCTAGCCATGGCATCTAGCACTGGAAGGAGAAAGAATCCAAACCATGCTTTGACAAATCCACGTGCAACTGCTGAAACTGTTGCTCCATTGAAAAAGGAGGTGTGACAGGAGAAGAAGAAAGCAGAGTGGAAGAAGACCTTCCAGGTCGGAATCATGCTTGAAAGAGGAGAAACTATGGGACTTTGGTTTGGGAAGAGGGGCATCCCAAACCGACCTAGATGAAGGGGCAAGTGTGCGAGAAAGAGGGTTCGCAAGAGCCGACCGAAGCGATCGCCTTTCCATCATCTTAACTGTAAAAGGGTAAAAAACTGAACAAGAGATGAAACCAAATAGAGCCGACAAGACTCAATACGACGAGTGACTCGACTGTTAGAAACTCGGAGAAGATCACAACGGATCACAAAACAGATTTCAAGCAAACGCAATCCAAATCCTAAATTCGCCTACTCAACTCAATAAAGACCGTAAAGGTTCGATTGTTATCATTTCAGTTTTAGTGTTAGGTAATTCGAACAGTTGTATTAACACAAGCTCACAAGTGTAATCTCCTAGAGTAGCTCGTGTCAGAGTCGGTAAGTCTCTCAAATAAAGGATTACTCAGTCTAGAGAATACCTGCGTCCAGTGAGGGGTTTGCTTTCTCAAATCAATGAATGAATAGCGTGTTACATTCGATTTTAAGATCAAGTAGATTAGTAGTCCCATTTTATTTTGATTATCACTTTTTTGATCTTTTTAATTTGAGAAAATAGACGACTAATGATTTTTCATGCTTTTTCCTTTAATCCTAAATGAAGGAAAATATGGGGAGAAGACAGAAGTGCAATGCACGAAAAAAATATGAATGCATGCAGAGATAGAGGATGCGTACATGTATCCAACACTCTACATGCAAAGTGATCCACACGGAAATGTAAATCTAACCTATATGCGAATGAAAATAAAAAATTGCGTAACCTAGAAAGAGTGAATAATTCTACGGATATGCATCCTTAAGTCTAATTAATCTACGATGCACCATAAAGAAATAAAATCCTAAATAAGCACCTAGCCACTCACAGAAAACCATGGTAAGCAAAGAAAAGAAGTTGAGAAACCAAAACCGCGGTGAGGTCCCCCAGCACGTGTTGGCGATATTGACCTCGAGAAGAATGTAGAGGCCGTGTATAAGTCGAGATGCTTTTATGGGGCCCCTTCTACAAGTGTGAAAGAAAAATAGAAAGGGGCAAGTGCCCGACTCTCTTTCACTAACTAATAATAGTAGAACAAAAAGTCAGCTCGACCCGACTCGTGCTGCTCCTCAACAACCGACTTGAAAGCGAACGCCGATCTCTAGACACCTCGGCTTCTCGGCTCCCGAAGAATTCAACCTCAGTATCTAGGCCCTGCAACACGGGTTAGGAAAGGCATGCATGCAATATAACAATAGAGATAAGAAATGAAACAGAAGAAACAAAATAAGAAAACTGAACATATATGACTAAGCAAAAAAAAAAGAGAATCCTAAAAACCTAAGGCTCTAGCTAACTATCCAAGCGTTGCCTCCTCGGCAACGATGCCATCTGAAATGTACATCCAGTCTAGTCAGCTAAAAAGATAGACGATGTCGCTGTGTCGATCGAACGATATTACCTGAAAAAGATTTGTAGTTTTTATTTGGACTCCTAAATTTGTGTATATGGTATGTACGAGAGTGTCGAACTCAGGGAGGCAAACTGTAGAGACTAGGGTAGTATCGTAGAGTAGATTAAAGAGTTAGGGTTTTGTGAAGCTATAGTGACTTTTAAAGTGTTTTAAAGTTTTTATTTTATTTTATGTTTTGCATTGTTTTTAAGTTGTTTTATATACCTATATGTAAATTAGTATAAGTATATGTTTTATATTTTTGTATTCGATTTTATTTTTTAATTTTTATGTTTTCTGATTTGTTTTACTGGTTTTAATGATTTTTATGCAATTTTTATAATTTATTTGTTTTTTAAAAGGTTTTTAAAGGTGAAAACAATGTATTTATACAAAAATGTGGTGTATTTTGGATTTTTAAAATATTATCTGGTTTAATGTTTAAAATATAGTAAAATATATGTAATATAATTGTTGTAGAATTTTTAGGGATGTATTTATATTTTTTAAGGATTTTTAAGTGTGTATTTTTGTGTTTAGCTTTTAATTTATGAAAAATATAAAATGGTATTGTTCAAAACTCTTTTAATATTGTATAAATTATAGTATAATGTATAGTAATATATTTTTTTTGTTTTTTATATTCTATATATTATTTAATATGGATTTTATAAATATTGTATTTAATATACTATAATAAGGGTATATAAGTAATAAACTAATAATGCGAAGCTATATGGAGCATGCGAATAAACTGAGGAACTGCGGGGGGCTTATCACGCGAATATCCAATAGATCACGTGTGCGACCACTTGAGTTTCCCATCACATGTCCCTGTTAGGAATAAAATAAAGCACGAGGGGTTGGCCTGGAAAAATTCTTCGCTCACGTGTACACCCACGTGAGACTGAAGGTCGGGGTTCTGTTCAAGAATCAAATAAAGTTCGGGGTGTTTATTCGTAAAATGCCCCAAAATATCCCGCCTTCACGTGACAACCACGTTTGGGGAAAAAACGGTGTAGACGGCGAGTAATCCAGAGCTGATGCGTGGATCTTGAGCGTCAGTTCTCTTCCTCTATTTAATCGGACGATGATGATAGAGTCTGGAGTAGAGATGTTGTTCTTCCCCAAATCATCTGCAACTCCAGGTGTTCTTCATTTTGATTTTCAGGCGCTCGAGGAACAATGATGCTTGCTGGTCTATCTCCTCCAAGCGGTCAAGGTGGCAGGGTTCGATTCAATGGTTCTCGATCGGCGGTGCTCTTTGGTGATTGTAAACATATATTAGTTTACTTTGTATTTCTCTGTTATTTTTTCTTTTCTGCTGTATGCTTTATGTAATTTACCCATAGGCTACTCTCCTATATAAGAGAGCCTAGGGCTGATGGAATAAACACTTCTTCTATTTTTCCCAACATGGTATCTGAGCGACGGTCCTTGACCGGAGTTCTTGAAACCCTAACCCTATCCCTACCCCCCACCCGTGAGCCTCTCTCTCCGCCGCCGGTGCGTACTCGCGCCCCTGCGCCTCCGCGCCTGCACCTGCGCCTTTGTGTATGCGGTGCGCGACCCTGCGCCTGCGCCAGCGCGCCCCCGCGTCTGCGCACCTGCGCCTCCGTGCCATCCAGCGTGCCCCAACGCGCCCCAGCGCGCCATCCAGCGCATCCCAGCGCACCCCAGCGCACCATTTTGCGTCTCTTTGCGCCATCCAGCGCGCTCCAGCGCACCCCAGCATGCCCCCGTGCGCCTCTGAGCGCCCTCCAGCGCGCTCCTGTGCGCCCTTCAACGCGCATCTGCGTGCCCTTCAGCGCGCACCTTAGTGCCCTGTGCGTGTGCTCCTGTGCATGTGCCCCTGATTCAGCCCTACACATCTCTAGAGCGCACACCGTCCACTAAATGGGTTTGGTTGCTTGAAGTCTACACATGCAACTAAACCCGTCTATGTCAGTGTAGACAATATTATCTTCAGTCTATCGCTCCAGTCTTCTGTTTCCAGTATGTCAGAAAGCAAGGCGGATATTCCATCTATAGGCGCCTTTCGTGGTCCAGCGCCTATCGTAAAGATGGATGGTATGAACTATGAACTGTGGGCGATGCAGTTCATGAGTATGATGAAGTCAATTAGTAAGAAGCACATTCTTACCGAAGAAGAGCCTGCTGAGAAGACTGGAACCAATGCCTCATGGGAGGCAGATGATGCATACGCCAAAGTCTAGTTATCTGGAACTTTGGCGATAGAGATTGCAAATGATATTCTTCATCAGCCCATGGCTAAAGACATGTGGGATATTCTGGCAGCCACATACTCTCAAGCGAAGATTGAGACAAAGATTCTGCAACTCCAGCATGACATATTCACCATTAAGCAGAATGGTCGCTTGCTACACTCACTTTACACTTCTCTGCGTGGAATGTTCGAGAAGCTGTACAGCTTCATGCCCCTGACTGCCACACCAGAGCAACAGAAGACCTACCGAAATGCTACTATGGTAGGAGTTTCACTTGCTGCCCTTGATCCTGAGTATGAGGCAGCACGATCTCAGATCTTGGCAGATTCCACTATTCCTCCTATGGAGGAAGCCTTCCACAGGTTGAGCAATGTCGGGCGATTTTTGATCCATCTTCTCTTGTTTTTCAGGACATCCTTACGGTCAACGTGATTGGTCGTGGCTATGAGCAAGGAGGCCTCTATCGCCTCAGTCAGCCTCTTTTTGCTGGAACCTCATCCTTACCTATTGGATCTGTATCACCTCTGCTATGACATCTGCGCTTTGGACATCTACCGCTTCAGAAGCTGCGTCGTATGTTACCCCAGGGTCTGCCTCACACATCTATCCAATGTGAGGCTTGTCAGTTGGGAAAGCATCATCGGTCTACCTTTCCCAGTCGTTAGTGTCGGAGTAGTACCTCCAAGTTTGAGTTATTTCACATTGATATCTAGGGTCCGAGTCGTGTTCCTAATCATCAGGGACACAGGTTTTATATAGTTATTGTGGATGACTTTTCTCGTGTGTCATGGGTATTTTTGCTAAAGAATAAATCTGATGCAGAGAATATTATTATCAATTTTCTTAATGAGATTCGTAATATTTTCTCCGCTTCTGTTAAAATTGTGAGAAGTGATAATGCCCTGGAATTATGTACTCATGTCCTAGCCAGTTATTTCTCATCCCATGGGATTATCCACCAGACATCCTGTGCCTATACCTCCCAAAAGAATGGGATCGCTGAATGAAAACATCGCAACTTACTAGATGTCACCAGGTCACTTCTTATACAGAGCAATGCTCCCTATTCTTACTGGGGTGATGCGGTTCTTACAACGTGTTACCTAATCAATCGTATGCCGTCATCCGTCATAGGTGACAAGATTCCTTTCACTCTTATCTTTCCTGGTAAAGATCTATTTTCCCTGACTCCTCGGGTGTTTGGTTCGGTTGCCTTTGTCCACCAGTTGTCTCCCGGTACTGACAAGCTCTCTCCTAGGGCTGTCAAGTGTGTGTTTGTTGGGTACTCCAGAACTTAAAAGGGGTACAAGTGCTATGATCCATTGCGCAGGCGGTATCTTGTTAGTGCAGATGTTACATTTTTTGAATCCGTAATGTATTTTTCATCCTCAGGTGATCATCAGCTACCTCCAGTTACTACCGATGCCATCTATGTGACACCACCACCACCAATACCACCACCACCACCACCACCAGCTCCTATTACTATCCCTGTTTCACCACTACCATTTCATTATACCCGCAGGCCTACTCCAGCTCATGGTCAAGACTCATCACCTAGCTCGCCTAAGGTATGTTCTGAAGATATTACTCTTGATGGATCTAATGATGTTTTTGAGCAGGATGTGTTGCAGAGGACAGATGAGGACACGACTGATTTAGATGTTCCTATTGCTATACGCAAATCGAAGAGGAGCTGCGCCACATATCCTTTAGCAGCCTCTGTGTCATTTGAACGACTATCTGGGGACTTCAGGAACTTTGTGGTGGCCTTGTCAGCTATAGATATTCCACGGAATTACCAAGACACTCTGAAGGATAGTAGATGGCGTCTAGCAATGGAGGAAGAAATGGCAGCTCTTCAATCTAGAGGAACTTGGAGTCTAGTTCCTATACCTGCAGATGTGTCTCCAGTGAGCTGCAAGTGGGTATTTACAGTCAAGTAGAATGCAGATGGCAGTATTGACAGATACAAGGCTCGCCTTGTTACTCATGGCTTTACACAGACATACGGGGTGGACTATCTTGATACATTCTCGCCAGTTGCCCGTCATTCTACCCTACGGATCTTGCTGTCAGTTGCGGTTACTCGTGAGTGGCTGCTATATCAGTTGGATGTGAAGAATGCATTCCTATATGGTGACTTACAAGAGGAAGTCTACATGCAACAACCACCTGGTTTTGCTGTTGAGGGGGAGTGTTCCAAGGTGTGCAGACTTCATAAGGCTATCTATGGCCTTAAGGAGAGCCCCAGAGCATGGTTTCAGAAGCTTTCAGACCTCTTTGAAAAACAGGGATACAAACGCTCTAATGCTGATCATTCCTTGTTTGTACAGAAGACTTCAAGAGGTATTATTGCAATCATGGTTTATGTAGACATCTTGATTACAAGAGATGATGCATAAGAATAAAGAAGACGAAAGAAAAGCTGGGCAGCGAATTTGTTACTAAGGATCTTGGAGTCCTTAGATATTTTCTGGGGCTGGAGTTTGCCAGAAATCCGTATGGGCTAGTAATGTCGCAGAGAAAATATGTTACGGATCTGTTGAGTGAAACAGGAATGCTTGGGTACCGGCCTGCTACAACACCAATGGACCCCAGCATGAAGCTATATGACGATGATACAGAGGAGGTGGACAGGAGAAGATACAGAGAACTGGTGGGCAAATTGTTGTATGTCACGATCACTAGGCCCGATATATCCTTTACAGTGAGTCGTGTGAGCCAGTTCATGGAGCAACCACGTCAGGTTCATATGGATGCTATACATATGATACTCAGGTACCTCAAATCATCTCCAGGTGCGGGTTTGCTATTCAAGAAAGGCAAGGTGATCTCTATCTCAGCATGTGCAGATGCAGACTATGCAGGTTGTCCCAAGGATAGGAAGTCCACCTCTGGGTTTGCGGTTTACGTTGGAGATTCTCTAATCTCATGGAGGAGCAAGAAACAAACGGTGGTAGCCAGGTCTAGTGCTGAATCTGAATATAGGGCTATGGCTCAGGTTAGCACAGAAATGATGTGGGTAAAGGCTGTGCTTACAGATCTATGTATAGAAGTCCCACTTCCTATGACCTTAGAATGTGACAATCAGACAGCCTTGTTCATACAATCCAGCATTCCATGAGCGGACCAAGCACATTGAGGTTGACTGTCACTTCATACGTGACATGATTCAGAAGGGATTCATTGCTACATCCCATGTTAGTTCAGAGAATCAAACTGCAGATATATTCACCAAGGCATTACTACGAGGCCCATTTCAGAAGTGTGCGTGCAAGCTGAGCATGATTGACATCTATGCTCCATCTTGAGGGGGAGTGTAAACATATATTAGTTTACTTTGTATTTCTCTGTTATTTTTTCTTTTCTGCCGTATGCTTTATGTAATTTACCCATAGGCTACTCTCCTATATAAGAGAGCCTAGGGCTGATGGAATAAACACTTCTTCTATTTTTCCCAACAGTGATGATTATGAACTTCGCACTCCATATAGGGGTGGTTTAAATCTGCTGATATTACATAGGTTCTAGATGATGCGATGTCGATCTATACTTCGAGGTGAAGCTCCAAGACTCGAATAACTGCTGAAGTCCAGGTGGATCATCATAGATTCAGATCACAAAATGTCGCTACTTCTGCAAATATAAAAGAAGCTCTATTAGATGCGATCTTCGAGTGCATGTACAGATGCACTTCTTTCAATCTGATGCTGATCTCCCTTGAATCGATTCGAGAGCCAACTGATTTAAAGCTCGAAGCCACAATCAATTCCAAGTCTCCAGATAGCTATCATTCCTTCTAGGAGTCAAGCCTTCGACGAAGCAACTCGATGGACGATCAGGTCGCCAAGTGCTTTGTGGTAGTGCCCCGCCTATGATCGCAACTCGATCTCGATCTCCCATTGTAGCTTTGCTTGATCAAGTGTTCTTCAGGAAGGCCACTATATTTCAGGCGGTTGCGTTGATCCTTGATGCAAATGCAGACCTGCAGAGGATATGTAATGACTCAAGGCAAGGAGCCTCGGTCCAGACAGTAGAGGATGAAGATGAATGGGGGTGCGATCCTTGGCGAAATAGAGGAAGTGGATCGAGAGATCATATCTGTAAAGATCTGAATTGAACAAAGTTCTGGAAGGAAGGTGAAGAAGCAGAGGACGAATGAGATGGATATATAAGTGGATCGGGGTGAATTTTATGTCGATTTGTAAAGAAAATGGAGGAGAGAAGAGGAATTGAGAGGAGAAATCGAAGGAAGGAGGAAATTGAATCTGACCTAGACTACGATGAAATCAAAAGTGTTGATGGGCGGAGTCGCTTGTAGATCTGGAGCTTTAATTACAGAGGATCGTTGCCTCGACTTGCTGACTATGCGAGGCGGCTCTACACGCGACATAGAAGTTCTCCTACACCGGTTGATCTCGCCGAACCTCCCTATCTTTCTTGATGTGACGAAGGTTTGGAGATCGTTGTCACCTCTCTCCTACTTCACCGGAGCTCACAAGACGATTTTGTTATGCAAATGGTGTATTCTGCTACTCGGAGGGAGGTGGGTGACCTATATAAGAGAAGAGGAAGGTTAGTGAGGTGGTCCTGATGAACGACCGAGCAACCGAGGTCCTTAAGGCATTGGCCGGTGGAAGAAGAGTGAGGAGAAAAGATGAGAAGAGGAGGAAGAAGGAGAAGAGGAGGCGTAGGAGGAAGAGGAAAGGAAAGAGGAAGAAGAAGGTTGACTATTCAACATTCTTGGAATACCCAATAGGACGTTGCCACATGGCAGCTGGCACTATAGGACAAAACAAAAGAGACAAAGGTCCTATATAGAAGCAACCTAAATACATTATAAATTAAATAATAAATAGTAAATTAATTTTAATAAATAATTAATATAAATAAAAAATGTTAATAATTTAATAAATACTTTAATTATGAATTTTAATTAATTAATTAATTAATTATATTTAGATAAACAATATAAATAAGATAATTTATAGGTATAAATTACTTATATACATTAATTTATTGATTTTAAATTAATTAATTTTACATGAAAGTTATTTCATTTATATTTTAATATTTTAATAAGTAAATCAATTATTATAAATATATTTTATTTTTTTAATAATATTATTTAATTAGTTAAATAATAGTAATATGTATATAGGTTCATTATACCTATATAATAAGTATATACCTTTATTTTTGGTTATTTAAAAATTTTATTTTTATTTAGATTTTATGTAATTATTATAAAATATGGGTAAAATAATAAAAATATAAATAAGAAGCAAATAAGAAGCAAATAAGAAGATTAAAATAATAAGAGGATAATATACAATTATGCATATACCATAGTACCCAAAAAAAGTCGATTTTTGCATATTAACTCCGATTTTAATGAAACCACTTTTATTTTAAAGATGATTTTAATTTTAAATGCAATGAAAGTGAGTTTGGTGGATTTTGAGTTCATAAGGAGTAGATATTTAGCTCTGAATGTTCGTTTTACGGCTTTTTCGGTTCTTTATACCGTGTTATCTATACATTAAATAATTTTGATTATATTTTTATAAATTCTTATACATTATTATGAACAACTGTGAAGAAGAAATACTTTTATTTGATATTTTCTGGATGAGAAATAAATTAGATGAATTTATGTACAAGGCGGATAATGTGTATATGTACACTTGTGATGCATATTTTCTGATATTTTTATAGATTAAGATCCTTATCTCTCTTACTTATTTATATTATCGACCAGGTCAACATTTACGTAATCTCGGGGTTAGGATCAATATGCACATATTTACATCCTTCTTTATTTATTTTTCCTTTTCTCTTTATTCTTTTATTTTGGATTAAATACGTGTTAAATATGTAATATTAACAATTGATATGAATGTATTAATTAATAAGAATTAGAAGAGATTTACATGTATTTTACTAAGAATTTTAAACAAAATGAAAGAATAAAGGAGTTGAATCGTGGATTCATCAATGGTTCATTGAAGGAATTGGAGGGCACAGGTTTTAGGACCACCCCTTCGCTGTCACAATCTAATGGCGATGTGTCATGTGCTTTCTGGCATTGACAAGGTAGTGGAGGTTTCTATCTGTGGTTTAAGATCATGGGAAGGCATGGGGATGGCGCTGTTGCTCTAAGGAGGGGACATCGCTGAGCCAATGCATATGGAGATAAGGATCGACAACTTATCTATGCCGATTTGGATTGAGAAGGCGGTCGGAAGGTTAGCTATCCGGTCGGTGGTGCTGGTGGAGGATGGTCTTGCCTAGCAGGATCTTCATAGGAGATTTTGGAGATGATCCTGGAGGAAGTGACGACGAAGATTTCAAAGGAGATCTCGATGTTGATTTTGAAGAATTCTGTGTGGGTCTGTTTGTTTGAAAATTGTGACTTTTGGGTGTTGGATCTTTTTAAATAGAACCCTATCTCTTAGCTTTGCTTGTTGCCTTGTCTTAGCGGACCATTATGTGTGTAGAATCAGATTCTTGATCGTATCTGATTTTGATTGAGTTACTTGTGCTGGTAGCGGAACTCTTCAAAATCCATTTTTCAAGTTGTTGCATAAGGGCCTGTTAGGCCACCCACTCTTTGATCAGTTCATTTATCCAAAACTGATAACTGACCTCGTAGTGATGCCTCTTCTTTGTATTTGTCTGTGGGGAAGAACCTTTCAGAGAATTCATTGGTGCTTCGGCTACTGCAGCGTGTGGTCCAACCTTCTTTCACGGGGGGTCCGGGCTGTACTGATTTCGGAAGGGCTTTGTGAGCATTGGGAGATCTTTGAGTGTTGGGCCCAAGGGTGCTGCTAGAATGGCAAAGACATGCTCTCGTAAGAGACAATATTTTGATGCTTTAAGCTGGGAGACGAGACAATTAGAAAAGCAACCATGGTAGATATAGGTTGCTATATGTGAGGGCAGTGTTGGGGTGGAACTGTGCACTGCGTTGTGACTAGCTGCAATGTACGAGTCAAGTTTGGAGGTGACAAATCAAATGGTCAGGGAACGAGAAGATTGGACCACGATAAAAACTGTAGGATCTTTTTTAGCAAGAGGAGCCAAGCTGGAATTACTCTTCTATAGTTGACCTGGCTGAATGTGTGGGGTATATGTTGGCGGGGGCAACCCTCACGGTTACTCAATGAAATGCTTCTCATACATGTGAGGGGCCTGTGCCTTGCGGAGAAGAGGGCAACCGTGGGAGCGTTCTCGTAGCTTGGAAGGTAGACTTTGTTTGTTTGCATGAAACTGATATTGATCTATGGGATGCCGAGAAATGGTGATTCATTTCTGTCCCGTGCCTTTCTGAATTTAAAGCTGTAGAGGTGGTTGGTAGTTCTGGGTCGTAATCTGATAGGGTGGAATGGGGATATCTTTAGGAGGGTTGATGATGTCATTGCTTCCAAATTGGTTACTGTGGTTTCGACTGTAACTCAAATGGTTCAAAGGTGCTCGTGTTGTCAGCCTATGATTTGTCAGGATCGTCTACACATGTCGCGATGTAAGGAGAGATGGTGGACATCTGGTTAAGATTTTTGAGGCCAACATGGCTAGTAGGTGGTGAGTTGAATATCACTTTGCTATCTAATGAACGCCCAAGGAGTAGGGGTTATAGATCCAGAGTTCAGGTTGTATGCAGAAGTGGTTGATGATTTGGACTTGGAGGTTATGGATACTTCTAATAGCCGGTACACTTGGAGGGACTCTTCCTCGGGATCTTGGATTGATCGATTTTTACTTCTAGTAGCGACATTGAGTCATTTCCGATGGCGTTAGTTCGATCACTTTCTCGATTGGGATATGATCATATACCCTATTGTGACTCGACTGTGGTGAGGGAAGCCACTCATCTTCTTGGTTTCATTTTGAGCAGTCTTGGCTCTTAAAGGATGGTTTTTAGGAGTTGGTAGCTGTTGGAGTATTTGTTATATACGTCACTTGAGTAGATGGGTAAATGAATTCCTCCATGATCCATTTACCACATCCTGTGATTTAGTCCCACATCTACTGTCTATGGGATGTGGAGACTAAGTGAGGGTTATATAAGAAGTCCCTCTCCCCATGTATCCAATGAGAAAGTTCAATGCATACATCAACCCTTTGAGGCGTTCTCCTATGGTTTCATCCCGCTCCTTGGGGAGTAGGGTTCCACGTTAAAATCCCACTGTTCATATTTCTTTATCTTTATTTCTGATTCCGCTTCCGCATTATATTTTCTAACATGGCATCAGAGCGGGTCGATTCTCGAGGATTTTTGTTATGTTCTTTATTTTTGTGTTCGAGATTCGAGATACAAATCTAGGATTTCTATTGAAACCCTAATTATGTTCTTGAAGAATATTATGAAGATCTATGGTTCTATTCAAGTCATGTCAGAGATTATTCAAGATTATTCTTGTTTGTTTTGATTATTTGTAGATCATCAAGTCCAAGAATCGTAGGGTTTCATCGAAACCCTAAAATCCATGTGGAGCCGCTCCTCAGGTTGCACGAGATGAGATGCATCTCGCGCAGGCGGCGCGTGATCCAACCAGCAAGAGCGGGTCTGGCGATCTTCCCATG
The DNA here is from genome assembly GCA_037367405.1 of Ottelia alismoides. Classification (NCBI taxonomy): domain Eukaryota; kingdom Viridiplantae; phylum Streptophyta; class Magnoliopsida; order Alismatales; family Hydrocharitaceae; genus Ottelia; species Ottelia alismoides. The sequence continues at coordinate 232,709 of JAZKJV010003062.1, read as the reverse complement.
CGTCCAGGCCTCGCGCCGCTACTCCAGTGGCAAGCCTAGCCCTAGTCGCAGCCCTAGGCAGCGAAATCACTCCAGGAACACATCTCCAGGCGCCACCGCATCTCCCTCCGGCCGCATCTCCCTTCGGGTCGGATAATCCACTCGCTCGCGTCGTCCTCTCTGACTTCCAGTCAACGACGAAGGCTCCAGGCAGAGCCCGAGCTCCAGGCGGCGCGGAGCCCTTATCTTGGCGCGCTCCAGCGACCACGCCTCAAAGATCAACACCCATGCGAACTTCCAGCCGCATCGAGCGGCATCAGCGCAGGCGACACCCTTCTCCATCGCCGCATCGCGATTCTCGTAAAGGAAGCGTGAGAGTGGATCACGCAGGCCCCTTCGGAGGAGCCTCTCCTCCACGCGTGCTCCTCTCAGGCGACATATCCTACAGGGGCGTCGGCGGCACTCCTTTGTGCGATGGAAGAGGGTTCCCGAGCGGGAACCCTAAATAAGAAAAATCGGGTGTCTCTGTTGTACATGGGCCTTTGGGTCGTGAGATAGTTTTGAAAGAAAAAAATGAATGATTAAAAAAAGGGAAGGGGCCTTAAAAAATGGCCCACAGTCGTGAGTTAAAAAAAGAAAGAGATAGAGAGAGAAATTAAAAAAAAGTCGTGAAAAATGAAATGAACGGTTTATGAGAAAAAAATGGTGAATGCTATTAAAAATGAAAATGAAATAGCCGGAAAAATGATTTTTTTAAAAAAAGAGAAGCCGGGAAAGAAAGGTCGGCATTTGTGATGTTTTGTTTCCCCATTCTCTTGTCTTCTCCCAACTTTGTCGATGTCATTATTTTCCGACCAGTATGGGAGAAAGGGGGAGTACATATAGAGTTATAGGCTAGATTATCAGATTCTCCAGATTCGAGATTCCAGGCCATTCAGATTTCAGATTCTATAGTTGTTCAGACTCGACGTTCATATGTTTTCGAGTCTTCACTATTCAAACACATACATGTATGCGGTCTTCTGTTTGATGTGCACATATTTGCGATCACTTTTTTAGTGGTCCCCATCTTTTGTGTTTCGGCCAGGGTTTTCTTGTGATCCATAGGGGCTCCACAGTAGAGATCACATTCCCTATGCCATGTCGGCTAGGATTTTCATGTGGTTTCATAGGGACTCCAGAATAGAGATCACATTCTCTGAGCCAGTATGGGAGAGTCCTAGTTCTCCGACGAGGAGACTTTTTCGGACTCTATTTTCAAGCGATCGTGAACTCCAATACGAGATCCTTCCGTGGTTCCTCTGAGAGAGAACCCACTTTGAGATCCCTATGAGAGAGACTCATCTTCAGAGATCTACGTATGGATAATTAGCGACATTCTTTATTCGACCCTTTTAGAGATGGAACAGTTGTCCACATGTTGTGGCGGGCCAAAGTTCTCCGTGTAGAGAATCATTTTCAGTTGCAGTGACTTTGACAGGCACAGTACATAGCACATGCTCTCCAACGAGGAGATTCAGTTTGCTTCAAACTCCAGCCTGTTCGTCCTCCTTACCTGCACGACATGAGAAGCAACGTTCTCGACAACAACCGACAATTGTGCGCGTTAAGTTGATATTGTCTATAGTGTCACGTAGCGTGAGTTGAGATTTCTTTTTGTTTGTCCAAGTTGAGCATTGCATGCTCTATCTTGAGGGGTAGTGTTGGAGTATTTGTTATATGCGTCACTTGAGTAGATGGGTAAATGGATTCTTCCAGGATCCATTTACCACATCCTATGGTTTAGTCCCACGTCTACTGTCTGTGGGATGTGGAGACTCAGTAAGGGCTATATAAGAATCCCCTCACCCCATGTATCCAATGAGAAAGTGCAATGCATACATCAAATCTTTGAGGCGTACTCCCGTGGTTTCATCCTACTCCTTAAGGAGTAGGGTTTCATGTTAAAATCTCGTTGTTCATATTTCTTTATCTTTATTTCTCATTCCGCTTCCGCATTATATTTTGTTACAGTAGCTGGGTCTGGGCAAGTTTATTATGGGGGCTTTTGCTTTGAAACAATTGTCCTAGAAACCATGTATGCTCCATTAGATGTTGGTTACCTTTAGGTGTGAGTCTAGGGAGAAGAAATGATATTAGAATAAATGCGGGATGACATTTCCATCCTAATTCTCCAATATGCACATTGTACGATTTTCTATTGAGGGTGGATTAGAGAAGGTAAGGGGATCTCTGTGATCCTAGAAATATATGGAGACATCTCAGGCCTCAAAATAAAGAGAAGTAAGTTTGCTTTTCCCCCCTTTGGTCTTTCATTAAAGGATGTATAAGAGTGTAGGAGGACTTCTAACACTTTGTATGCCTTACACTCCTATATGTGTTTATTCCCGGACATCGGTGGATGGGTGCGGGTGGATCATACTATATGACCTGGATTGCTACATATAATAAACTCAAAGAAGTTACAACATAAGCGATCAATCGCAAGTGCACAAGTATTTAATATGGAAACCATCTTGGGTAAAAACCACAACTTGAGTTTCTTGATTCAGGCTTTTACCTGATTTACATGGGTCTTCTACTAACCTGAGTTGCTTACGTAGGGAACCCAACTATATTATAACATGAATTGATTACGTGGTCAACTCAACTGTATACAGATAATCAAAACATAACATGAAGGTTATGAGAAAAACCTTAAGCGCATCACGAAAGCGTGAAGATCGCATCATATGCGATTAGGAACGACTAGTCATACCGGTGATCAAGGCAGCTGAATTTAAAAAAATTTAAATGATGAACCATATGACTCGAGAACACTTCTCAAATCGTTCAATCAAGATCATAAACAGGTTCAAAGGAATACCTCTTGAAACATGGTTGCGATTGTCAATTTCTAAAGTAAGAGATTCTCCTGTCTCAAGTCCGATCCAACGTAGATCGCACTTGTGGGCGCGAGTATGAATCACCTGCTTCCCGCAATCCATGTTGATCCGAGAAATAAATCTCCTGATTTCGTCTCACGAAATCCGACATCTTCTCCACGAGCGAAAGACACCGAAGAAGACGGAGATCCACGAGCGATCGAGGCGACGACACGACGACGACTTTTTCTCCAACATAATGTGGACGACCACAAGTGAGAGAGAAAGGGGGAGAGGACGTGTAGAGAGAGAGAGTGTGTGTGTGTGTTCCTCAAGGGAATGTATGTTAGCACCAAAGGTTAGGGTCCCCCTCCTTTTATACTAATTGGATGTCCATGAATCTCAATTCATGTGCTCATACAAATCCAATGGTTGACATTGATTTGTGTTTTCAATTAATAGCCATGATTTTGTAGTATTAATTAACAACAAAAAATAATCAATTTGAAATAAATCAAATATGTTGCAAATATATTCCCATCACATTTACTTCTATTCAAATCAATCTCATGTAGAAATAAAGGAAAGAGAATAACCTCTTTTCCCTTTTAGAGTGGATGGCCATACATGGAGGAATCCATGTCCATGTCCGTCCACCATCTTAAAGAGGAAGGTATCAGTTCTTTTCCTTTTTGGTGAGATCTCAATCTCTCCATAATTTCCACATGTGCGGCAAAATTTGTTGCAAAATTATTCAACAAAATAATTCCAAATTATTTTGTGATAATTTAATCATGCCATTGATAAATTGTGAATGATATTCACACATCCAAAATAAAATGTAGCATTTACAATTAATTATTCAATGTGGATCCAATTTACATAAGCTATTAATTCGTAAATACAAGTTACAATTATCTCTCTCTAATATATTATAAATCACATTTATAATATCCATGAATAATATGGATAATGCTATTGACATTATTCATATCCTTGATAATTAAATCACATTTAATCATCTTAGATGTCCATTCTCATGTGCTCAAATAATATGGATCAAATTCATATTATTCATGATAATTAAATCACATTTAATTATTCATTTTGCTTAATGCTCAGATACATTATCAACAATGAAATTATTCTTGATTTCCTTCAAGAATAATGCGCTTTCTCCACGTATACTTGGAGATAAGGACAAGGCGATTGTACGTTCCATGTATAGTGACTTGGATATTGAGATCATTTAAATCCAGATCAAGGGGATCTCTCAAAGATGTTTGTCGAGATATATTTTATATTTCTGTACCTTATATATATATATATATTTTTCTGTTCTTTTGTCTACTCAATGTAATTTGCCCACAGGTCTCTCCCTATATAAGAGAGCCTAAGGCTCAATGAATAAACATCTTTTCATTTTTTTCCAACATTGTATCAGAGCGGCAATCTTAGACCGGAGCTCTGAAACCCTAACCCTAAGTCCCCTCCCCTCTCTTCTCTCCTCTCCATGCAGGGCGCCGCCTGCCCCTACCCACACAGGGCGCTACCGTCTGAGCCAGCCGCCTGTACCTGCCCACGCAGGGCGCTGCTGCCCCTGTAGCCTGGGCCCTCACGACCCTCTTCCACGCGGGTTGCGCCGCCGCCAGTGGTCCAGTAGTCCCCTCCCTTCCACGCGGGCTGTACCGCTGCCACCTCTCTCTCACACGGGCTGCACCGCTGCTCGGCCTTGGCTCTCTCCATGGGCACCGCCACCTTCCTCTAAAAGTGCCGTCTCTGAGTTTTTTTGATGAGATTGGTTATATGAGTCTAGTCTTCTCGAGCCATCATGTCAGAAAGCAAGGTCGAGGTTCCCTCCATAGGTGCCTTCAGAGGTCCCGCGCCTATAGTAAAGATGGATGAGTCAAACTATGAACTGTGGGCTATGCAGTTCATGAGTATGATGAAGTCTACAGGTAAGAAACACATTCTTACCAGGGAAGAACCGGCCGAGAAGATTGGGGTTAACGCCTCATGGGAGGTGGATGATGCATATGCCAAGATTTGGCTTTCAGGTACATTAGCATTAGAGATCACCAATGATATACTCCATCAACCCACAACCAAGGCGATGCGGGATATTCTTGCTGCCACTTATTCACAGGAGAAGAATGAGACAAAGATACTACAGCTCCAGCATGATATCTTTACTATCAAGCAGAATGGACAACTTCTCCACTCGCTATATACATCCTTGTGTGGGATGTTTGAGAAGCTCTATAGCATCATGCCTTTGACATCTACCCCTGAGCAGCAGAAGACTTATCGTAATGCCACCATGATTGGTGTGTTCCTGGCGGCCCTTGATCCTGAGTATGAGGCAGCCCGTTCTCAGATTTTGGCAGACTCTACTATTCCTCCGATGGAGGAAGCCTTCCGTAGGCTCAGTCGGATCACTGTTCCATCTTCCACTGCCAGGTAGACTTCTTCAGCGATGGCTGCCTCTCGAGGTCGAGGAGGTTCTTCTCAGTTTCGTGGATGGGGACCTCACGACAGAGGAGGTCGTGTTCGTCAGCCCTGCACTTTTTGCCATCGTTCTGGACATACTGAAGATACATGCTACTCTAAGCATGGATTTCCTGCCTCTGCTGTATGGCTGAGCAGATTGGGCCTCCATCTGCCTCTTCTATGGATTAGCGGTTTGATGATCTTGTAGCACGATTGAGGGGCAATATACCTCCAACCAGTCCTGCCATGTCTTCCTCAGCCTCTGGGAGTCACACTGATGTGGCCGCTTCAACCTTCTCTAGTACTTCGGGTAGTACTTATGCGCCCACTAGCAGCTGTGGATCCGATGTAGTTGAATGGATTATGGATTCCGATGCCATGCATCACTTGTGTGGAGACAGGGATCGACTTACAGCATACATGCATGTTCCTCCAGGACACACGGTGGTTATTGCAGATGGGACTCATTCCCCAATTACGAGACAGGGGGAGATTAGTTTGACACCCTCTATGCATTTACAGAATGCGTTGCATGCACCCGACTTTTCTATGAACTTATTATCTATTAGTTAGATTACAAAAGATTTACATTGTCGAGCTATTTTTGACCTATCTTCACTTGTATTTCAGGACATCCTTACAGGCAAGGTGATTGAGTGTGGCCGTGAGCAAGGTGGCCTCTATCGCTTAACCCAGACTCCATATACTGGCATTTCTTCTCTTTCTGCTGGGTCTGTCTCATTGATGAATCCCTGATCATCACTCTTTATTCTTTTATTTTAGCTAATTATCTTGGCAAAGCATCATGTAAATAGATGCAAATACAATAAGTTAGCATTATGCATGCATTTGTTAATATCACATAATTAGCATGTATTTGTGCAAAAATAAAAGAATAAAGAAAAAGAAAAAGAAAAAGGAAGGAGGTATTTAGAATAAATACAGAGTGACTCGAACCCCAAGAGAAGGTCAAGCATTAGTCTGATCGCCAAATAAAACCAGTAGAGAGAGATAGAGCCTACTCTAGCTTGTACATACTATTTATGTAAGTAAATAATTATTTTTGACAAAATAGAAAATAAAATATTCTTTTTACCTTCTTGTATATATTTCTAAAAATTAAACAAAAATCAAAAAAATAATAGAAATAAAAATAAAATCCTCTTTCCCTTGTGCAAAATACCTGTATATAGGTCCTACTCTCTATTTATTATATACCTGTAAATAAGTAATAAAAATAAAATAAAATTTTTTTTATACTCCAAAAATTATGTTGTAAATAAATAAAATATAAAATTGGGCTATTTTTGTAAAAATAACAAAATAAAAATAATTGTACAAAATACATAGGTATAATATACATGTATATAATACACTACACTGTATAAAGATTAATTTATTTCTCATAAAAATAAATAAAAATCACAGAAAAATAGTTTCAAAAATAACAAACATTTTTCATTTTATACACTTTTTGATTTAAAATCAATTATTATTTTTTATTGAATTTGTAAATATTTTGTACATTCGATTTTTCTGATTGGTCCACGTCACGTTGTTGACCTGAGTCAATGCCCTCTTCCAGGGCTTGACCCGACCCGATCTCGTTGCCGGACCATTTTCTTCGAATTTTCCCGGTCGGGTCACGCAACCCCTCGTCCCGATTCTTCGCCCGTGGTCTCTCCTTGGATCCAGGACTCTCGCAGATCCCTAGGAAGGCGCGGATCTTCCTAGGGTTGCGTGCCCTTGGCCGATTCCTCCAGCCTCCTGGGAACCCTATATAGTCTCTTCCGCGCCTCCCATGAGTGGTAGCTCATACCTCACGCTTCCTTTCCTCCCTAGCCACCTCCGGTTGAGTGACAGCTTCCCGAGGAACCCTTTGGATCGAAGCTTGGTGGAGCAGCTACGCTGCTCAGCCTCGTGGCCGGCGTGCGTCGCCGCGATCAGCCTCCCAGCCTTCCACGGCCTGGTCGAGGCCATTACCTCGCCGACCGCCTTCGCCTGAAGCTCTAGAGCTTGCCTAGGACCTCAGGTACCCGCTATTTCCTTCGCATTTTCGGATTCGCTTCAATCATTCCATCTTCCGCTGCCGTGTATTCATCTGCTCCGACCAACTGGTCGGGACCCCGTTCTCCACATCTATCCGCTCCGATCGAACCCCTAATGCACGCTCCACCTCGCACCGCAACCTGATCCCCCTTAGGCTCGTCCCTTAGGTCGAGATTAAGGATATGATCTCCTTTATCACCTCCACCGGAGATCGAGCTTCGCCCCACGTCGCTTCTTTGCATTCCAGCCCGAATAACCCTCGACCGGAGCTCCGTTCCGAGTCAAGTCTTCTTTTGCAGGTGTTAGCGCGTGCTGGGAGCCCCAGTTTCATCCATCGGAGGGTTCGCCGGAGTAGCTCCATGCCACCTTCACCGTCACGCACCTTCGGCTGTTGGCTCCTCCATCGGACCCGTTCAGTCGATGCAGAGGACTTCCACGATCATTTTCGAGCCTCCGATCGACCATCGGAGCTGAGGATCACTTCCTAGGCTCTGGTGAAACTCGCCCCGGCCCTGTTCGTCCTGACCCTTTCAGCACCGTCGGAACGGCCGTCCGCCTCCAGATCGAATCCACGCCGCCGACAGCAACAGCTTTCCGGGCCGTTAGATCGCAGCTCTGATGCATCTGCACCCCACATCCTCGACCGTTTCTGAGTCGTCAGATCTGACACCTGCCACATCTGAGCCATACGTCCACGCGCAGCCAGCGGCCACCATGTGTCCCTCACGTGCACCGCATGCGCCTGCAAGAGTATATTGCATTATTTACCCTGCACTTTTTATGTTTTATTTTCTAGTTCGTTAAATAAAGTTGTAGTTTGAACTATTTGCATATTAGTGTCTAAGGTTTCTAGTATTTGCACTTTAGTCCTCCTAGTCTGAAAACATGTGCACGATCACGTGCCCTGTGGTGTTTTTGCATATTCCATCCTGGACTTTTTGAGGGTTAATATTTGAATGAAATGTTTTCTGGATTTGCATTTATACCCCTGTGAACGACTTATTTGGCAATTGGCATGTGTGTTATTTTGTGGGCTTTTTGCATCGATGCCCCTGGACTTTATATGCGTGTTATTGTTTAGTCTGGAAACTTATAATATTTGCAAATAGGTCCATATAACCTGTGCGCTTTGTTTTAAATCAAATAATTATCAAATTTATTCTAAAAATTCCCAAAAAATTACCATTAGCTCCTGCTAATGTGTAATATTTTTGATAATTTTTGTGACGCAATTTGATTTTATTTGATATTTTCTAAAAATAAAAAACCCATAAAAAATGTCTGTCCGTTTTATAAAATACAAAAAAAATATAAAAATACCCCTAAAAATTCTATAAAAATTCCAGTGTTTGCTTTGTTTTTTTAAATTTCAGTACCGTTTTTATTCCATTATCCTTTATAAAACCCCTAATAATCACAAAAAGACCAAAAAACTTATAAAATTCTTAACAATTCTAGAAAATTCAAAAAAAAAATGCAATTCTAGTTTCTTTAATTAGTTTTTTATCTGCTTTTTCATAAGAATAGCCTCCAAGCCTGTTGGGATAAAATTTATTCATATGAGAAAAGAGATCCCATGGCTCTCTTATATAGGAGAAGAGCCATGGGTTAATTACATAAGTGATACCCAAAGAAAACATAAACCGTATATGTAGTACGGTGATAAATAAACATCTCAACACTCCCCCTCAAGCTGGAGCATACATATCGATCTTGCTCAGCTTGGAACAACATCTCTAAAATGAACCTCTGGCCAGTGCCTTTGTGAAGATGTCCGCAGTCTGATCTCCTGTGGAAACATGAGAGGTGGATATAAGGCCCTTTTGGATCATGTCTCTAGTGTAGTGACAATCCACCTCGATATGCTTTGTCCGCTCATGAAAAGCAGGGTTATTGGCTATAAATACAGCTGCTTGATTATCACATAAAAGCTTCATAGGAAGAGAAACCTCAACAGTAAGGTCGGCCAATACTGATCTGACCCACATCATTTCTGTACATCCTTGTGCCATAGCCCTGTATTCCGACTTAGCACTAGATCTGACCACCACAGTCTGCTTCTTGCTTTTCCATATAATAAGTGAGCTGCCTACAAAGATAGCAAAACCAGAAGTCGACTTTCTGTCCCTGGGACAACCAGCATAGTCTGCATCTGCACATCCTATCACCTCAAGTGATGCATCCCTACTGAACATAAGGCCAGAGCCAGGTGACGTCTTCAAATACCTCAAGATCATGTGAACGGCATCCATATGTACCTTCCTGGGTTGCTCCATGAGCTGACTGACTTTGCTAACTGCAAAAGCAATATCGGGTCTGGTAATAGTGGCGTATAGGAGCTTCCCAACAAGCTCTCTATATCTCCTCCTGTCAATTTCTTCGGTGTCATCATCATACAATCTCATGCTTGCATCCATAGGAGCATTGTTTTAAAAAGCGCCGCCTCGAGGCGCAAAGGCGTACGCCTCGAGGCGAGGCGCAGCAAATTCGCCTTGAGGCGCACGCCTCAGGTTCTCTGGGTGGGGCGTGCGCCTTGACTTGGCATGAGGCGCTCGAGGCGCGAGGCGCTCGAGGCGAGGCGGAGGCGTAAGCCTCGAGTCATGAGGCTTTTTTTTTACATTTTTGGTTATGTGCTTTGCACTTGACCTTATTTTTTGTTAGCATTATATTTTTTATGTTTGTGTTTTTGTTTACATGTTAACCCTTGCATATTTCTATATATTAGTTGCAAGTTTGCAACTTGATGTTGTTATTTTGTTGTATAAGTTGTGAATCTTAGAATAGTTATCGTATATATGAAGAAGCAAGGATGCAAATAAACACGTGAATTAAAATAATTATTACATTTGATTGTGAATAGCAAAATAAAAATAACATCTTTAGTTAAAAAAAACGCCGGGGGCGCTGCCCCCACACCCCCGCAGGGGGGAGCGCACCTGCTCCCCCCTAGACCCCCCCCACAGGCTCGCTGACCGGGCAGCGAGACCCCCGTCTTGTTGGGGTATGATATGGCAGGAGGGGATGCATATGACGGTTCTCCAACAATATCCAACAAGACAAATGGTTGGGATTCAAGGTGTGTTAGTATTTTTTTACTTCAAACACTAAAAATTATGGTTCCTATTATACTTTAGTATTAAGTATAGACTTTTATTCAATACTCATATAGAATTATTGAAGTTGGAACTTGATATTACATATATTAGTGGCTTTTTTTGAACTACAATGCCTTCATTGCTTATGTATTGCATCTCCTATTAGTGTTAAACTATTCTTGAATGTGTTTTTGGGAAAATTTAATATTATCATATATTTTTTCAATGTATTTTCCTTTAATTTTAATTTTTTTCCAAAAAATTGAGGCTTACGCCTCGACCGCCTCGAGGCTTACGCCTCGCCTCGATTTTAGGAAAAACGCCTCGGACCGCCTCGCGCTTTTTTAAACCTTGCATAGGAGTAGAAGCAGGTTTGCACCATGTCATGCCTGTCTCAGATAGGAGGTCCATAACAATTTTCCTTTGATTCATCACGAGTCCACGTGATTTTTGGCGAACTCTAATCCAAGAAAGTAGCGAAGATTTCCAAGGTCCTTAGTCACAAACTGCTGACTAAGGAACTCCCACGGTACCTCTAGGTGTCCTCTCTACAAACAATGAGTGGTCCGCAGTAGACCGCACAAACCCCTTTTGCTCTATCAACTCCGATAGCTTTTGATACCAAGCTCTCGGACTCTGCTTCATGCCATAAATTGCCTTGTGAAGGTGGCACACCTTCTAAGACTCCCCGTCTGTAGCAAATCCTGGTGGTTGTTGCATATATACTTCCTCCTGAAGATCCCCATAGAGAAAGGCATTCTTGACATCAAGTTGATACAGAGGCCAATCTCTGGAAACAACAACAGATAGCAGAATGCGTAGTGTAGAATGTCTTGCTACTGGAGAGAAGGTGTCCTGATAATCTACCCCATAGGTTTGGTGAACCCTCGAGCCACAAGCCTTGCTTTGAATCGATCGACACTGCCATCGGCCCTTTGCTTGACCATGGATATCCATTTGCAGCTCACAATAGATGCTCCTGGTGGAGGTGAAACAATGCTCCATGTGCCTCGTGATCGCAGAGCCGCCATCTCTTCTTCCATAGCAAGACGCCACCTACTGTCCTGGAGCGCTTCCTGATACGTCCGTGGGATAGTAACAGCAGAAAGTCCCACTATAAACTACTTGTAGTCCTCTGACAGATGATCCAAGGAGACATGTGCATCCATTGGGTAAGTAGCGCATTGGCGACGAGGTTTCCTTAGAGCAATCGGTATCTCCAAGTCATCAGCCTCACCGTCCTCTGGAATTGACTCTTCCTGTTCATCAATAAAATCTCCAGTGCCACCAGTAGAAGTAATATGTTCCTGACATACCTTAGGCATGGTGGATGATGTGGTAGGCGCATGCGCAAAGGGGCGAGTAGAAGACCTGCGAGTATAAACATGGGGTAAGAATGTAGACTCTTTGTGAGGAGGTGGAGGTGGTGGTGGCGGTGGTGGTGGTGGTATAGGTGGTGAAGACCTCGGGACATCACAAGGAGCAGATAGAGGTGGAGGAACCGCAACATCTTCTCTGGATCCAGAAGTAGACATCCTGTTACCTGTAGGAGAAAAATACATAATAGATTCAAAAAAAGTACATCAGCACTGACATAGTATTTTCTCCCAACAGGATCAAAACATCTATACCCTTTTTGGGTACGAGAATAACCAACAAAGACACAGTTGACAGCTCTAGGTGAGAGCTTGTCACGACCAGGAGTAAAGTCATGGACAAAGGCTATCGATCCAAAAACACGAGGTGTAAGTGTGAAGAGTTCCTTTTCGGGAAACACAATCGAGAAGGGACTATTCTCTCCAAGAATAGTGGATGGCATGCGATTTACCAAATAACAGGCGGTTAGGACGACATCCCCCCAGAAAGAATGAGGTGTACTACTGTGAATCAACAAGGTCCTCGTGATGTCTAAGAGGTGACGATGTTTGCGTTCTGCAACCCCATTTTGCTGTGATGTATAAGTGCAGGACGTCTGATGAACTATACCCATAGACTGAAGAAATTCTTCTAAATGAAGAGTAGAAAATTCCAAAGCATTGTCGGTGCGAATGTATTTAACTTAGGCAGAAAAAATGTTGTTGATCTCAATAAGAAAAGTCTTAATTATAGCACATGCTTCAGATTTATGTTTAAGCAAGAAAACCCATGAAAGTCTCGATTAATCATCGACAACAACTATATAAAATCTATGCCCCTGATGATCAGGAACACGACTTGGACCTTAAATGTCAAAATGAAACAACTCAAAGGACCGACTACTACTATGACTTATACGACAAGGAAAGGAGGAGCGATGGTGTTTCCCAAGCTGACAAGCTTCACAGTCCAGAGTAGTACGAGTAGATAGTTGCGGGAGAACACATATCATCTTTTGGAGAGGAAGGTGGCCAAAGCGAAGATGCCACAGAAAAGGCGAAGCAGATCCAGAGGGAATAGAGGCCACCCCAGCACATGATTGAACATCAAGTTTGTATAATCCTCTCTGCTCACGGCCATGAATAATCATCCTGCCAGTTAGTATGTCCTGAAACATAAGAGAAGAGGGGACAAAAATGGCACGACAATGTAAATCTTTTGTAATCTGACTAATAGACAAAAGATTCATTTGAAAATCTGGAGCATGTAGAACATTCTGAAGACGTATAGAAGGGGCTAAAACAATCTCCCCCTGACCAACAATGGGCAGCCGAACTCCATTGGCTATGATTACAGATCGCCTAGGAGCAATGGTCGTATATGAAGAAAACAGTGTCCGATCTCCACACATGTGATGAGATGCTCTAGAATCCATTATCCAATCTGTCACATCGGAACTGCTGCTACTGGTAAGCACATATGAAGTACCTGATGAATTAGGTAGTGCTCTGGCGGTGGCCGCTGCATCTGATGGTCCTGCAGTCCGAGTCGCTGGAGTGGTCACCATATCTCGAAGTCTTGAGACAAGATCGTCAAAACAGGCATCAGTAGTAGGTGCAGGTGAAGAGTCAGTCTGCTCCGCCACACGTGCAGACGCCGGAAAGCCGTGCTTGTGAAAACATGTCTCCTCTGAGTGGCCAAGATGACGACAATAAGAACATGTACCACGCTGACGGCCTCCACCTCTACCACGAGGTCCACGACCACGAAACTGGGACGTACTGCCTCGTCCACGAGAAGCAGCCATAGCCGAGGAAGTCGGATGGTAGTAATCCTGCTCATCCGCTTGTAGACCTCCTTTATTGGTGGTATGGTCTCTACAGTTAGAAGTTTAGTACGAGCGGCATCGTACTTCGAGTCAAGAGAGGACAGGAAAATACCAGTCATAGTGGCATTCCGATACGCGTGCTATTGTTCCATGCTGGTAGTGATAGGCATGAAGCTATGGAGTCGTTCAAACATGCCTCTCAGATGTGAAAAGTGAGCATGTAAAGGTCGACCTTTTTGCTTGGTTGAGAAAATGTCGAACTGAAGTTGGAGTATCTTGCTTTCATTTTTCGCCTGCCCATAGGTAGCAGCCAATATGTCCCACATGGACTTTGCAGTAGGCTGATTGACAATATCATTAGCAATCTCTGTGCGAAGCGTCCCAGAGAGCCATATACGAGCATATGCATTATCTTGCTTCCATGATGCGTTGGCCCAGTGGCGGATCCAGAATTACAGATTAAGGGGGGCACACTCACAAACAACAGTAATAATAAATAAGATTACAATATAAAAATCAGTATAAACATTCATATGCATACATATAAGAGTTTTTTACATATTAAATAAATTTAAAAAATAAACACATGCATTTAAAATTGACCACATCTAGTTTTATATATCTTAAAAATAATTCATAATATTATCATCGCCAATAGAATCAAATATCTCATTTTCCATGTATTCATCTCCCATTCGAATATATCCTTTTCAATGTATCCGGCAGGGAGTAGTATGCAAACATATACGGTTATATCTGTATCAGATCCGTGTCACTGTATCCCCTTTATATAGATTTTGAAATTCGTATTCGTATCCATTTCAAAGTAAATACAGATATGGATATCATTTTGATATCTGCAGACATCCGCACACATATTCTTTATATGTTTTCATATATAAATTTAGCTGTAGATTTATTTTTAACCATATATAACTTAATTTTATACCTTTTTTAACCATAATTAGTATACCTTTTATAATATAAGTATATTTAGTACATTTAGATCATGCGTTTCTAGTCATTTCATGTATATTTAAGTCAATCTGTAAAGTATTTATAACATTACTCGTATGCGATCAATACATGTTTTATATCTATATATGTTGTTAAGGATATGGTAACATGTTTTAATATCCGTCAATATCTTTATTTGCATCTGTATTCGTATTTAAAAACAGATAAGGATATGGTAATACCTATACCGGTATTTGTATCCACCTGTTTGCACCCCTAGTAGGGACGCACATCACACCTGTGTGTGTTTGTAATGTCGATGTGCAAGTGAGCTGGGGATACTGCTGAGCGACGAGATGGTGCCGTGGGAGGGAGACACATTGACACGATTGGATGTCTAGAGGAGATGCGAAAGAGAAGGTGACGTTACTCGAGGGATGGAGGGTGGCAACGAATTACCAATATGCAAGGGAACTGGGGACTGGAGATGTTGTGGGGTAGGAAATCATACCGTGGGGAGGGGAGGCGCAACGGCTCGACTTGGGCCTCCAGAGGGAGTGCGAGAAAGGAGGTGACGAGGGATGGAGGACATAAACTCCGTGATTCCAATTGGGTAGGGGAGGCACCATGGTGTGATTTTAATTTTAATGATTGAAATATTAATGGAGAAATAATAAATTTTCAAACTTTAGGGGGGGCACATGCCCCCCATGACATGTACATGGGTCCGCCCATGCATTGGCCCTAGTCTTGTCCGCCGGCTCTGAATCAGTTAGAATATGCTCCTTGTTGTGGCATTGCATCAGGGTACGAAACTGCATGGACCATAACTCATAGTTGGTCCCGTCCATCTTTACGATAGGTGCCTGTCCTTTGAAGGCACCGGAGGAGGAGAACACGTCACCCTTGATGTCTGATATTCTTTAATACGCCAAAATGCGGAACAAGAGGGGAAATTCTCGCAAAAGTCTTGTCTACAACATCAAATGAGGGATGAGATGTATCTGTAGACTTATGCACTCATCCCTAATGCTGTGTTTGTGGTCAAAGGCCGCAAAGAAAGGAAGAAATCAGATTATCACCCTTCGTAGATCAGTCCAGATCTCGACGCACGTGAACAAGGGTCCGTTGGAATCAAACGAGGGGACCCGGAGCCGCCGAAGATGTGCCAGACCCCTTATGAATCAAGCCACGACGCCTATGGGGGCAAAGGGGAGGTCGCCGGGGCCTACGACGGTGCTGGAAGGGGTGGCGGCAGCACTGGGTTGCCGCAGGGGGTGGGGGCGGCGACCGGAGGTGGTCCGCGACGGCGCAGGAGGTGGCGACGACCTCTGGAAGGGGTCCTGGTTGTTATAGGTGGCCTATGACGATACCTGGAGGGTGGCTGCGGCGGTGCTAGGGCGCGACAGGCCGCCCGGGGGGCTGCGGAGGGGCACGGTGACGCACGACGGTTCACGGAGGTGCGGGGAGAGGCTGGCGGGTGGGGCTAGGGTTAGGGTTTTGGTTCGAGAACCCCAGTCTAGAACCGTTGCTCTGATACCATGTTGGGACAAAATTTATTCATATGAGAAAAGAGATCCCATGCTCTCTTATATAGGAGAAAGCCATGGGTTAATTACATAAGTAAACCCAAAGAAAACATAATCCATAAATACAGTACGGTGATAAATAAACATCTCAACAAGGCCTTTTAGGCAATTTTAGCATTTTAATTTTGCCTTTAGGTCACGACTGTATAGTATTCCCCTGTTTTGTGTTTATTTTATTTTTATAAAATTATATAAAAATCTGAAAAACCTTAGAAAATTGCCAAAAACACTTGCATATTTTGAAAATATAAAATATTTTTATTTCGAATTTTTGAGCATTTTTGGTCATAATAAAAATGGTTGAAGTTTAGTTTCCCTTATCCCTTTCTATGATTTCTTGATTAGATAATAAAAAAACAATTTTTTGTGCAAATTAAAAACCACAAGAATATGCCTTTTCTTTTCTGATTTCTCGACTACTTCGTAGGCTTCGCTCGTGCTCCTTGTATTCGACCCTGGTCGCTATACCAGGTTAAATAAATAGCGGAGACCGCTACATTCGTTTTTCGTGCTTTGATTGTTTTATTTGTGGTCTTATCTTTCTTGTTGAGGTTGGCTCGGGTGGTTGAGGTCGCAACGACCTTTGATATCACTTAGCCTCGATCGCCAGACCGCCCATCACCCATCCTTCATGTGGTTGTGCTTTGGTCATCTCCCGCTCCAGAAAATATGTCGTGCTTGCCTCAGATTTCTCCTCACTCGTCCTTTCAATGTGAGGCTTGTCAGTTGGGAAAACATCATAAGTCGACATTTCCTAGTCGTCACAGTTGGAGCAATAGCTCCATTTTTGAGTTGTTTTATATAGATATTTGGGGTCCCAGTCGTGTTCCAGATCATGAAGGATACATGTTTTATCTTGTTGCAGTGGATGATTTCTCTCATTTATCTTGGGTCTTTTTATTACGGAATAAATCTGAACTGGAGATGTTATCAAAACTTATCTTACTGAAGTACAAAACGTGTTTTCATCTTCTGTGAAATTTGTGAGAACTGATAATGCCTTGGAATTCTGTACTCATTCTCTTTCCAATTATTTTTCAACCCAAGGTATTATTCATCATACATCGTGTGCCTATACTTCCCAACAAAATGAGGTTGCAGAAAGGAAGCATCGTCATTTGCTTGATGTTACAAGCACACTTCTCATTCAGAGTCGTGTCCCACACTCTTTTTGGGGTGATGCTATCCTTAGGGCATGCTATCTTATTAGTCGCATGCCCTTGTCGGTTTTAGGTGAGAAAATTCCTTTCTCTCTTGCTTTTCCTGAAAAGGAATTATTCTCACTTATTCCTCGTGTGTTTGGCTCGGTCGCATTTGTCCACCAGTTGTCTCCAGGTATTGACAAGCTCTCTCCTAGGGCTGTCAAGTGTGTCTTTGTAGGGTACTCCAGGGCACAAAAAGGGCACATGTGTTATGATCCACTGCGCAAGAAATATTATGTTAGTGCTGATGTCACATTTTTGAGTCGGTGATGTACTTTTCTCCTACAAGTGATCGGTTGGCCTCCTCAGACTCTGATGGTGACATATACATGCCCCGACCACCATTATCTCCACCAACACCATCACCACCAACCCCACCACCACCACCACCTCCACCACCTGCTATGGTCTCGGTTCCACCCTTGCCACATCACTATACACGCCGGCCTACTTCTGCTCATGGTCATCGCTCATCATCTAGCACACGTGAGGTATGTTCTGAATACATATTTTCTAACGATGGGTCTGATGATCTACCTGAGCAGGGTTCTGTACAGGAAACATGTGTGGAGGTTACTGAGTTGGACTTACCTATTGCGCTTCGGAAGCAGAAGCGTAACTGCGCTACATACCCTATTGCATCTATGGTATCCTTTGATCGCTTGACTGGCGATTTCCGGAAGTTTGCAGTTGCATTATCTGTCGTGACCATTCCACGGAATTATCAGGAGGCCCTGCAGGACGATCGGTGGCGATTAGCTATGGAAGACGAGATGGTTGCTCTTCAGTCGAGATGTACCTGGAGCCTTGGCCCCGCCCCGCTGGGCCGTCTATAGTCAGTTGTAAATGGGTTTACACGGTGAAGCAGAATGCAGATGGTACCATTGATAGGTACAAAGCTCGACTGGTTGCCCGTGGATTTACGCAGACATATGGGGTGGATTATCTTGACACGTTCTCCCCTGTTGCTCGACATTCTACCTTATGCATACTCGTATCTGTTGCTGTGGTGCGAGATTGGCCTATGTTTCTGTTGGATGTCAAGAATGTTGGATGTCAAGAATGCTAACTGTATGATGATCTTTAGGAGGAAGACTACATGCAACAACCACCAGGGTTTGCTGTTGAGGGGGAGTGTTCACATGTGTACAAACTTCATAAGACAATGTATAGCCTTAAGCAGAGTCCTAGAGCTTGGTTCCAGAAGCTCTCAGACTTGTTTGCGAAACATGGGTTCAAACGGTCGAATGCAGATCACTCTCTTTTTACACAGAGAACCTCCAGAGGTATGACTGCTATTATGGTGTATGTCGATGATATACTCATTACAGGAGATGATATGCAGGGAATAAAGAGGGCAAAAGAATTTCTGGGTCGTGAATTTGTTACCAAGGATCTATGAACCCTAAGATACTTTTTGGTATTGGAGTTTGCCATAAATAAAAAGGAGCTTGTGATGACTCAGAGAAAGTATGCCACTGACTTGTTGAGTGACACGAGTATGCTTCGATGTCGACCTGCGACTACACCCATGGATCCAGGCATGAAGCTCTATGATGATGATACTGATGAGGTGGACATGGGGAGATACAAAGAGTTGATTGGAAAGTTTCTTTATGTTACCATTACCAGACCCGGTTTTTCATTTGCAGTCAGTTAAGTGAGCCAATTCATGGAACAACCTCAAGTTCATATGGATGCTATACAGATGATACTAAGGTATTTCAAATCATCTCCAGGAGCAGGACTACTATTTCAAAGGGAGTGATTCTATAACTATCTCAGCTGCGCAGATGCAGACTATGCAAGGTGCCCCAAGGACATGAAATCCACATCAGAGTTTGCTATATTTGTTGGAGATTCTCTCGTCTCATGGAAAAGTAAGAAGCAAACTGTTGTTGCTAGATCTAATGTTTATGGCACAAGCATGTACATAAATGATGTGGGTTCGGGCAGTCCTAACAGATTTACATATGTTCCTCTTCCAATGTCGCTGGAATGCGACAATCAGGCTTCCCTATTCATTGCTTATAATACTGCATTTCATGAGAGGACAAAGCACATTAAGGTTTGATTGTCATTATATATGCGACATGATTCAGAAAGGCTTCATCTCTACATCTCATGTCAACTCAGGGGACCAGACGACGAACATCTTCTCCAAAGCTCTTCTTAGAGGCCCCTTCCAGAAGTGTTCATCCAAGCTGAGCATGATAGATATTTATGCTCCATCTTGAGGGGGAGTGTCGAGATATATTCTATATTTATGTACCTTATATATATTTTTTATTCTTCTGTCTATTTTATGTAATTTTCCCATAGGTCTCTTCCTATATAAGAGAGCCTAGGGCTCAAGGAATAAACATCTTTTCGTTTTTCCCAACAATGTTTAATTGAATCAAAGCTGTAAATCCAATCTTATAATTGCATCGGAATCACAGTTAGATCAATGTCCAACATTTGGACTAAGATTAGATTACTTCTCCATTGAGAGGAGTCACTAAAATCCAAACCTGTTTCATCACTCCATCGGAATGGAAGCGTCACGGTTATACAATCATTTACGATCACATCACCCTCGACTATTCCTAATATCCGTACATCCTACATACTGGAAGACCCAATGTTACAGACGGTATTCGATATTCAGTCGGAGGGGTCACTGAATAGAGAATAATCAGTATTCAGGTGACTATTCAGAATTATTCGGTTTTGTATTTTTTTAATTATTTTAATATAAAAATGATTTTTAATACATATATTCTTATATATTTATACATATATTATCATCAATCAGCAATAATCCAACATAAAAATATCTATCAACAACATACATATACAAAGCTTTGACATTTTTGGTAATATCGTGACAAAACATTTGAGAATTTAAAAAAAAATAAAAAAAAGTTTCCAACATTTAACTACCAGTCGACCGAATAGTCGACCAGTCGGCCGAATAATCGGACTGACTCTTCGGTTAGGCCGACTATTGGCTAGAGTTATTCAGTCGGTGACCCCCCCACACCTCATAATCGGACCGAATAGTCGTCCTAATCGGCCGACTACTGCAATACTGGGAAAATCTAGAATATACCTGATGTTTTAGATCTTATTTAGACTGTCTTCTTCAAGGTTTTATCATTAAGTTTCTCATTTGATCATTGGGAGTTGGTATCAATGATATACTTTCCAAAAGTATATATTATACCTAGGTATTGATCATATACTTTCCAAAAGAATATATCAAACGTAGAAATTCTGTCAAGCTTCCAAAGCGAGACGACCATGCATGAAATTTGATCCCAATATCTCATGTCTGAGCTTATGTCTTTCGGTTTAGTAATGAACCTGTATGATCCCTTTGAGAGATCGTACTACTCATATGCCCTTGTATGCACACCAGCTTGCTGGTGTATAGACCTTGATTAGATCATCAACCTATCGGTCTGCTAAATGTACATACTCAAACATATAATAACACATCTGTCTCTGGTCAGAGGATGTGTGCCTATATCGTGACAGTATACGACATAGGTCTTGATTATTTTGATCTCATTAAGTCAACTCTTTGACCTAACTTATCTAACACCTCTAAATCTCTATTCTTATGTAGAGGACCTGCATCAAGTCGTCGGTTAGATATCAGCCTATAGAGAAGAATTGCCATCTTCCTCTCAGGTTGGAGATCCTCTCTTAACAATCAGTTGACGGTGCTCGATGAGTCCTCAATCTAACTTTTTAGATATCATCCAAACACCATCCTCTATGATTTAATATTTGAATCAACAATTGTATGATCATTAAGACGGTCATGATACATAATCCTAATTGTATTAAAAGACCTATAATGCAAATTAGTTATTCTTCATTTCAAGGAATGATTTGCAATAACATTTATTGCATAATGGCTCGCCGTGAGCTTGCATGTCCAACATAACAACCTCAATATCAAAATAAATATGCAATAAAGAATGTGGCGTAAAAAAATAAAATGATCTTACAGAGTGAGGAGCATGCTTATAAGAATTGATCGCAGAACACTAGAGCTGTAGACGTAAAGAACGAAGCAAAAAATAGCTATTTGATCTTTCTCTCAAAATATATAGTGGAAAGTAGAGAAAAGAGAACTTATTCTTGTTGTATGTTGTAGATTGAGGTATGCGGTCGTATTTATAGGTATAAAGTCCCGATAGTCGTTGGCTTTGAAAAAGTAACCGTTGTGAACAAATCGAGAATGAAATTGCCTTTAAAAATCCTTTTTGAAATGGAATATGATCGATCATGATACAAAAGGCAATTGTTAACGCATATATTAGTGTCTACGTTTCTTTCTTTTATTTTTATTTTCAGTTGTATGCTTTATGTAATTTACCCATAGGCTACTCTACTATATAAGAGAGCCTAGGGCTTATGGAATAAACATCTCGTTTCTTTTTTCCCAACATGGTATCAGAGCGACGGTCCTAGACCGAAGTTCTCGAAACCCTAACCCTAACCCTACCCCACCCGCGTGCCTCTTCCTCATCGGCGACGCCTCTGCCTCCGCCTCTACTCCGACTCGCCTGCGCAGGAGCCTCTGAGCCTCCGCCTATGCGCATCCTCGTGTGCGCCTCTTCTCCGGCTCGTCTGCGCAGGAGCATCTCCACCGCGCACCCGCCCGTGCGCATCCTGCGCTAGGGCCAGTGCATCTGCGCCTCCTGCGCAACTGCGCCTAGCGCCTCCTGCGCGACGAAGCGCCTGTCTGTGCGCAACTGCACACCTACCTGTGCGCATCTCCAAATCTGCGCGCAGCATCCTCATGCGCGACTGCGTGATTATTCTCACGCGCTACTGAGTGCTTGCAGTGCGTTTCCGCGTGGTCCAGAGGGCGTTGTAGAGCTCTAAGTGTGTACTAAGCCCTAAAGTACACACCGTCAACCATATGGGTTTAGTTGCTTGAGGTCTACACGTGCAACTAAACCCGTCTATGTTATTGTAGACGAATTTCATCCTCTGTCAATCGCTCCAGTCTTCAGTCTCCAGTATGTCAGAAAGCAAGGCGGATATCCCATCCATTGGCGCCTTTCGTGGTCCAGCGCCTATTGTAAAGATGGACGGTACAAACTATGAACTGTGGGCAATGCAGTTCATGAGCATGATGAAGTCAACGGGTAAGAAGCACATTCTTACCGAACCAGAGCCTGCTGAGAAGACTGGAGCCAATGCCTCTTAGGAGGCTGATGACGCATACGCCAAAGTTTGGCTATATGGTATGTTGGCAAATGAGATTGCCAATGACATTCTACATCAACCCACGACCAAGGATATGTGGGACATTCTGGCAGCTACATATTCGCAGGCGAAGAACGAGACAAAGATTCTGCAACTCCAGCATGATATATTCACTATAAAGCAGAATGGTCGCCCTCTACATTCACTCTACACATCCCTGAGAGGGATGTTCGAGAAGCTCTACAGTTTCATGCCTCTGACAGCCACGCCAGAACAGCAGAAGACATATCGGAATGCGACTATGGTGGGCGTGTTCCTTGCTGCACTTGATCCAGAGTATGAGGCGGCACGATCCCAGATCTTGGCCGACTCTACTATTCCTCCCATGGAGGAAGCCTTCCATAGACTGAGTCGGATCACCGTTCCTTCTGCGGCCACGAATCAGAATACTTCAGCCATGGCAGCCAACAGGGGTCGCGGATTTCATCATCAGAGTCGTGCACGTGGACCTCGTGGCAGAGGAGGCCGCACTCGGCCAACATGTACTTACTGTCATCGTGTTGGACACAATGAAGGCACATGCTACTCGAAGCATGGATTTCCTGCATCTGCACAAGTCGCTGAGCAGATAGAGCCTCCATCTGCTACTACTTTGGATCAGCGGTTCGATGATCTAGTAGCCCGTCTAAGGGGCATTATTCCTCCATCTGGCCCAGCACCTACTATTGAGAGTCAATCTGATGCTGCTGCTTCTGCTTCTGCGTCGACCAGTGCTTCAGGTAGCATACTTGCATTTACCAGTAGTAGATCAGATACATTACCATGGATTATGGACTCGGGCGCTACACATCATCTATGTGGCGATCAGAGTTTACTTACAGGATATTCTCAGATTCCTCCAGGCCGAACAACAGTCATTGCCTGTGGTACACATTCTCCCATCACTGGTCAGGGGGAGATTAGACTGACCACTTCTATGCAGCTCAAGAATGTGCTACATGCACCTGATTTTTCAATGAACTTGTTGTCAATCAGTCAGATTACGAAGGATTTACATTGTCGGGCAATTTTTGATCCATCTTCTCTTATTTTTCAGGACATCTGTACGGGCAACGTGATTGGTCGTGGCTATGAGCAAGGAGGCCTCTACCGCCTAAATCAGACTCTATTCTCTGGAACCTCATCCCTTCCCACTGGACCAGTATCTCCTTTGCTGTGGCATTTGCGCTTTGGGCATCTACCGCTTCAGAAGTTGCGTCGTGTGTTACCCCAGGGTCTTCCTCACATACCTATCCAATGTGAGGCTTGTCAGTTGGGAAAGCATCACAGGTCTACCTTTCCCAGTCGTCCAGGTCGGAGTAGTACCTCCAAGTTTGAGTTATTTCATATTGATGTCTGGGGTCCGAGTCGTGTACCTGATCATCAGGGACACAGGTTTTATATAGTATTTGTGGATGACTTCTCTCGTGTGTCATGGATATTTTTGATGAAAAATAAATCTGAAGCATGCAATATTATTATCCATTTTCTGAATGAAATTCAAAATGTTTTCTCCACATCTGTGAAGTTTATAAGAAGTGATATTGCCCTAGAACTGTGCACTCATGTTCTAACCAACTACTACTCCTCAAAAGGGATTATACATCAAACATCCTGTGCTCATACCTCTCAACAAAATGGGATTGCTGAAAGGAAAAATCGCCATCTTCTTGATGTCACAAGATCACTTCTTATACAGAGTCATGCTCCTTATTCTTACTGGGGTGATGCGGTCCTCACTGCATGTTACCTAATTAACCGTATGCCGTCCTCTGTCTTGGATGAACAGATTCCCTTTTCCATTATCTATCCTGGGAAGGATCTGTTTTCTCTTACTCCCCGTGTGTTTGGTTCAGTCGCCTTTGTCCACCAGTTGTCTCCTGGTACTGACAAGCTCTCTCCTAGGGCTGTCAAGTGTGTCTTCGTTGGATACTCCAGAACTCAAAAGGGGTACAAGTGTTTTGATCCTTTGCGTAGGCGGTATATGGTCAGTGCAGATGTTACATTTTTTGAATCTGTAATGTATTTTTCAGCCTCAGGTGATCAGCAGCTACCTCCACTGCCTACTGACGCCATATACATTACACCACCACCTCCAGCACCACCACTACCACCACCACCACCACCACAAATCCCCGTCTCACCACTACCGTTCCATTATACCCGCAGGCCTCCAGCTCATGGTCATGACTCATCTCCTAGCTCGCCTATGGTATGTACTGAAGATACTTCTCTTGATGGATCTAATGATATTTCTGAGCAGGATATGTTGCAGGGGCCAGATGAGGACACAACTGATTTAGATTTTCCTATTGCTCTACGCAAATCGAAGAGGAGCTGCGTTACATATCCATTGACAGCTTCTGTGTCATTTGAGCGACCATCTGGGGAGTTCAGGAACTTTGTGGTGGTGTTGTCAGCTGTAGATATTCCACGGAATTATCAAGATGCTCTGCAGGACAGTAGATGGCGACTAGCAATGGAGGAGGAAATGGCGGCACTTCAATCTAGAGGAACTTGGAGTCTAGTTCCTATACCTCCAGATGTGACCCCGGTGAGCTGCAAGTGGGTGTTTACGGTGAAGCAACATGCAGATGGCTCTATCGACAGATACAAGGCCCGCCTTGTTGCACGTGGTTTTACACAGACATATGGGGTGGATTACCTTGATACATTCTCGCCAGTAGCCCGTCATTCTACTCTCCGGATCTTGCTGTCAGTCGCAGTCAATCGAGAGTGGCCGCTATATCAGTTGGATGTGAAGAACGCGTTCTTGTATGGAGATTTGCAGGAAGAAGTCTATATGCAACAACCACCCGGTTTTGCTGTTGAGGGGGAGTGTTCCAAGGTGTGCAGACTTCATAAGGCTATCTATGGCCTTAAGCAGAGCCCCAGAGCATGGTTTCAGAAGCTCTCAGACCTCTTTGAAAAGCAAGGATACAAACGCTCCAATGCTGATCATTCCTTGTTTGTACAGAAGACTTCTAGAGGTATTATTGCAATTATGGTTTACGTAGATGACATCTTGATTACAGGAGATGATGAGCAAGGCATAAAGCAGGCGAAAGAAATGCTGGGGAGCGAATTTGTCACTAAGGATCTTGGAGTCCTTAGATATTTTCTGGGGCTAGAATTTGCTAGAAATCCGTATGGATTAGTAATGTCGCAGAGGAAACATGTTACAGACCTGTTGAGTGAAACATGTATGCTTGGGTGTCGGCCTGCTACGACACCAATGGACCCCAGCATGAAGCTCTATGATGATGACACAGAGGAGGTGGACAGGAGAAGATACAGAGAACTGGTAGGCAAACTGTTGTATGTCACAATCACTAGGCCCAATATATCCTTTGCAGTGAGTCGTGTGAGCCAGTTCATGGAGCAACCACGTCAGGTTCATATGGATGCAATACATATGATACTTAGATACCTCAAATCATCTTCCGGTGCAGGTTTGCTATTCAAGAAGGGAAAGGGGATTTCTATCTCAGCATGTGCGGATGCAGACTATGCAGGTTGTCCCAAGGACAGGAAATCCACCTCGGGGTTTGCAGTCTATGTTGGAGACTCTCTAGTCTCATGGAGGAGCAAGAAACAGAAGGTGGTAGCTAGATCTAGTGCTGAATCCGAATATAGGACTATGGCCCAAGCTAGCACATAGATGATGTGGGTGAAGGCTGTACTTACAGATCTATGCCGAGATGTACCACTTCCTATGAACTTAGAATGTAATAACCTGGCAGCCTTGTTCATTGCAAACAACCCAGCATTCCATGAGCGGACCAAGCATATTGAGGTTGACTGTCACTTCATACGTGACATGATTCAGAAGGGGTTCATTGCTACATCTCATGTCGCCTCAGAGAATCAAACTGCGGATATATTCACCAAGGCATTACTACGAGGCCCATTCCAGAAGTGTGCGTCCAAGCTGAGCATGATTGATATCTATGCTCCATCTTGAGGGGGAGTGTTAACGCATATATTAGTGTCTGCGTTTCTTTCTGTTATTTTTATTTTCAGTTGTATGCTTTATGTAATTTACCCATAGGCTACTCTACTATATAAGAGAGCCTAGGGCTTATGGAATAAACATCTCGTTTCTTTTTTCCCAACAGTAATCGATTAGAATGAATGATCGATCATGTGGATTTAGATGATCTATCGGAATCAGAAGATAATCGATCATCTATCAAAATTGATCGATCAGAATATAGTCGTTATAATTCAAATATTGATCAATTAAGAAACAATGTTGATCGGGAGGGAGAGGTTATGCAAGAGCTTGGAGAACGAAGGGCCTAGATTCAGTGCGTTCTATGCCAGAAAGGAATCCACCAGGATGTCGAGGAAAGAGAAAAGGGCGGCGTTGCTCGCCTTGGCGGAAGAACGCCAAGACAAGAACTTGCAGGAGGAGTTTTCTGCTGCAGCGACGCTGTCGGTTCTTAGGAACCGTTTTGACGTCCTGGACAAGGCGGTGGCTGCACGTTTGGGCCTGATCCCGCCTATGAAGACCTCACAAGTTGCCTTATGAAGATACTCTCTTGGAACGTAAGGGGTTTGGGGTGTCCTGAGAAGCGTATGTGAGTTAAGAACCTTATTTTCGAAGTTAATGCAGACGTGTTCCTCCAGGAAACAAAACTGTCGGGAGGAGTAGAAGTGGCCAGAAAAGGCTTGGATGGAGGTGGACGGTTTGAACTAAATGAGTTGGAAGCGCATAGCGCGTCAGGAGGTCTGATGACTGGATGGAAGAAGGATAGCTTCGACCTCTTAGAGGAGTCCAGATCTCTGTTCTGCCTTTCCGTCTTGTTGAAGAGGCGGTCGAATGGTCTCAGCATACTCGTCACGAATGTATATGGCCCAATCGGCAACGACATGGGTACTTTGGCATCGGACATGGAGCGGTTGGGTCACGAGAATATAGAAGGGCTATGGATCATTAGGGAGGATCTGAATGTAACTCTTCTCTCGGATGACCGTCCTTGTCGTGGCAGTGGAGGAGACCTCGGATCTGAGGAGTTACGGAGGGTTGCCCATAGCTTGGGCCTTTCAGTTATTGATGCCGCTAGCTGTTCTTTCACTTGGCACAATGTGAGGTCATGTTCAAGGCTGGACAGATTCTTGCTGTCGACTGACGCTTCAGAGAGGTTTCCCCTGTCGCGTGTGTGGGCCCTCCTGCGTGCACACTCAGATCACACACCGATTATCTGGTCATCAGGAGAAATGGAGAAAGGCAGGTTCTTCTTTCGCTTTGAGCGCAGTTGGCTATTGCAGGAAGGATTCCGAGAGACCGTGGTAGAATAATGGAGGGGCTGGACACTTGAGGGTTCAACAGTATCGAGACTGGCAACTAAGCTGACACTATTGAGATCCTTTCTTACCACCTATGGTAGGGATGTGAGGAGAGAAGGAGGGCTAGGAGGGCGGAGGCCCAAGCGGTGTTTCTAGACTGGATGTTCTGGATGATGATAGGGGTCTGGACTAGGATGAGTTCACAGAGAGGCAGTGTTTGCTGGAAGAATTACGCTTGGAGGAATGTAAAGAAGAGGTGGAGCGGCGACAAAGTTCCAGACAGAAGTGGCTAAAAGAAGTGGACGCCAACACGAGATTTTTTCATACTATGGCTTCGGGACGGCAGAGAAGAAACCGACCGCACAAGATCGAGGTGGGAGGGGTTAGAGTTAGGGGGGAAGCGACACTTGGGAGTGCTTTACGGGGGCACTTTGTAGAGGCAATGAGGAGGAAACACGGGAGCGACTTGGGCTGGCTGGGGAGTGGTGTCGAAACTCTGTCGAGCACATAGGATGAGACTCTTGTTAACCTTCTCGGAGGAAGAGATGAAGAATTCTATTTGAGGAGTGAATGCAGATGGGGCTCCTAGCCCGGATGTTTTCCATGTGCTATTCTATAGAGTGTTCTGGGATCTCTTGAAGGAGGAGGTGATGGAAATGATAGATGAATTCAGGGAGGGAACGGAGGATTCGAGAAGATTAATCGGGCGTTGCTCTTTCTCCTGCCAAAGAAAGACACCCCCGTCATGGTGGAGGACTTCAGACCTTTAGCACTGTCCAATGCAATTTACCTTATCGTGGCTAAGATCCTAGCAAACCGGCTCAAAGGTATTCTGGACTCAGTTGTGCTGCATGAGCAGTCTGCGTTCATACCGGGGAGACAGATGGCAGATGGCTTAGTAACAGTGTCAGAGATTTGTCTTGACTGGAAGAGGACGAAGTCGAGAGGGGCTCTGTGGAAGATCGACTATGCTAAGGCTTATGACTGTGTGAACTGGAGATTCCTGTGGGTGCTTCCCCGAAGTTTGGGTCGACTGGGTGAAAAGATGTGTCACTACGTCCTCATTCTCTATCCTGGTGAACGATAAACCTGAGGGGGAATTCTTCCAGCCATAGCGGGAGGCTCGGCAGGGGTGCCCGTTGGCTCCCATGCTTTTTGTCCTTGTGGCCGATGCACTTGGTGTGCTCTTTAGGCAGGCTATTGAGGTGGGTTGGTTTGAGGGGTTCTACAAGGATGACATCTCCATCCCGTTGCTGCAGTATGCAGATGACACTATCCTCTTGCTTGGGGGAATCAAGGATCAGAATGCTAACACGATACAACTGGTTGAAATCTTCGACAATATCTATGGTCTTGAGATCAACAAGCGTAAGTCAACGTTAATCACTTTCGGCATGAGCGATATGGAGAGTGCCAGAGTGGCGGGGTTGACTGACTGCCCTCTGGGAGACCTCCCTATCTCCTACTTGGGGCTGCCTATGTAGCGGGGAAACTGAAAAAAGCAGACTGGGATGATGTGATACAAAGAATAGAGTAGAGGATGGCCGGCTGGAAGGCGGTCACCCTATCCAGAGGGGGGAAAATTGGTTCTGTTAAAACACGTTCTCTCGGCCATTCCTATCTTCTTCTACTCCCCTGACTGATGTTGATGGGAGTTAGGAAAAAGATAGAGACTATGATGCGAAGATTCTTCTGGTCGGACGGGAAGCAGCATGGGCATGGAATACACCTGGTCAGTTGGGCGGAGGTTACTAAGGGACATAAGGATGGAGGTCTTGGAGTTAGTGATGTCGAATGCATGAACAAGGTGCTTATTGCAAAATGGATAACACGTATATAAGGTCCGCCCACCTCCCTGGCTGCCAGACTCGTGAGAATGTTATATGGAGTTAAAGCTGAACTCCTTGCGGGAAGAACTCAGTTTGAATCTCTGCTGTGGGCAGGTATACGGGAGGTCCTACCGTTAATAGTGCCGCATCTTCGGCTAAAAGTGGGTAGCGGTCAATTTTTCAGATTCTGGCGCGACACCTGGACTGGCTAGGGTACTCTGCAGAGCAGATTCCCTAGACTTTATGCTCTGACGACATTGAAGGAGAGCACGCTTTCGCAGGCGACAGAGGCAAGGTCGTGGACGGTGTCTTTCTTGGCGGATCTTTCTGACCAATACATGGAAGAGTACTTTAAGTTGCAAGCTGACATCCCACCTCCGGGAGATTTCCAGACGGTTAGAGATCGTTGGGGGGGGGGGTACGGAGTTCTCCATGAAGAAAG
The DNA here is from genome assembly GCA_037367405.1 of Ottelia alismoides. NCBI lineage: Eukaryota > Viridiplantae > Streptophyta > Magnoliopsida > Alismatales > Hydrocharitaceae > Ottelia > Ottelia alismoides. The sequence continues at coordinate 202,487 of JAZKJV010003062.1, read as the reverse complement.
CATATAAGGCCTTGAGACAGATAACAGATGAGCAGGACGCGGAGCTTTGCCAAGACATGAGGGTTGTTTGGACGTCGAAGATACCGTGCAGAATCAAAGTTTTGCTTTGATGCTTGAGAAGAAACCGCTTGTGTGACAAGGCAAGGAGGGGAAGGTTGTTGGGAGTGGCAGACACTCATTGCGACATATGCGAAGGGATGGTAGAAGACACAGAGCACTTGTTCTTTAAGTGCACGACATCCGAATTGATCTGGAGGGCAACATGGATTCATTGGGTTGCGAGCGACGGTGCAGAGGCGTTCTGGAGGTCAATTCGGGCGATTGGCTATAACGCAACTGACGACTGCACCAAGCCTTTCTCCGTCCTATGGGCCATTTGGGTAGGACGAAATGATTTGGTCTTCGACAACAAGAGATTCTACTATGAAAATGTAGCATCACACTGTAATGCTCTTTACAATTCCTGGCTCCTGCGGTAATGTACTTAAAATTTATTAATGAAATTTGATTTGCAGTGACTCCCATCATGGGGGATCACCCTCTTTATCATAAAAAAAGAAACAATGTTGATTGATTAGATATGATCGATCAAGTCAGAATGGTTGATCGATCGGCTTGACTCTTTGACCTGGAATTCGAAGTCAAAAGGTTATCATGCAAGATGCATGATACTTGAGGTCTTTTACATTCTAAGACATCACAAAAATGCATGATTCAACAAAAGAAAAGAGTTTATCTTCTTCTTCAGCTTGAGATCCTTGAGCTTGAGTTGGAGTTCCTTAGCTATGAACTCCTTTGACCTTCTTAGCTTCTTCTTTACTTAAGATTGAGCCCCCAGACTGAGCTTGTTCTTGGTCCTATAGCTTTCCTTCTCTTGACCTAGCTCCGAACATTACATACAGGTTTTGTTATCATCAAAATATGCATGCTCATGCACTAACAATCTCCCACTCATGTATGAATTAATAATCTCCCTCTTTTTTACGGTAAAAATATATTTAAAGCATTTGCAAAAACAAATGTGTGTGTAGCAAACAATTTTTGTAAACAATCTTTTCTCCCCTTTTTTACATAATAGAAAATATATAAACTGATACCGAAATTTGAATAAAAATCAATTATTATTTAAAGATATACTATTTCTCCTTTTGAAAATATATTTTAATCTGAGCTCCTACTTAATCTTTGTTTATATGGTCCTCCTAAGATGAGAGTCGATGATTCGTCACCAATGCATGGTATACATGATCAACTTAAGAAAAAAGATTAGAAGTCACATCGGGTACTCGACGACAGACCTCTCTAGTCTTGGAATCTTCTCCATGGTGGTGGATTCCATTTATGGTTCTGAAAGTTGTTTGACCTTAACGGGGTCCACCTTTTATGTTGAAGTGGCTTCCTTCATCTTTTTTGGCCTTCAATACCTAAAAGATTTTGATTTAGCACCCATTCTTTTTTGACCCTTCAAGGTTTTTTGAGAAAGATGACCCTTCAAGGTTAGATTGCAATGTTTCCTTCTTTTTCCAAATCCATTTTCTTTTCTAGAAAGAATTAGAGCTAGATGCATGATTTTCTGTCTTTCCTTTTTCGTTTTCATTAACATGCACAAAAGTAGTATTTCTTTTAAGCTCAACAATATCTTTTTCTAAATAGGTAATTTCATCTTTAAAACTACTCAAATCCTTTTTAAGCAACTCATTTTCTTTCTTTAATACATTTAAGTCATTAAGCAAAAGAGATTTATCTTCCACTAGCTTCTTGTTAACCTTTTCAAGCTTTATACTTTCTCCAAAAAGAGCTCCTAAGGTTATAAAGCTCATTATAAGAAAGTTTACTTACCTCATCATTAGAATCTGAGTCGGATTTGACTAGTCCAACAAATCCCATGCATGCGCTTTTGCTTTCTTCCTCATAGCTACTCGAGTCATCCCAAGTCGCTTGCAACGCTTTCTTCTTGGATTTCTTCTCGAACTTCTTTTCATGTCTGAAGTTCTTCTGCAGTTGAGCGTAGTCTTTCTTTACATGCCCTAGCTTGTCGCATTGGAAGTATTTAATTTCCCCTTTTCTCTTCTTCTTGAGGAATGTCTTGAACTGCTGGGTCATGAATGCGATATTGTCATCGCTATCAAACTTTTCTTGGGCTTCCTTATTGGTTGTAAGAGCTAGATTTTTCTTCTCCTTTCTTCTTGAACTCCTTTTTTGATTCATAGGCAAGAAGGTTACTTATGAGATCTTCTAACGAGGTTGTGCTAAAGTTTGTGGACTCTTCAATAGCAATGACCCTGTCATCCGAACCATATGATAGATAGATGATAATCTTGTCGGAAAGTTCTCCAGGTTGAAAGGTTCTTCCCATGTTTCCAAGTTGGTTCATGATCGCAGTGAAGCTGACATTCATGTCCTTGATAATATCCCCTTTCTGTATCTTGAAGGTTTCATACTCAAGTATAAGCATTATAAATTGAGATTCTTTCACTTTAGTTATGCTTTCGTGAGTTGCCTCCAAAAACTTCCATATCTTGTAAGACGTCTTCAAGTGACAGACTCTATCAAACTTAGCTTCAAATAAGGTGTAGTATATAGAATTTGTCGCCTTAAAGTTGGGGGTCATCTAAGTCAGTTTAGTGGTGGTGTAATCTGTTTCCTTCTCCTCTATAAACTTGAACTCCTTCCTTGTCATATTCTAGATAGAAAAGTCAGAGGACTGAAGGAGATCGTCACCGGAGTAGTTTGTCCCTTTGAAGAGAGGTGGACGTACTACTGAGCTTCCCTCCAATCGCGATCCTAAAATACTGGTCATGTGTATATCAAAGATTGAATTCCTTTATGGGAACGATGCTCTGATACCAAATGTTGGTTCATGGACACCGAGTTGATGTGTGCGGGTGGATCAGACAACATGACTTGGATCACTGCAAATGATAAACTCAAACAAGTACAACGTTACATAGCACTTTTAATCACAAGATAAGTAATCAATCACAAGCGCACATGTATTTAACGTGGATACCCTCGTGGGTAAAAACCACAACATGAGTCTCTCGACTCGGGCTTTCAACTTGACGCGTACGGATCTTCTATTAACCTGAGATGCTTATGGGGGTAACCCAACAGTCTTACAATCTGAGTTGATTATGCGGTCAACTCAACAATATATTGATAATTACAATCTAACAACCTCAATATCAAAGTAAATATACAATAAAGAATATGAGACAAAAACTAAAACAATTTTACAGAGCGAGGAACATGCTCATAAGAATTGATCGCATAACACAAGAGCTATATGCGTTAAGAATGGAGCATAAAATAATTCATTACACTTTCTTTCAGAGTATATAGTGGAAAAGAGAGAAGAGAACTTGTTGCTCTTGTTGTGTGTTATAGAATGAGGTATGGGATCCTATTTATAGGCCTAGAGTCCTCGCAACCATTGTCTTTGAAAAAATAGCTCTTGTGAACAAATCAGGTTTGAAATTGCCTTCAAAAATCTTCCTGGTATGGAATATGATCGATCAAGATACAAAAGATGACCTATCGAAATCAAACGATCGATAATATGGATTTAGATGATTGATCAGAATCAGAAGATGATCGATTAGTGATCAAAATTGATCGATCAGAATATAGCCATTATAATTCAAATATTTATTGATCAGGAAACAAGGTTGATCGCTCAGATGTGATCGATCAGGTCAGAATGGTTGATCGATTAGCTTGACTCTTTGTCCTGAAAGTCAAATTCAAAGGGCAGAAGTGCAAGATGCATGATACTTGAGGTCTTTTACATTCTAAGACATTATATAAATGCAAGACTCAATAAAAGAAAAGCTTATTCTTCTTCTTCATCATCATCATCTTGAGATCATTGAGCTTGAGTTGGAGTTCCTTATCTTTAAACTCCTTTGAGCTTCTTAGCTTCTTCTTCACTTAAGATCGAGCTCCTCAGCTTGAGCTTGTTCTTGGTCCAGTAGCTTTTTTGCTCTTGACCTAGCTACAAGCTTTATATAGATTTTGTTATCATCAAAATATGCATGGTCGTGCACTAATAATCTTCCCACTCATGCATGAGCTAACAATATGGGCTTATCACTCTCAAACATGTGGCTTAGGCAAGGTTGACTGGGTCGTGCTTGTGGAAAAGCTTGAAAAGATGATGGTTGGATGAAAAGCTTCTTGTTTATCGAAGGGAGGATGCCTATTTTTTCCTCAAATCTATACTGATAGCCATCTATATTTTCTGCCTTTCTATCCACTTGTTGCTTGTTGAGTGTGAAAGAGATTATAATTGTTGATGGGGCATTCTTTTGGTCATGTGTTCCTCGAGAAAACAGGGCCATCCCCTGGAGGATTGGGACATAGTTGCAAGTCCAATAACAGATGGGATTTAGGAGTGTTGCATCTTAAAGAGGTAAATAAGGCTCCTCGAGCAATATGGATGAAGGGAATTTGGGGGAAATGGATATTTAATCTGGTAATTTGATGCGATCTATATATAGAATTGACACAGGTCTTTTTATTGAGCACATCTAGGCTCTTTACAACTTCTGGTAGGGGATATGTTTTGTTTTACCAAGCATGGTGGCGCTTTTGAGATTGGTGAGTGGGAGTGGTGAATTCGTTCAGGTTTTAGACCGAAGATTGTTTCGAGGAGGAAAGTTGTGCAACCAGTTTCTTAGACTATACTTTGTGGCGGCCAACCAAAACATTTTAACAGAAGATTGTTCATAGGAGACGTGGGCTTCTAATTTCACCGTTGAATTCTATGAGAAGAGACTGTAAGATTTCCTTAGCCTTATTGATCTATTGGAAGGGGTGGAGGGGCCTTTAGAGGATTGGTACTTTTGGACATGGTATAATGCCATTTTTTGGTAAAGAAGGCTTATAAGGCTTACCCCTTGCAGAGGTAAAAGATTTTCTATAGGACTATAACATAATTCAGAGCTCTTTAAACCCACTATAAATGAAGATCTTCCATTTGATGCTGCGTAGAGACGGTGGTCTGATGAATAATCTTATAGCAAAATTCTGCAGGCAAATGATGTGGCATGCATAAGATATTCTGATGAAGAATCTTATAGCAAAGTTCTGCAGGCAAATGATGTGGCATGCATAAGATATTCTGATGCTCTGGAGGATGCCAACCACCTCTTCTTACCTATGCTCATTCAAAAGGTGTTTGGATTGTGTTGGATTTGGATACTAGACTTGATTCATTTTGCTCTTAGGGCCTGTTTGGTTGCTGGGTTGGACTGGGTTGGGTTGGGTTGGGGTGGGGTGGGTGAATAGTAATCTGTGAGGAGGAAGTACCCTTATGAATAGTAACCAGGGTTGGGGGTTGTGGGTCTCCATTGGGTCCACCTTCCATAGGGCTTTGATGGGGAGCTTGAGACCACCTACCCCCTCTAGTTGATTTGGCTAGTAAAGAATGAGGTTCTATTGAAAAAAAATACTGTGGAAAATGTACTTGAGCGTGCTAAGACTCTTTTTGAGTCCCGATTCTAGTAAACACCTTTATGATTAATAATCTAATACTTTTTTTTGCAGGGTGAGCACCACTTTGGGTGCATACTGCTATTTCTTTCAATTTTTTTTCAAGAGCTTCCTTTATTGATAAATTAAAAGAATGAATTTTGTAAATTCAGAATAGGTCAAATCTTTGAGGTCTTGTTTCAACCAAATTTATATAATGTTGAATATATAGTAATTCATATATAACTTATGAAATGTACATCAAATATTCTACTAATTTATTATCCAAACACTCCGTTGATAAGCATGCACCTTATCAATCTACTTGCCACATTGAAGCTTAAGACAGGAATGACATTGATGGGTGCAAGGGAAAATAGGTCAGTATAGTCATGGGAGGATGAGTAAGAGCACCCAAAGGTCGAGGGAAGCAAGGGATCTAATAGGGGTCAAGTTATATGTATATATATCACTTATTTTTTCTCTCATGTACACCCCCTTCAAAGTTTTGATTTGCATCCAACACGTCGCCATGTAGAAAGCTAAAATTGGACGACAGCTGCAATATAAGTAATAATAACATATTTCATATTTTGCAAGCCTTCAATTAAATATATGTATATTTACAAAGTTTTGTAATTTTTCCACTTAACTTTCCAAATGGGTTTATTTTATATTATTGTTATGGTATGCATTTCTAGATTGGTAAGCAGAAGTATATAAGATATAAAAAAATATAGAACATGGAAGAACACCATGATTATACATAGAACCCTACTCCATAAGAAGTGGGATGAAACCACTGAAGAATTGCTTCACAGGTTGATATTTCTAATCAACCCCCTTGACTGTTACAATAGGTGCGGGGCTTCTTATATAGCCCCACCAAAATGACCTAGTCCCACTCCCAGATGACGCGAGACTAAACCTATGGATGTCATCTATAGACACATACTCTAACATTCCCCCTCAAGTTAGAGCATGCAATGCTCAGCTTGGTCAACAATAAAGAAATCACTCACTTACAGAATACATGACATTAGTGACAATATCAACTCAACACATACTCTAATGGGTGCATGCTGAGGACGTTGCTTCTCATGCCATGTTGGTGAGGAGGAACTAAAAGGGTGGAGTGTGATTCAAGTCTCCTCGTTGGAGAATGTGTATTCTGTACTACGTCTGTCAGAGGCACTAGAACTGAACCGAGTCTCCTCGTCGGATAACTTGTGCTTTGTATTACACATAGTTATTGAAGCTGGAATGAGTCTCCTTGTCGGAAAACTCTGGCCGGCAACATGTCTCTTTCACTGAAGACTACTTCATCTTTTTGAAGGGCCAAACAAAGAATGTCATGGGAATTTCCATACGTTGATCTCTGAAGACATGTCTCTCTCATAGGGATCTCGAAGAAGGTTCTCTTTCATAGGAACCTCGAAATGATCTCGTACTAGAGTTCATGATCATTGGAGAATGGAGTCTGAAACTGAGTCTCTCTCTAGAGAACTCAAAGAAATTGGGTCAACTCGAAAATGGAGCGCCTCGAACTAGCAGAGTTTGGAATCTGGATACTCTCCGAAATACCCCCCATTTCTCCCATACTTGTCAGAAAAAGATGGCGTTGACAAAGTTGGGAGAAGACTTGAAGATGAGGAAACAAAATCAGTAAGTTGATCTCCTTTATTTGGCTTTTCTCTTTCTTTCTTTTTTCACACAAGTCATCTCAATTTTCAGCTTTTCTTTCTTTTTCTTTTTTTAAACTCTTGGTTTTTTTAGTTTTTTTGAATAACTCTCGGCCTCTTTCTCTTTTTTTCAGGCTTCTCTTTTTTTTAAAATCCTGACCCACTGTCGGCCCTTAACAATTGATTTTTTAAAGCAGTAGCAATAGTGTCCCATCGGGCCCAAATGTCTCTTCTCCCTCCCACCTTTTCTAATACAAATGTAATAACCCAGCCCGTGGTTATTAGACCCAAACCAAGGACATCCTTTCACGAAACATAGATGCATACTCTAACAATTATTGATACAATAGTACTTAATTTTTTCAAAATACTCACCAATGATGTAAACTTTCTTAGTTTATTTTCGCTTCTCAAAAGATATGGTCGTCACAGATCATGTTTTCTTAGTATGATAAATTGTCTCTTTTTGTTAACTCTTACCCCATAGGCGGGGCGGCATCATCTCTCATATCATTGGCTTCGAGGACAAGCAACTTGGATTTTGCAGGAGAGACTTCTCCATCTTTTGCAAAAGCTAATGTTATTGCAGGTATTTGTTTTTTTAACTGTTGCCATTTTATTAGGGGAAAAATACAATAGACTTGTATTTTGATGTAATCCTTACTCGATGTATGGACGAAAATCAAGGTGGGTCCTACCTCATATTTAATAGATCACTTGTTACACTTCTGAGGGTGGGGTACAAGAGAAAGGGAAGGTGCAACCTCCCTTTCGCAGATTGTTTTTATGGTTGTTGTGACTGGGATGATATTTAGTTCGTACAAAAGTTTGAACGAGTTTGTATTTGGTAATTTAATCGGAGAATTATCTGTTTCATATTATTATTTATTTTGAATATAAATATGTTTACTGTTATAAGTTCTTGTTAAATACCAACTCTAGTCATACCAAAAACTAGCTTAATCACACATTCTGAAGATACAATATTTTACACCATAGATAATTCTCAAGGTTGAGAATCGCTTTGATGCTGTCTAAGACGCTTTTTTTTCGAAGCCAAAAAAGGGTAACATGCTTAGGTGCCTTCCCCATCATGGAAGATGCTTTTTATTTTGGGAGATCCGAGTGAGTGGGCATGAGGTTGATAAAGTGGAGATTGGAGAGATGTTTGTATATTGAAGGAGGGAGGGATGGAGATTCAGAATTTAAGGGTGTTCAATGATGCTTTGCTAGCAAAGTGGGGTTTGAAGTTGTTTAATAGTGATGATATGTGGAATATGGTTCTCGAGTGTTGTTAAAGGTGGTGTTTGTCTCTGGTGGAAAGGTTACAATTGACAAAGAAGCCCTCATTGATTTGGAGAGGCCTGGTGATTGTGGTTCCACTCACACGTGGCACTGTCATTGCATGGATGTCTGTGCGATGGAACTGACTTCATGTTATGGCTTGATGATTGGTTGAGGAAAGAGGTAGAAGTGGAGGTTTCTCCAAGGTTATTAGAGCTGTTTACTGATAGGTTGACTCCTGTCACATAGTGATGGAGCGGGGTGTAGCTGCCAACCTTTGCCTCACCTCTCTCGGATTTGACCTGCATGACATCTTTTCTTGTATCTCCTTACTTGGTGAAGTGTCACCTAAGACAGTTGCTGGATTCTTGGGAGTGGAGGGAAGATGATTTTTCGGAGGCATATACTATAGACCTTCCTCGGAAGCTGGACCATATTTTCACTATGAATTGTTGGTGTGTTCGGTTAGACAGGAGGGTGTGTGGTTCACTTGTTTTTCTTGCTTGATGACTTCTGTGATGTGAAATCTCTTGCGTTTTCTTGGATACGCCTCTAGTTTTAATGGGTTTTAAATGAGTTTTCAAACTGGGAGTTAGGCTTGGGTTAATCACAATTCCAGGTTAAAAAGTGATAGAGTTAACTTCTATCAATCTTGCAGGCAACGTGGAGTCAAAGAAATGTAGTAGTATCCATGTTCTAGAGATACCATGTTGAAAATGCCAGTTTGCGAAAATTAGTATTTGGTATTCATTTATGTATTTTTAATTATGTTTAAATAGATTAAGTAGGTTCGATACACATAATCTTGTATTTATACATATATGGTCATTAATAAACATGATAAAAGTAGTAATTGAATTACAATCAAACTATTCACATATTTCACTTTACACTATAGAAAATTATAAAATATGAAAAATAATAATATTTTTATAGTCAGCCAACTAGTCAGATTGAGTTATTCTATTCGAATACCCCGCTGAATAGAGTATTCGGACTGACAAATCGGTCCAGTCGGGTGACTACTGCAAAAATGGAAGATGTAGTTCATGCACCAAAGCTTTGTACTTCGTGTTGGTGTGTTGTTAGGTTAGTTAATTATTGATGTAGTTTTGATTTTACTACTTTCTTTGATAATGAAATGACATGTGACATGTGAGGTAGTGATCTTTTGGCTTTTCAAAAAAATCAATAAATTTCTTGTACAATTCATAATTATCAATAATCATAAATGGAAATTATTATAAGAAATTAGTATTTATGTACTTGTTATTTCATTTCTACATAAATTTTTGATTAGCTTTTTGCTTATAGGGGTTCTCCTCTATATCAAGCATCCTTATAGACTCAGAATACAAAGTCATCCATTTCTTTCCGTATGGTATTAGAAGGGTAGTCCAAGACTGAAGCGCTAGTATTTCCTTCATACCTAGGGCCCCATCGGCCGGTCTCTCCTTCCCGTCCTCAGAACCCATGCCTCCCCTACGCTGACTCAAAAGTTGTGCACCATCGCCCAACTGTACCCCCCTTGTGAGCCCAGCGTGCCTTGGGAGTTGCATGCCACCTCCCTGCCAGGTCACCGTGCCTCTTCGACGATATCGGTGCCTTGCAACTACTGTTGCAATATTCAACCGAATAGGCCTAATATTCGGTCTGGATAATCGATTCGAAGGGGGGGAGTGGCTAAATAGAAGGGTAAATTACAATTTCGGTCCCCATCTATGGGCCCGATCTCAGAATGGGTCCCGATCTTTAAATTGTAACGATTCGGGTCCCAGGGCCATTAATGTAAGGAACTTTTTGGGGCTAATGACGAGTATGCCCTTGTTTAAAAGTGGAACTCAACCCCCATTCTCTTCCCAACAAGGGCATATTCGTCATGAACCCCAAAATTTCCATTTCCCAAATGGTCCTAGGACCCGAATCGTTACAATTTAAAGATCGGGACCCATTCTGGGATCTGACCCATAGATGGGGACCCAAATTGTAATTTACCCTAAATAGAATAGAGATATTCGAGCACTATTCGCCCAAACTGACTATTCGAGCCAAATAATTGGGTATTCGGCCGAATAGTCAGCCGAAGGAGATTTTACTTATTTCACGCCTTTCATGGTCGGGTCTACTCAAGATCCGAGCCGAGTCACTAACAAATTTAACCGAATAGTCCTAAACCCCTTCACAACCCTCCCCGATTCCCATTTTTGCCCTAACCCTACCCTGATACGGTGCCATCGCGAGCTCCAGGATGCTTTGCACCATGCTGCCATCGCCTTGCATATCGAAGAGGCTCCATGCTGATCTGGAGCGAGGATATGGGCCCCCCTTCGCCATTATTCTAGTGTGTAGCGCTGATCTAGTCCTCCCTTAACCGCCGGTATGGTTTATTATATCATTTTTATGTATGGTTGCATTATAGAGTCTCCTTTCTCATCCATTCCTCTTTGAATTCTTGATCTTCATCATCGTCCATACTTGGGTTTCAATTTGCATCCACTGTGGTGCGATATTAGACTATTTTTCTATAGCATATGACTTTGGTTATTGCATGTTGAATAGCAATGATTCATCACTAGATTCAAATTTTAATTATTCTGGGCATTAGTTTATTTCACACTGATGCTAATAATCTTTAATATCTATTTAGATTCTGGGCATATAATATTGAATATCGATATTAGAATATTTCTGTTGGCAATACTAATACATAGAATTAATGAGTTGCTTTGATTGTGATGAGATCATGAGAGTGGATAGTGATGGCTCAGTTCAATTTTATAGTGAGGTTAATAACGAATGGATTTTACGTATCAAGATTTTACGAATATTCAGTTCAAATGCTCATTGCAAATATTTAAATGCTTGCACATACTCAGTTCGGTTTGATTATGATTTTTGATTGTAGAGATGGTTGTACCTTCTGGTAATAGTGATGCAACATTCTATACACCACCGGGGTCGAGTGATCCTACATGGTAATTCGATTATCTCCAAAAATCGATGGATGTAAATACTGCTGTTTGTAGATTTTGCAAGAAGGTGTTGAAGGGTGTAATATTCAAATTTAAGCAACACCTTGCACATCGGAGAGTTAATACTTGCTCTCTTAAAATTATAACTTAAATGTTCATGGTAAAAAAACTATAGCATATCCTTTATATTTAAGGAATAGACTTTCTTAAAAATATTCATTTATATATTTAATATAGTAAAATATATAATCAAATAATTCCGAACATTCTCCCGAATACTGATTATCCTTTATTCAGTGACTCCTCCGATTGAATACCGAATACCGGCTTCTGCAACACTACCTGCAACCCCATGGGGGGGTTTCTTGATTATCTTTGTGGCCATCTCGTGAAACATTCCTAGCACATGTAGGTCACCGTCGATGCTCCCTTACCTAACGTGCCTCCTCGAGTCTCTTGCGACTCATCACACATGTTGATTTTTCAGGCATATAAATTCAATCCAGCTACCCTAAGGCGCCTTCAACTTTGATGAGAATAAGTCTGCACACATATACTATTCCCTATAAGATCATGTAGACAAAATCAAATCTTTCTATTACCCGGTCTCATCCTTCCTGAGTTCCTTCATTCGTCATGACAGAAAACAAGGCTGATATGCCTCCATCATCCTTGGGGGCATTCAAGGGCCATCAAGATGGATGGGACCAACTTCGAACTATGGACAATGTTGTTCATAAGTATTGTGGGGAGCGATAACAAAGAATAGAGTAAGTTACACAAGTCCCTAAAATTTATATCGTATTTTAATGTCATAACCAAAGCTTTTAAAAGTAGAAATGTGGCACCATATATATTATTTGCGTAATAATGTGGTATTTCATTAGCAGTGATAGGAGGCGAGCATTATTTTTTTGGTGGAAGTACCAAAATACCCTCACAGATGTTATAAAAAAAATTCCCCAAGCACCCCTCCCTCCACCCTAGGGTTTAGTCACTGGAGATTGAGATGTTCAACCATTGGTTTTTTCTGGTGATCCCTCATTAGTCCCGACCGAATGGTGCTGGATAGGTTTGGGTGCTTCAACTCGCGTGATGTCATCTTCTCAGCTTGGAGGAAGCAACAGTTGTCCGATGAACGATATTATCGATGCTCTTATGCTGAAGCTCCCAGCTGATCATTTGATGGTTCATTGCCTCACAAAAGACCTGATCGGTAAGTGAGTATTCGCTGGAGTGGCTGATGATAGACAACTCTCTAGTCTTGAAGGTCCAATTCCGACACAGAGCTAGGGATTGCTACATAGGATCTAGTGAAAATAACCCCTCTAATGCGGTGCTCAAAGATCTAAGGACGTCGGACATGCAAGGAGTTCGCAGTTGGAGCAAAGCTCGACATCCAGGTCATGCAAAAGAGAGAAGGGAGTGACACTCTAATGGTCGTGTGGAGGGATTGGAGCACGATCTCCAGCCGTGTACTCAGTCGGAGTTGGGAGATATGAATAGAGGAAAGGGAACTGGAGATATGTAGAGATGAGGGTGGTTTGTTGTCGAGATAATTCGGGTTCACTCAGATCAGATTGGGAGTTAAAAGGGGGAAAGAAGGGGCTAGTAGAGTTTGAATAACACGATATTAAAGGATAAGAAGAGATGAAAGGACAATTGGAAAATAAGGCAACGGATAAAGAGGTTACTTGTATGTCGGTAGGTTTTCATGCACATGGTTTCTAGAGCTAAGCACACCAGCGATTCTCGCCTCTAGTTGCGGGTTGGCCACGACTAAGCTTCACAATTGCTCAGAGTTGTTGTAACATGAAGTAGAGCTCCACTGATCTTGTTTTGAATATGAACCTGATCTCATCTTTATCTCAATGTCTTGGGGGTCCAAAGATGGATCTGAAGTTGGGGTGGGTATTTATCTCCCTCGTGAAGCACAGAGCGGGGTTTCATGGTCATCAGCCATGGGTAATGGTTGGGGATGAGAATGACTGAAACAAACGAGCTTAGTCGATTACATGCGAGGTGTATTGAGGGCGCATGAGTTACAATGAGGGTTTTAGGTAACTGGCAAGATGGCTGACGTGGTGTAGTGTAGAGGTAACAACTTGGGCTGGAGGTGGTCGAAAGTAATAGTCGTCGAGGGAGGGTAGCAACTGGAATGGTCAGAGAGTTGTGTAGAGAAAACATGGAGAAAGAGTGTAGCAGAAAGTGGGAGTGAAAGCTAGGGGTTCTGTTGGCCAAGGGCATTTTGGTCCACCTACCAAATAAGGTTAGCGTTCCTCACCTATCCCCATTAACAGAACACCATATTATATCCATGTAATACATCAGGTACTATATTGTTACTTTTAAAACTTTGGGTATGGCATCCGAATTGGATGTGTACTGTAGGGACTGGAGTAAACGCTTTATGGAAGCAAGAAGGTGCATGCCACGCGTTTAGCTCTCCAACACCTTAGCAAAGGAGATCGCCAATAATATTTTACATTAACCTAATGCCAAGGCGATGTGGGACATACTCGCTACCACATACTCCCAAGCGAATAATGAAACAAAGATCTTCTATCTCAAGGATGACACCTTCACGATTAAGTAGGATGGTCCCTCTACCTGTTTTCTACTCTTGGATATGAGGCATGTTCGAGAATCTTTATAGCTGCATGCCTTAGAGTGCTAGTCCTGAGCAACTGATGGCCTAAATGGATACTATAATTGTTAGTGTTTTACTCACAGCTCTTGATCTGTAGGGTATGATGTTGCTGCAACCACTTTCTTACATGTACTTTTATCCCTCCCATGAAAGATGCATGTAGTTGTTTGGCAGTATTTTGGTCCCTCATGCTTCTATTACTCAGACCTCCTTTGCTATGGTAACATCTTGCAGCGAGGAGATTAGACATAGTTCAGAGGATGTGGTGTCCACGACAAAGGAAGTGGTCCCCTTCGCCTGCAGTGTACATAATGCAACCATAGCATTATGAGGATATATACTATCAGAATCATGGTCACCATGTACCTGCTCGTGTTGTTGAGCAGTTTGAGCCCACTGCTACTATTGAACAAAAGTACGATGATCTTGTCTCCTATTTGAGGGAGATCATGGGTCCTTGAGTCGGTTCTACTAGTGCTCCTCCGACCTCATTTGATAGTGCTTGCCTCTAACAATACCTCATGTATAGATTATGCTCTTACCACATGTCATAGTGCTGATATTTCAGAATATATCATGTACTTTGAAGCATTTCATCATCTCTACTGTGACAAAGAACATTTCACACCATACAATATTGTCCATCCTAGCTGATGTATAGTCATTGTTGATGGGAGACATTCTCCTATTACATAACATGGAGAGATTCAATTGGTGCCTCCCACGCATTTGCTGAATGTGATACATCCCTGAATTTACTAGGATCTATTGCCTATCAGTTAGATTACCAAGAATTTGAATTGTTTTATCGTTTTTGACTCTTCTCTTGTATATTAGGATATACTCATGGGCATAGTGATTGCATCCAGCTATGAACAAGGGAGTCTTTACAAATTATTCCAGTCTCCATATGCTGGCAGGTCATTTATTTCTTCTGAACCTATCTCTCCATAAAAGTGACACCTTTGGTCGGGCCATCTTCCTTTGCCGAAGCTGTGTCAAGTCCTCTCTCATATCTCACCTCAGTCTAGTTTCCAGTTGAGGCTTGCCAACTTGTTAAGTATCATCGTACCCATTTCAATCATTAGAGTCGTCGCAATAATTCTTTATTTACGTTGTTGCATTTTGATATTTGGTGTTCACTCGTGTTCCTGATTATTAGGGGCACATGTTCTATCTTGTCGATGATGATTTTTCCAGACTTTCTTGGGACTTGATGAAAATTAAGTTTGAGACTGGTTCTATTATGCAAACTTTCATTATTGAAATAATTCTTTTTGCTACTATTAAATATGTTTGCTTTGACAATGCTTTGGAAATTTGTAGTGATCGGTTATCTTGGTTTTCGATGTCTCTTGGGACTCTCCATTATACTCCGTATGCCTACACTTCCCAAACAGATTGGTGTTGCCGAGCATAAACACCATCATCTCTTAGAAGTTACCAGGACTCTCCTGATATAGAGTCACACTCCTTAATCTTACCGAGGAGATGTTGTCCTCACTGCTTGCTATCTCATCAATCGTATGTCATCTTCCATGTTAGAAGAAAATGCTCCTTATTCGATTGCTTCTTCCAACAAGTATCTTTTCTCTCTAAAACCTAACATCTTTTGTTGTGTGGCCTTCCTCCATCATCTGACTCCTGGTTGGGACAAGTTCTTTCACAAATCTGTCAAATGCTCCTTTGTTGGCTATTCCCAGACCTAAAAAGGGTAGCGATGGTTTGATCTTGTCAGGAAGAAATACCATCTCAGTGTTGTAGTGGCGTTCTTCGAGTCTGTCGTGTATTTTTCTCCCATAGGGGACATGACTACACTCTTTGAGTCTGATGATGAGGTTTACATTCCACCTTCGCCTCCTACTCCTACCATGCCTCTTGTAATTTAGGCTTTATCTCATTTATATTCGTAGACCTACTACTATAATTCATGCTCATGTGCCTTCCCCATCATCCAACATGCCCAGGTAAATTCTGAACACTTCATTTCCACTGATGGCATTGTTGATGTTTCTGTGCAGTAGGAGACCATACAAGATGAAAGTGTGACTATTCATAAGATTATCATATAAGAGGTGAATCCTTCAGAGGATCTAAACCATCCCATTGCACTTCAGAAGAGGACACGCACATGTGCTACATATCCTAGCTCAGGACATGTTTCACTAAGGCATCTCTTAGAGGGTTTCATGAAGTTTGTGGTGGGATTGTCAGCCATTACAATCCCACACACATATCAGGAGGCTATGCAGGACTAGTGGTGTCTTGCTATGAGGAAAAAATGGTTGCACTCACTCCACTCATGCAACATATTGAGTTTGGTTAATACCCTAGCATGGGATTTTATGGGTGACTGCAAGCGGGTCTTTACGTTGACAAATAGAGTAAATGATAGTGTTGACTGCTATAAAGCCAGACTTGTGGCACATGGATTCACTTAGACATATGGAGTGGATCATCATGACACTTTCTCTCTTGTGGAAAATCACTCCACTCTACAAATCCTCCTTTCTGTTGAAGTAGTGAGAGATTGGATACTCTCCCAACTAGATGTCAAGAATACATTTTTGTATGGAGACATGTGGAAGGAAGTCTACATGCAACAACCGATTGGGTTCATTGATGAGGGGACTGTTAGAAGATATGCATATTACATAAGGCTATTTATGGCCTTAGTAGAGTCTCAAAGCAGGGTTCAAGAAGACCTCGAACAAGATAGAGGAACTGTTGGAGTATTTGGTCGTGCGCATCTTGAGTTGTAGATGGGTAAATGGATACCTCCAGGATCCATTTACCACATCCCAGTGTTTAGTCCCACGTCTACCAGTGGTGGGACTTGGAGGCTCTGTGGAGGCTATATAAGGAGCCCCAGACCTCCTGTATCCATTGAGAAAAAAGGAATGTAATATCCGCCCCATTGAGGGAATCACCTGTGGTTTCATCCCGCTCCTTAGGGAGTAGGGTTACACGTTAAATATTTGAGTTCTTCATGTTTTATCATTCTAGTTCATGCTCTGTTTATCATTATCGCTTCCGCATTCCTATTTTCTAACATGGTATCAGTTCGGGTCGATTCTCGAGGATTTCAAGATCTTTATTTATATTTGAGATTCATTTTTGGGGTTCTATGTTCTTAAAGACTTATTAGTTGAATAATATTATTTGTTCAAGTTTTGGTTCAAGATTTCTAGGGTTTTCTGAAACCCTAGTTCCACGGTGCCATTCTCAAGAACAATTCTAGGGCCCCTGATGGAACCCTAATACTCCAGTTTCTGCGGCTGCTCTAGAACATCTACGGCGAGAAGTTACTGCTGCTAGTTCCAACGAAGGAGGATGCGATGCATCTTCATCCTCCTCAATTACAACCTGCATCTCCAGGCACCAGGCTAGCGACGCATACGAGCACATCTCCAGAACCTGCGTGCTTCCAGGCAGCACACATAGGGATGAGCATGGGCCGGGCTGGGCCGGGCCCTGAAAGGCCTAGGCCCAAGCCCATTTCAAAACTTCGGTCCTTGGGCCGGGTCTAGGCCCGTAAAATTTTCTTTGGTTCAGCCCAAGCCCAGGCCCGACCCAATTCCTATGGGTCGGGCTTGGGCTGGGCCGGCCCATCTCCACCCATTATAGATTATTAACTTTGAGTTTTTGTTTAAAGTCAATCTCAATTCAAGTTAGACGAGCCAAAATTGTTTAAAACATATGCCATAATAATTGTGAAACAACTAAAACTCAATTCTACCAGAGATGATTTCTCATTTTATACAAGTACACTCAATGTTAGATACCATAAACGTCTCTCATTACAGAAATTGAAAGTGTGAACCAAACTTATACTTAACAACAACAGGTGCACTAGGCACTGCATCTTAAAAAAATGGGCATAATGCCCATATTGGGTAAAGGTTCAATAATAGAAAATATTCTGATGGAAAAAAATAAACACTAACAAATTCAAGAATAACCAGCAAAATCTAAACCATATACTAATTAAGGAAAATTAATTCCGAATTGAAATACTATGATCATCAACTCATGTCCCACACTAGACTTTCTTGATTTATAAACATTGTATGAAGACAGGATACATGAACAAAGTATGCATGCAATAGGTGAGAGTTTCCAGGCGTGTAGGATATGGGAAGGATTCGGTCCCTCTTCGGGCCGGGCCCTTGGGTCGGGTCGGGCTGGGCCGAGCCAAGCCCGAGGCCGGCCCAAAAAAATTTTGGGCCTAAATGTTGGGCCCAAGCCCAGCCCAATGTTCGTTTGGGCTGGGCCGGGCCGGGCTTTTTGGGCTGGGTCAGGTCGGCCCAGCCCAATGCTCATACCTAAGCACGCATTCAAGCCGCAAGATTCGTCAAACCTCCTGGCGACCCATCTCTCGTGCTAGCACATGCTCTCCATCCAGTTCATCGTCGCCTTCGTCTTCAGGCGCAACTGACGCATCCAGGGCGAAGAAGCCCTTCTGCTACTAGGCGAAGCCCCCCCTCCATCGTGCCATCTCGCCCTTGGCGGCACCCCAACTGCGCCCTCATCGGGCATGCTCCAGCGCCAGGGGACTCCAGAGATGCAGCGCCCGGTCAAGGAAACCTCAGCACTCCAGGCTCGATCGACGATATGATCCTCCAGGAGACGCGCCTCCTTCATACCTCCAGGCGAAGGCGATGCCCGCCACGAGCAGCTCCAGGCGACTCTCGCGCAATTATGCGCCATGCGGCCTCAGGCGACGTCGCTCCTCCCTCCAGGCGCTTCGCACGCTGCCTTTGGCGGTGCATGCCCTTGCAGTCCTCCTCCAGGCGTTCCCGGCGATGCTCCCGATCGCCCCCTCCCCCTGATGCGCAACCCCTCTCTTGTGACTGAGCTCTTCAATGCTCCGCACGGGCCTCGAGCGCCTATCGCGATTCCATGACGGCACGCGAACAAGGCAGATCCCCATCGGGGGGGCGACATAGAAGATAGTAAGGGTTCCCCATCACGAGAACCTTAGTTTCGGCGAAGAAAAAGGGAGGCCCGAAGGCCCTGTTTATTTTAAAAAATATAAAAATAAAAAAAGAAAGGGGGAAGTGCAGAGAGGTCGGAAAAAAAGAGTTGTGATATATAAAAAAAGGGTGGCTGAGTTTGAGCCCTTTGGGCCGTGTAAAAAAAGGAGAAGGATGTTTGTTAAAAAAGGGGGGATGCGTACAAAAAAACCATACGCAAAATTGATTTTAAAAAAATCAAAATGATTTGAAAAGCTGTATAAAAAATGTGTGAACGGCTTAATTAAAAAAATTTGACGGCTATTAAGAAGAATGATGAAATAGCCGCAAAAAATGCTTGATTTGGTTTTCACTCCCCATCTATTTTGTCTTCTCCCAACTTTGTCGATGTTGATTTTCTGACAAGTATGGGAGAAAGGGGGAGTATATGTAGAGTCACAGGTCTATTCAGATTTAGATTCTCCAGATACAGATATTCCAGACTAGCCGGATTGTTCAGACTCTACAATTTTGCAAATGAAGATTCTCCATGCGCAGTTTTCAGACTCGACGTCAGATGTTTCCGAGTCTCCAGTTTCAGACACGTACATGTATGCGGTCTTTTCAGATGTGCACATGTTTGCCATCTTTTATCGTGGTCCCCATCATTCTTCTTGTCTTTTTTTTGAGACTCGATCATTCTTCTTGTCTTGTCGGCCAGAGTTTTCATGTGAGCCATAAGGACACCAGAGTAGAGGACCATTCCCTATGCCAGGTTGGCTAGGGTTTTCATGTGGTATCATAGGGACTCCAGAGTAGAGTACCATTCTCTGTGCCAGATGAAAGAGACCCTGTTCTCCGACTAGGAGACTATTTCAGACTCCATTCTCCAGCGACCGTGGACTCCGACGAGGATGCACTCCACGGCCTTTCAGTTCTGCCCTTTTCAGTGATGGAGCAATTGTCTGCATTATTGTGGCGGGCCAGAGTACTCCGACGAGGAGACTCATTTCAGTTGTAGTGACTCTGACAGACGCAGTACAGAGCACATGCTCTCTGACGAGGAGATTCAGTCGACTCACACTTCAGCCCGTTCGTCCTCCTCACATGCACGCCATGAGAAGCAACGTCCTCGACAACAGCCGACAGTTGTGCACCTTGAGTTGATATTGTCTGTAGTGTCATGTATTGTGAGTTGAGTTTCTTTCTGTTTGTCCAAGCTGGGCATTGCAAGCTTCAGCTTGAGGGGGAGTGTTGGAGTATTTGATTGTGCGTATCTTGAGTTGTAGATGGGTAAATGGATACCTCCAATATCCATTTACCACATCCCAGTGCTTAGTCCCACATCTACCAGTGTTGGGACTTGGAGGCTCTGTGGAGGCTATATAAGGAGCCCCAGACCTCTCGTATCCATTGAGAAAAAGGAATGCAATATCCGCCCTTTGAGGGCTTCTCCCGTGGTTTCATCCCGCTCCTTAGGGAGTAGGGTTCCACTTTAAATCTCTGAGTTCTTCATGTTTTATCATTCTAGTTCATGCTCTGTTTATCATTATCGCTTCCGCATTCCTATTTTCTAACAACAACAATACTTCAAATGATCAAAAACAGATCACTTGCTCTTTATTCACAGGACATCACGAGGTATTGGTATTATTCTCATTTATATTGACGACATTATTATTATATGAGATGATCTAAAGGGAATCTGTGAGGCGAAGTCATTTCTTGGCAACCGTTTTTCACCAAGGACCTTGGAGAACCGTGAACTATCTTGGGCTCAAATTTGCCAAGAATAAGAGAGGACTAGTGATGACTCAAAGGAAGTACATTACTGTTATCCTTCTAGAGATTGGATGACATATTGTAAACTTCCCACTACTCCTATGGATCCCAGCATGAAGCTTATGATGATGATGAATATGTGGTGGACAAGAGGAGATATATAGCTTGTTAGAAAATCTTGTGTAACGTGAACAAAGATTAGGGTTCCTGACGGGAACCCTAGAACTTGGATTAAAAAAAACTCAGAATAAATTTCCTCCCGAATAATCTTCAAGAACATCGAATCGAATCTCGAATATACAAAATAATATAAAACTTCTCGAGAATCGAACCCGCTCTGATACCATGTTATAAAATCGGAAGCGGAAGCGTAACATGGAAAAAGATAAATAAAATAAAGAACAACGGGATTTTTACGTGGAACCCTACTCCGTGAGGAGCGGGATGAAACCACGGGAGAAGCCCTTAACAGGGCATGCTATGCATTACTTTTTCTCAATGGATACAGGAGGTCTGGGGCTCCTTATATAGCCTCTCCAGAGCCTCCAAGTCCCACCGTTGGACGATGTGGGACTAAACACTGGATGAGGTAAATGGATCTTCTCCAGGATCCATTTACCCTGCTACAACTCAATGACGCATATAACCAAGTACTCCAACACTCCCCCTCAAGCTGGAGCATGCAATGCTCAGCTTGGACAAACATAAAGAAACTCAACTCAACGCTACATGACACTACGGACAATATCAACCCAACGCGCACATTGCTGCAGTCGAGGACGTTGCTTCTCATGCCGTGCAGGTGAGGAGGACGAACGGGCTGGAGTGTGAGTCTTCTGAATCTCCTCGTCGGAGAGCATGCACTCTGAACTGCGCCTGTCAGAGTCGCTGCAACTGAAAATGAGTCTCCTCGTCGGAGAACTCTGGCCCGCCACAATAATGTGGACAACTGCTCCATCTCTGAAAAGGGTCGAACTGAATAGGCCGTGGCTGTGCAATCCTCGTCGGAGTCCACGGTCGCTGGAGAATGGAGTCTGAACAAGTCTCCTCGTCGGAGAACTGGGTCTCTCCCATCTGGCTCAGAGAATGGTGCACTGCTCTGGTGTACCTATGATACCACATAAAAACCCTTGCCCTCATTGGCATAGGGAATGGTCCTCTGCTATGGAGTCCCTATGGCTCACATGAAAACTCTGGCCGAACAACCACAAGAATGATGGGGACCTTGAACTGATGATGGCAACATATGCTCATCTGAAATTGACCGCATCCATGTGCGTATCTGAAAACTGGGCTCGGAATCAATCGTCAAGTCTGAAATCGAACTGTAGAGTCGTATCAACTAGATGGTCTGGAGACTGGTATCTGAATCTGTTTCTAGAATACAAGACCTGTGACTCTACATATACTCCCACTTTCTCCCGTACTTGTCGGAAACACTGGCATCGACAATGTAGGGAGAAGACAACAATGATGGGGAGAAAACATGAAATTTGCGGCTTTTCATTTTTTTAAGCCGTCATCATTTTTTTTTGAATTTTTTTTAAAGCCGTTTCAATTTTTTCCAGCTTTTCACCAAACAAAATTTTCAAACTGCGTGCGGCTTCTTTTTTTTTTAAGCACGCGCCTCCTTTTTTTTTTAATGTGGCCCACTTGAGCCCCAACTCATTCCCCCAATCTTCTTTCAGCCCCCCAGCCCGAACTTAGGCTTTAATAACATTTCTTTTTTTTTTAATAAAAAACCATCGGCCCATTAAAAGTGCCGCTCCCTTTCTTTTATTTAGGGTTCACTGGAACCCTTAATCGAACACGCACACCCCCGATTGGGGAATCCCCTGCTGCCGCCGCCACTGGAGAAAAGCGCACAGATCTGCGCTTGATGGAGCTCCCCGCCTGAGCCTTCTCTCGCACGCCACCTGCGCCAGTTTGGGGTTCTCAATCGTCCCCCTCATAACCTAGCGCCACCCTCGATGGGAGGGCTCTTTCCCTCACGCGCAGCTGGCCCACGCAAGGAGGTGCGGTGTTGTTCTGGAGGGCGCCGCCTGTGAGGTGCACGCGAAGACGATCGCACACGGGGAAGACTCGTGTGCCTGAGATTGAGAGGGGTTGCGCCTGAGACTTGCGCGGCTAGGTCATCACGAGGCGGTGCTGCCTCCTTGAGATCGATTGCCGCCGCTTGAGGAGGTGCGCCTATGCGCACGATGCGGGAGGGGGCAGCACTTGTACAACTGGGGTGTGCGCTTGGAGCCGCTTGAGGAGCTGCGCGCCTGGGGTTTGCCTCGCGCTACCTGCGCGAGGCGAGAGAGGAGATGCGCCGCCTGTTACGCCTGGGCTCGCAGGAAGAATCTTGTGTGGAGGAGCCCGCCACCGCCAGGTCCAGATCTGGGGATGAGGAGATCTCGCGCCTCCTGCGCGAGATCGGGACTTCAGCCTCGGGAGTTAGGGTTCTCCATCTGAGAACCCATCTTGCGGCTCCTCTGCATATAGGGCTGCACCTTCATGGAAGCCATTGGTGAGAACCTACGTTTCTCACGATGATCTCGCTGCCGTGGAGAGAGGCGTGAACGTGAACAAAGATTAGGGTTCCTGACGGGAACCCTAGAACTTGGATTAAAAAAAACTCAGAATAAATTTCCTCCCGAATAATCTTCAAGAACATCGAATCGAATCTCGAATATACAAAATAATATAAAACTTCTCGAGAATCGAACCCGCTCTGATACCATGTTATAAAATCGGAAGCGGAAGCGTAACATGGAAAAAGATAAATAAAATAAAGAACAACGGGATTTTTACGTGGAACCCTACTCCGTGAGGAGCGGGATGAAACCACAGGAGAAGACCTTAACAGGGCATGCTATGCATTACTTTTTCTCAATGGATACAGGAGGTCTGGGGCTCCTTATATAGCCTCTCCAGAGCCTCCAAGTCCCACCGTTGGACGATGTGGGACTAAACACTGGATGAGGTAAATGGATCTTCTCCAGGATCCATTTACCCTGCTACAACTCAATGACGCATATAACCAAGTACTCCAACATAGCTTGTTGGGAAGCTTATATATGCGATTATCACCATAGAAGATATCTCCTTTGCCGTGAGCAAAGTCAATAAGTTTGTGGAGCAGCTACGTCGAGCACATAATGCAGTTACCACGATCTTAAGTTACCAAAAGTGTTCACCAGATACATGGTTTCTTTTTAGCAAAGGGACATCCCTTGATACCATAACTTGTGCAAATGTTGATTATATAGGATGTCATAAAGACAGGAAGACAATGTCTGGATTTGCAATGTTCATCAGAAGCTCATTGGTCTCATGGAAGAGTAAGAAACAAATTGTTGTCGCCAGGTTGAGTTTTGAATTCGAATATAGAGCCATGGCGCTAGGAGACACTAAAATGATGTGGGTCAAGTCTGTTCTGTTTGACCTAGCTATATATGCACCTCTTCCCATGCAGCTACTATATGACAGTCAAGCTACGTTGTTCATTGTCAACAATTCACACTTCCATGATAGGACCGAAAACATTGAGGTGGATTGCAACTATGCTAGAGACACAATCCAGAAGGTCTTCATTGTTACATCCATGTCAGCTCTATGGAACATGCTGCAAACATAGTTAAGGGTCTAGTTGGGGGCCATTCCAGGAGTGTTCTTCCAAGCTGAGCATGATAGATATCTACGCTCCAGCTTAAGGGGAGTGTTATAGGAACTAGTATTTATGTATTTGTTATTTCCCTTCTATTTAAGTTTCCCGTTAGCTTTTTTCCCTCTAGGATTTCTTTCTAACAAGGGAGCCTTATGACCTTAGAATAAACAAGTCATTCATTTCTTACGCAAAAATAAAGAAATTAAACTAAATAGAAATGAACTCTATTGTACTCGCTTAAATGGTTGGGTGGTAGTTCAATGTTCCTACCACCCAAAAGAAAATTGTTGAAATCCCCCTTGTGGGGGTTGCATTAGGTAGTCAACAACCATCATAAAAAATAGTCGAATCTTTCAACATGGATTTGAGCAAGAATTCATATAGCTGTCCCTACTTATAGTGGGAGAAGGATTTGCTGTTTTTGAACTCTATTAAAGTATAAATTAATCATTTAATTCATACTCCAGTCGGATGTTCTGGTTGGCTGATTAGTTAGACTTGCTGTCCAATGACCAGTTTATATTCAATTGGCAATACCACCAAATTGTATAGTAGGATTGACTAAATGTTTAACTTACTTTTATAATCTTGATTCATGTACATTTCCACTAACATGCCACCACATAAGAGTTTCAATCAATAATATTTGTAGAGTTTTCTTGTTGGTCGTTAGGATTCTGATCTCTTGAAGATGTTTCTCAAGGTTACAACTTGAGTTCTAGGTATTTGGAAAATTTTGTAGCTTATTGTTGTGTCTCATTTGAAGGTCAGCTTTATTCCATAAAAGATGACAATTTGGCACCAGTTGTCTAGCAGTTTCCATAAATAGAAGATGCTGATCTGATGGATATCATCAAATCTTTGACTCTTAGGAGCTCTGCTGAAGTTTCTCATGAGGTGATTCCATCCAAATCCACAATATTGATATGTAGTTGGCCATATATTGAAGTGAACTTAGACATATCAAAGAACACCTGTTAGAGATTTTTCCTTTGGAAATGATACATGTGCAGGAAGTGTCCTAATGTCAATCCGCAAGTTTATCATAAACTTTAAAAAATACAGCAATTTGGTTATCACATGCCATCCTATATCGGGAAAGATTTACAGGATTTCCATTGGCATTACGGTGTTGATGGGGGTGTCTAAAATAGTAAGAGATTGTCTCCGAATAGTAAAGTTTGACCACACTCTTATTTATATCACATTATTTTCATGTAATTCTTGGGGTTGGTTTTCTAGGACGAGTGTGGAAAGTTCATGGCTTCAAACTGATGATGACAATTTCAAAAAGAGCCATGCAAGGGTTGCATGGGCATTGACATCTAGTCATGCAAATAGCATGTGTTTATATATTTTCATATCACCAAAACTTTTGACCTATTTCTTGTATACTTTTTTAATGAACAAACTCTTCTATAATGGATCTACATTCTTATATGAATAGGATAACATGACTAGAAAGGTCATGATTCATGAAGAATTGAGTTGGCAGCAATTCCTAAAATGTTGGGCTTAGTGTCATTTGTGGGTTTCACCATGTTTGGTTAATAGAATCCGTCGGAGTTATTTCACCGGCCCATGGTTTTACCGCCGCCAGGCCCTTCAAAACGGGATAGCTTTCTCTTCGGTCTAACATTTCCCATCTCATATAAACAGCCTCTCCCATCAGCTTTGGGACCCACTTGGTTGGTAAAGTCTCGTTTGAACATCTTCAGCATCCTCAGAACAAGCCATCCCTCCGATGGTCTACGGACATCCTCCCACTTCATGAGCAACAAGCCTTTCCATCATCTCCATCTTCTTTCCAAATGGACCTCATCCAGATCTTATCAATGTCTCTCCATCTTTTTGGGTGTTTTGAAGATCAACATAAAAAAGCATGCCATGAAAATTGCTCTTGATTTTACCAAGAAGTTAAATGGAGTCAAAACTATTCTTCATTAAAACGGAAGTTAACCTTCGTCCAATGCATTTCTAGCTCCGTTACGGCCTTGTTACTTTTAGCAGTCCTTGGTCCATGTTTAGTGGATAACCTACTGGTTGACTTGTTATAGAGTTAAACATATACTATCGATGATAGAATTTGCATATATTTCTGATAGTATATTGATTTTATATTTGCAAACTATTTCGTGTTAACAGAGGCACCAAAAATATTTTTTTAACAGATGCACGAGTGGAAGCCTTCAGCATACAAAATGAAGAAGGAAATTTGCAATTGGAAAGTCTACCAACATCTGACTGGACAGTTCGAAAGAAACCCGGACGAGGGGAAACAACATTGTCAATGAGCTGCTCTGATAAAATAGCCCGCTGGAACATTCTGGGCGTTCAAGGTCAGCATGTAATTGCATAAGGAGTAATTTCTCCTCAAGGTATTGCTATGTAATCCATAATTGGTTTATCTTTATCCCTACAGAGCTTTGCTTTCGCATATAATGCAACCAATATATTTGGCTTCCACCACAATTGGTCAATCTCCCCGTGGCACATCTGAACAACCTTTCTCTTATAGTCCTATCAAGAAAGCAGTGTTTGATGATCCTTCCATTATCTGATAAGTTATCTGGTCCGTTTCAGCTGAATAAGGTTGACTGACGTTTCTTCCCTGATCATAGTGAAGTATATACTTAATCATTGACAGACTCTTTTTTGGGCAGATGCTTTTCTTCGAGTCGTCTGTGCCACCACCAGAATTTCAGCAAATAGAAAATGATACAGCAACACTGAAATGTGGGTATGTTATAATATATGTTACTTAAACTTTGACTTTTGAAAGCTGCCCGACTCTGCAAATGTACTCCATATAGTGTGTGTTAGGCCAGTCATGTAATGATGTAATTATTATTACTACTCATCTAGAGTCCCTGATTGCAGTTTGAAATTTATAAAACTATCTACTACACAATGTGGAGGCTGTTGGTGGTTTACAAGTGTGTTATATGTGTTTGGGAATGGTTGATTACGATCGTCGATTTAAAACTGTCCTCCGTATTGTCTAAATATAAAAGATAAAATGTGGAATCAAAGAGCAATAGAAAACATGGATTTATATGGAACTTTACTCCCTAAGAAGTGGGATGAAGGGGAGAAAGCCACAAAGGATTGGATTATTTCATCATCTTTTTTAATAGTTACGAGGAATGCGAGGGTCTTTGTATAGTCCTGCCTAATACACGTTCCATAACTAAGCAGTGTGGGACTAGACGAAGGGTAATGTAATTGGATCTTCGAGAGATCCAATTACTCGTCTAAATATGCACGTGAACACGTATGTTTTGACTCTTATACTTCTACAAGGTGTTCTCTTTTGTTATGTCGTGAGAGGTGAGGCATGCATCAGTTAGCTGAAAGCCATTCGGAAATTTAGTCAGATCTTTTACCAGAATACCATTGGCCATTTAGATCTTGTTGGATCATCAAGAGAAAATTTACCCTGGATATTTTATCACGAATATCAGCAATCCATTACATCTCATTTGGGCATTCTCCCTTAAGTTATTTTCAATATACATTTCTTTACGGGAAATATATTTATGCCACTGACCGGAAGTCTGGAAACAATCATGAAACTTCTTTTTGCTATTCATGTTGTCGATACATCACAACTCTATCAAGCTATGCAGTTGGAGCAAGGAAACAATCATATTCAATGAAGAAGCTATTCATTGTTTGTGCAGATATTCTATATGCTGGAATAAATCTGGTCTTCATGAGGTTATACTTGGAACAACGGGTAGGAAACAAGGAACTTCTACAAAAGGTGCCCTATCCCCATCAACGGAATCTTCTTTATGCAAGTATGTGATGTCATTTCATGATTGTCTTTAATCAGAGCTTAATATGTTTTTGGATGAGTTTCTTTGGATATTTTGGAGTGGAGAGGTAGCGGGATGCTGCAGGAGATTATTAGCTATCCCCATGCAATAATAAATAAACAGGATATGCATATATAATTCATCACTGTTGAATTTCGATCTACATGGCTGAAGCTGCATACTTTGAGTTACCAACTTGCCCTTTTCAAACAACACCATCTGCCACTGTCTCATTGCCTTCAAACTTTGATAAATTTGACTCCGTCTCTTATAGATCAAGAAATGTATAATCTTCCCAGATGCAATGTCCTCTTCTACCCCGTTTTCCCTGCTCTGTATATTTTTGCTGAGCTACCTCATTTTAGTCACCTGCCACCTCCACCAGTGAACTAACAAGCCTCCTTGACCCAATTGCTAAGCTGAAACCATACCTTTCTATCATTGTTTACATAGATATCTTGTCTCCTTTGAAACATGCCTGTCCAATCCCCAAGGACAGATCTAGAAGGGTCTGTGATGCTTAGAGGTACCACTCACATTCTTATATACACCTAGATGACCATGTGCTGAGTAGTCAATTTGTGGTGAACGGATATTGTATCATGGTAATAAGCATGTAGAAACAATCAAATAATGAAAAGAATCCAAAGTTCAGTTATTTCTTTAAACTGTGTGACCATCACCCCTGCATGTTCCATTTCCTTTTTTGGCACTTCGGATTCACTTCTTTCATTTTGACAAGTGATGGGAGTTGACATTGGCATTGGTATTTGTAGAGATATATTTCATATTTGTTTATCGTTTATATATTTTCTGTTCTTCTGTCCGCTTTATATAATTTGCCCATAGGTCTCTCCCTATATAAGAGAGCTTAGGGCCCAAGGAATAAACAACTCTTTCTATTTTCCCAACATGGTATTAGAGCGGCGATCCTAGATCGGAGCTCCTGTACCAAAACACTGACCCTGAACCCCACCCCAAGCCTCTCTCTCACGTGCGCTTAGGACTTATGTTGCCCAGGCCCTCGCAGGACTCCACCGTTGCTTAGGGATTCAACACCTCCTCCGCTGGCCTCCTCCGCCGTTGCCCAGCCCTCGTAGGACTCCACCGCCACCCAGGCCCTTGCAGGCCCCTGTTGCTCGTCACCAGATCTTAAGGGTCCCATCACCTGTAGCTAGGCCATGCGGGTCCTTCAGCCTGCAGCCTGGTCTTGCGGGGTCCTGCAGCGAGGCCCTGCAGCCCGGGTCCCACCGCTCGGGTACCGCCGATCGGCTCTGCAGCCCCACCATCGGCCCTGCACCTCCTCTCTCCAAGAGGGGTCGCCCTCCTCTAGGAGGACCGCCGATGAGTACTTTATCTGGATGAGATTGATTGCATGAGTCTACACATGCAGTCCAATCTTTCCATGTCAGTGTAGACAAACACTTGTCTAGTCTTCAACCCTAGTCTTCTCTAGCCATCATGTCAGAAAGCAAGGTAGATATCCCCTCCATAGGCGCCTTCAAAGGTCCCGCGCCTATAGTAAAGATGGATGGGTCAAATTATGAACTGTGGGCTATGCAGTTAATGAGCATGATGAAGTCTACATGTAAGATGTTAGACGAAAGGGAGTCTTTGTTATATTGAATAAGAAAACCCTAGGCTCTCTTATATAGGGAGAAGCCTTAAGGGTAAATTACATGGATGTCTAAATAGAAGAAAGAAATAAAAAACACGGTACATAAACATATAATAATAATAGAAACTATCTCTACACTCCCCCTCAAGGTGGAGCATAGATGTCGATCATGCTCAGCTTGGATGAACATCTCTGGAAAGGTCCTCTGAGCAATGGCTTGGTGAATACATCGGCAGTCTGATCTCCTGAGCTAACATGGGCCGTGGATATCAATCCTCTCTGGATCAGGTCCCTAGTGTAATGACAGTCAACTTCAATGTGCTTGGTCCTCTCATGAAAAGCTGGATTGTTGGCAATGAACAATGCTGCCTGATTGTCACACTGAAGCGTCATAGGTAGAGGTACTGCTACATGTAGATCTTCTAATACAGAGCGAACCCACATCATTTCCGTGCTGGCTTGGGCCATTGCCCTGTATTCGGATTCCGCACTGGATCTTGCCACCACCGTTTGTTTCTTGCTTTTCCAAGAAACCAGAGAGCCTCCAACAAAGACTGCAAACCCTGAGGTTGATTTTCTATCCCTAGGGCATCCTGCATAATCTGCGTCTGCACACGCTGAGATGGATAAGTCTGCACCCTTTCTGAATAGTAGCCCTAATCCAGGAGTAGACTTCAGATACCTCAGTATCATGTGTATAGCATCCATGTGAACCTGTCTAGGCTGCTCCATAAACTGACTCACCCGGCTAACTGCAAATGCAATGTCTGGACGGGTTATAGTAATGTAGAGGAGTTTTCCCACCATCTCTCTATATCTCCTCTTATCCACTTCGTCAGTATCATCATCATATAGCTTCATGCTGGGGTCCATGGGGATGCTTGATGGTTTGCACCCATCCATACCAGTCTCAACCAGGAAGTCAGTAATGTACTTCCGTTGTGTCATCACCAAACCATGTGCATTCCTAGCAAATTCCAACCCTAGAAAATATCTTAGGGTTCCAAGATCCTTTGTAACAAACTGACGACCTAGGAATGCCTTCGCCCTTGCTATGCCCTGAACATCATCTCCTGTAACAAGAATATCATCCACATAGACCATTATGACAACCGTACCTGCCGAGGACTTCTGGACAAACAACGAATGGTCAGCATTGGACCTCTTGAATCCCTGGTGCTCAATTAGGTTGGACAGTTTCTGGAACCATGCTCGTGGACTCTGTTTAAGTCCATATATAGCCTTGTGAAGTCTACATACCATATGCGTCTCCCCCTCAGCAGTAAACCCGGGTGGCTGTTGCATGTAGACTTCCTCCTGTAAGTCCCCGTACAAAAATGCATTCTTGACATCCAGCTGATAAATGCTCCAGTCACGGACTACTGCAACAGACAGGAGGATACGCAGAGTCGAGTGTCTCGCCACTGGAGAGAATGTATCCATGTAATCAACACCATATGTCTGTGTAAATCCCCGGGCTACTAAACGTGCTTTGTATCTATCCAATGTGCCATCTGCATGGTATTTGACTGTGAAGACCCATTTGCAACTTACAACTGATGCATCAGGAGGTGCAGGGACCAAAGACCATGTGCCACGGGACTTCAAGGCCCCCATTTCTTCTTCCATAGCCAGTCTCCAGCATTCACTCTTCAAGGCTTCCTGGTATGTCCGTGGTATGTCCACGGAAGATAAAGCAGTAGCAAACTTCTGGAAATCACCTGTGAGTCGATGGAAGGAAACCTGTGAAGCAAAGGGATAGGATGCACACTGCCGTCTCTGTTTCCGAATAGCAATCGGAACATCCAGATCATCATCGGGGCCCACCTGTAAGGAGTCATCCTGCATATGTTCTGAACCTGACCCGTCAGTAGAAACATCATCTGAACATACCTGAGGCTCAGTGATTGGCTGATCTGCTGTCTGAGCGGGACCTGACCGACGCGTATAGTGGTTAGGAAATGGTGATATGATTCTCCGAGGAATGGGTGGTGGTGGAGGTGGAGGTGGTGGTGGCGGTGCTGGCAAAGGAACTGACACAGGAGACGAGTTAGGAGTAAGACAGGTAGGTGGTGGTGGAACCAAAATATCATCAGCGGTGGTGGATGGTACCATTCTGTCCCCGGCTGGCGAGAAGAACATGACCGACTCGAAGAAGGTGACATCCGCACTAACGAAGTACCTGTTGGTAGTAGGATCATAACACCGGTATCCCTTCTGGGTCCTTGAATACCCAACGAAGACGCACTTGACTGCTCTTGGAGAGAGCTTGTCAAGTCCAGGAGACAGACGATGAACAAACGCCACAGCACCAAAGACACGAGGTGGCAGTGAGAAGAGCTCTTTATCAGGAAAGATAAGAGAAATGGGTATCTTCTCTCCAAGGACAGAGGAGGGCATTCTATTGACCAGATAGCATGCAGTAAGAACAGCATCCCCCCAGAAGGAAATAGGAGCACAACTTTGAATCAATAAGGTACGAGTGATATCCAAGAGATGGCGATGCTTTCTTTCCGCCACACCATTTTGTTGGGATGTGTATGCACAGGTGGTTTGATGAATAATTCCC
The DNA here is from genome assembly GCA_037367405.1 of Ottelia alismoides. Taxonomy (NCBI): domain Eukaryota; kingdom Viridiplantae; phylum Streptophyta; class Magnoliopsida; order Alismatales; family Hydrocharitaceae; genus Ottelia; species Ottelia alismoides. The sequence continues at coordinate 170,030 of JAZKJV010003062.1, read as the reverse complement.
TTTAATGACAGAAATTGAGAAAGAGAACGTGTACAGAATTCCAGGGCATTATCCGTCCGAACATATTTGACTGAAGAAGAAAAAACATTCTGCACTTCATTAATCAAATTTTTAATAACATCTCCTGCTTCAGACTTATTCTTCAGTAGAAAAGCCCAAGAGACACGAGAAAAATCATCTACGACCACAAGATAGAACCTGTGTCCCTGGTGATCGGGAACACGACTCGGACCCCATATATCTATATGTAACAACTCGAAAGGGGAGCTACTGCTCCGACTCTGACGACCTGGAAAGCTCGACCTGTGATGCTTTCCAAACTGACAAGTTTCACAACGAAACGACGAACTTGGGGAGATCTGGGGCAGAAGATGGCGCATTTTCTGGAGTGGAAGGTGACCAAAACGAAGATGCCAAATGTAAGGTGAGACTGGACCAGCAGAGTGAGCGGAGATGCCAGCATAAGATTCCCGGACCAGCCGATATAGACCGTTCTGCTCAGAGCCACAGCCAATCACCTTGCCCGTGAGTATGTCCTGAAAATTGAGAGAAGACGGGTCAAATATAGCTCGACAATTCAAATCCTTTGTAATCTGACTAATAGACAGCAAATTCAGTGAGAATTCAGGAGCATGTAAAACATTCTGTAGCTGCATAGCGGAGGTTAAGAAAACCTCCCCCTGACCAACAAGGGGTGAATGGGAACCATCTGCTATCTGCACTGAGCGACCTGGAGGAATAGCCCTGTAGGCCTGTAATCTACCTCTATCTCGACACAGATGATGTGTAGCTCCTGAATCTATAACCCAGTCAGATATATCATGTGAAGGAATGATCGCTGAAGATCTACCTGAGGAACTGGCAGCGGCGGAAGAACTGGCTGAGGTTGTGGCAGCAATATCAGAAGAGCCACCAGATGAATCACCAGAAGACTGTGGCATAATATCACGGAGACGGGCCACGAGTTCGTCAAATCTATGATCTGCAGTAGACGGTAATGGAGACTGTGAATGCTCTGCAACCCGTGCTGATGCTGGGAACCCATGCTTTGAGTAGCATGTCTCCTCTGAGTGTCCGGTCTGTGACAATATGAGCACGTCTGACTAGGTCGAACGCCTCTTCCCTGAGAGCCACGGCCACGTCCACGGCCACGCCAAGAGGATGGTCCACCTCTCCCACGCGAAGCTGCCATCGCAGATGGGGGTGGAGTAGAAGAGCTGGAGGAAACTGGGATACGGCTGAGCCTCCTGTATACATCCTCCACTGGAGGAATGACTGCATCTGCTAAGATCTGTGACCGTGCAGCATCATACTCAGGGTCGAGGGCAGCAAGTAGAACACCCACCATGGTGGCGTTCCGGAACGTCTTCTGCTGCTCTGGAGTAGCAGTCAGAGGGATGGTACTGTAGAGCTTCTCAAACATCCCTCTTAGGGATGTGTATAGAGAGTGGAGAGGTCTGCCGGCCTGCTTCATCGTAAAGATGTCATGCTGAAGCTGCAACATCTTTGTCTCATTTCGCACCTGCGAATATGTAGCAGCAAGAATGTCCCACATCGCCTTAGCAGTGGGCTGATGGAGGACATCATTAGCTATCTCCATCGTCAACGTACCCGATAACCATACCTTTGCATAAGCATCATCGGCCTCCCATGAGGCATAAATCCCTGTCTTCTCCGCAGGCTCATCCTCGGTAAGAATGTGTTTCTTACCGTTTGATTTCATGAGGCTCATGAACTGCATGGCCCATAACTCATAGTTAGACCCATCCATCTTCACTATCGGCGCCGGACCTTTGAATGCGCCGGTGGAGGGCAAATCGACTTTCGATTCTGACATACTGCTGCTGGAAGAAGACGAAGGGAGAATAGACAATGTGATGAATGTCTACACCAACTGCATCGGATTTGAGTACGTGTGTAGACCTTTACGCACTCAAATCCATAAAGCCGAGGAAGAAGGGTCTAGGGCACGCTTCCAAGGAAGCAAAACAGCCCTTGAACGGCCTCGAGAGCGACGCCTAAGTGTTGGTGGAGGCCACGGAACCCCTACTACGGCTGATGGGGTTGCCGCTGGGGCTGTGGGAGCGGCAGGGGGTGCCGCTGGGTGTGCTGGCTGCCGCTGGGGCGACAGACAGCGGCTGGCTGGGGCACCCGGCTGTGCCGCAGGGGCGGCTGGGAGGGGCTGGTGGGGCCGCTCGGGCGGCTGGTGGGGCCGCAGGAAGCGGCTAGGGCGGCTTGTGGGGCCGCAGGCAGCGGTTGGTGGGGCCGATAGCGGCTGGAAGCCGCCGGGATGGAGGAGAGAAGGTGGGGGCGGCGGGTGGGGGGTAGGGAAAAGAGCCCTAGGGTGGCTCTGATACCATGTTAGACGAAAGGGAGTCTTTGTTATATTGAATAAGAAAACCCTAGGCTCTCTTATATAGGGAGAAGCCTTAAGGGTAAATTACATGGATGTCTAAATAGAAGAAAGAAATAAAAAACACGGTACATAAACATATAATAATAATAGAAACTATCTCTACATAAGAAGCACAATCTTACCGAGGAAGAGCTGGCTGAGAAGACTGGGGTTAACGCCTCATGGGAGGCAAACGATGCATATGCCAATGTTTGACTTTCAGGAACATTGGCCATAGAGATCACCAATGATATACTTCATCAACCCACGACCAAGGCGATGTGGGAAATTCTCGCTGCCACTTATTCATAGACAAAGAATGAAAATAAGATTTTACAACTCTAGCATGATATTTTTACTATCAAGCAAAATGGACGGCCCCTTCATTCGTTATATAAATCTTTGCGCGGGATGTTCGAGAAGCTCTACAACTTCATGCCTCTCACATCTACTCCTTAGCAGTAAAAGATGTATAGGAATGCTATCATGATTGGTGTATTCCTGACAGCCCTTGATCCGGAGTATGAGGCAGCTCGTTCCCAGATTTTGGCAGATGCAACTATTTCTCTCATGGAGGAAGCCTTCCACAGGCTCAGTTAGATCATTGTTCCATCTAATAATGCCAGTCAGACTTCTTCAGCGATGGCGGCTTCCCGAGGTCGCAGAGGCTCTTCTCATTTTCGTGGCCGCGGACCTTGGGGCAGAGGAGGTTGTGTTCGTCAGCCATGTACTTTCTGCCATCGTCCTGGACATACAGAGGATACATGCTACTCCAAGCATGGATTCCCTGCCTCTGCTCGAGTGGCTGAGCAGATTGAGCCCCCAACTGTTTCCTCTTTGGATCAACGATTTGATGACCTTGTAGCACGATTGAGGGGTGTTAGAATTATTATATTAGAATTATGTTTGTAACCCTTCGGGTTTCGTAACCCTTAACCCTTCGGGTTCCGTAACCCCTCAGGGGTATTTATGTATTTTTCCTCTTGTACTCTCTAGGGTTTTATCTCTATATAAGAGACCCTAGCCCTATGGAATAGATATCCCATTCATTCTTCTTCTCAACATGGTATCAAAGCGACGATCCTAGATCAAAGCCTAATACCCTAATTTTACCGCCACCACCAGCCCTCTCTTCGCTGACAAGGAGAGAGGGCTGGACCTCCTGCATCACTCGTGGACTCGATGGTCCCACACAATGCAGTCCGAATCCCCAACAGCACCGATTGCTACCTCCAACGGCACCTAAAGCGTTGCCCGAGGCTCCAGCAGCTCTAGCCGCACCTCCTGCGTCGCCGGCACGCCTGGATCCCCCACCCTCCAACAACCTCTGCTTCACCACGACTTGTTTCTCCCAACTTGATGTTCCATATACTTTATTCTATAAAGTATGGGAGAAAGGGGGAGTTAGAGATGATTCTTCAGGACGTCTGCTATCCTACCACGATTGACAGACTGACATTCCTGTACCCTTATACTGCGACAACAAGTCTGCCACGTACATCGCCACCAATCCAGTTTTCCATGTCCAGTGGAAAACTGGGTTGGTGGCGATGTGCAAGTCTGCCACGTACATCACCACCAATCCAATCCAGTTTTCCACCAATCCAGTTTTCCTTGGAAGAGCCTTTGTGAGGATGTCTGCAAGTTGAAGTTCAGTGGAGATGTGTGGAGTGCTGATTCGTCCTTCTCGTACTGCATCACAAATAAAATGGCAATCAACTTCAATGTGTTTTGTCCGTTCATGGAAAACTGGATTGGTGGCGATGTACGTGGCAGACTTTTTGTCGCAGTATAAGGGTACAAGAGTGACCACTGACATGCTAGCAAGCTAGAGCTGAAAAAAGAAATGTATGTATCACTCTATGTCACATTTTACTTCTACATATGGTTTATCAAGATGTGACAATAGATTTTGATGCAACCTACTTAAGAAGCGAACTAAAAGACAATTCTAAAATTGAGACTACTAGATTAAATGACGAACACCAGCAAGATGATATGCGATGCGCAAAAATCAGCAACAAATGAAAGCAATGACTCGAGTTCTAGCACCGGTTTCTTCCACAATTTTAGGACAAATCAATTAGTTAATGATTAGAGGAAATAAATAGTGATGTTGCAGTCTTAGGACCTCAATAAATCACCAAACTAAACATCAATGTAACAACCCACAAAAATAACTTTATAAAGTAGAATAATATGCAGGAGATACGCTCATACCACAACCGGCACGGGAGGGAAGTTGCACGTTTTAGATCTGGTCAGCAGTGGACTTTGGCGTTTGGGTGCTTGCAGCGGCACGAGGTGGCCGGTGCCACACGGGAAAAGGTGGATGGCAGCACAGCGGCGCGTCATGACGTGTCGGCAGGGGCGTTGGGTGGCAGCAGCGTGAGGGGAGGGCGTTACTCGGCGCGGGAATCGAGGGGAGGGGCAGGGGCGGCGAATGGAATGATGAGCGGGGAATGGGGGGGGCGGAGACCTGGGAACGGTGGGAGTTCGGACAGGAGGTCACGGGGTCAAGGGTACACGGGAGGGGGAAAAGGCGGGTGCGTGGGGGAGGGAAGGCGGCGACGATGGCATGAAGGGGCTGGGGACGAAGAGGCGCAGGCAGGAGGGATGGGGGTGCTGGCGTGCTGGGCGCGGGATTGGGGAGGGCGAGGGCGGTGGGGAGGGTCGGACCTGGGAGGCGAGGCGCAGGTGGGGGAGAGGGAGGATGGAGAGGGTGGGCTGACGAGTAGCAGGAAGAGGAGGAGGGTCAGGGGAAGGCGGCGAGAGGGAGAGGGAGGTGAGGGGAGGGAGGCGACGGTAGGGGAAGAAAGTAGGGTTGCGGGAAAGAAGAGTATCGGGGAGAGGGGAGGGTGCGGGACCGAGAGGAGAGAGAGAGAATTAGAGGTGGGGGAAATAACTTTCATTCTAAACTTAAAAAAACCCTAACATTTGGGGAGCCTTTATAGAGGCTAAATCTCCCAAAATAAGCAACAACTTCCTAAAAATTAGGAAAAGAAAACAAAAAAAAGAAAGGATAATAAGGCCTTGTATAATGAGCCTTTTACATAGAATAAAATTGAATAAAATAAATCAAAATGTTGAAAAAGTGATCATGTAAGATCATGCTGCATCAACTCCCCCTGCTGAGAAGAATCTCGCTCCGTCGAGATGGCATCGTGGAAGTTCTGAAGTATATCGGGGCGAAGTTGTTGGAGTTCATCCTCGTCAATCCAGGTGCAATCTGTAAGAGGTCGTCCCTTCCACTTGACTAGATATCGTCGGAAGAGACCACGTCTAGTCGTCATATCTCGGATATCTGCAATATCTTCAATCTGATCGGCGTCAGTCGCGGCTGGTGGTTGGCGCGTATCATCGGTGGGAACTGCTGGCGTAGTGGCACCTGTCTATTCATCCCCATGATATAGGAAGAGATCTGATACATTAAAGACTGGCAATGTCTAGACGTCTGGCGGCAGATCAAGTAAGCGTTGGGTCCAATCTTTTTGAGGATTCGGAATGGACCAATCTTTCGTTCACTCAATTTTTGGTGGACTCTCAAAGGAAACCTCTATTTTTTTTAGGTGGACCATCACTAATTCTCCAACTCTGAACTCGCTCTCTCTTCGGTGTAGGTTGGCTTGGGCTTGGTATTTCTGGGTCATGGTTTGGAGTTTGGTTCGGATTTCAGTATGGATGTGGGTTAGATGTTCGACCAGATCCTCAACAGCTGCAGTACTTCTCCCTTGCATGTTTGTGGGTTTTAGGTCTAGAAATTGGGTAAGTGGAAAGCCGTACACGCTCTCAAATGGCGATTTTCCGGTGGACCTATTAGTGGAACTGTTATACGCGAATTCAGCTTGGGGAAGAATTAGATCCCATTTGGATGGAGAGTCCTCTGCAAGACATCGCAATAAATTTCCTAATGATCTGTTAACTACTTCAGTTTGCCCATCTGTTTGTGGATGATAAGTGGTGCTGTATTGCAAACGAGTACCAAGACGAGACCAAAGCGTGTGCCAAAAATGACTCAAAAACCGGGTATCACGATCCGAAGTAAAAGAACGAGGAACACCATGCAATCGAACGACATCACGAAAAAACAAATCAGCGACATGAGATGCATCTGAGGTTTTTCTACATGCAATGAAATGTGCCATTTTAGAAAATCTGTCCATAACCACAAAAATAGAGTCAACTTTCCGTACCGTGAGGGGTAAGCCTAGCACAAAATCCATAGTGATGTCTTCCCAGGGTCGCAGAGGAATCAACAGAGGTGTATATAACCCAGTGTTCTGCCTATGGCCTTTGAATCTTTGACATGTTGGGCATTTTTGTACGAACTTTGTAACATCCTTTCGCAATTGCGGCCAATAAAATCGCTCTTGGAGAAGGGTCAAGGTCTTATCCCTTCCAAAGTGTCCAGCTAAACCACCGTTATGTAGCTCTGAAATTAGGTTCTCTCGAAGTGAAGTGACAGGGATGCACAGTTGGTGGGCCTTGAACAAAAATCCCTCATGAAGGACATAGGTGGCTGTTGGATCCTGTCCAGTTTCGGTACACTCAGCATAAACTTGTCCGAAGTCAGGGTCGGTGGGGTACAGGTCCTTGAGTGCGTCAAATCCTGCTGTGCTGACTGTCATTGTGGTCAGGGCCTGGGCTCGCCTGCTCAATGCGTCGGCCACGCGATTCAGGGTGCCAGCCTTGTGCTTGACATGGAACGTGTATTCTTGGAGGAAACTAACCCATTTGGCATGGCGCTTGTTAAGGGTTTTCTGCGAATTCAGATATCTTAAGGCTTCATGATCAGAGTTAAGGACAAATTCACGTTGGATCAGGTAATGCCTCCAATGCTTGAGGGCTTGCACCACGGCATAGAATTCTACATCATAAGTGGAGTACCGTGATCGAGCGTCATTCAATTTCTCACTGTAGAATGCTACAGGTCATCCTTCTTGACTTATGACGGCACCAATCCCGACATGTGAGGCGTCGCAATCGACTACAAAAACCTTGGTGAAGTCAGGAAGTGCCAAAACAGGGGCATGTGTCAATTGATGTTTTAGATTTTGAAAGCTGGTTTCTGCTTCAAGAGTCCATGCGGGTGTGCCTTTACGCGTGCAATCTACCAATGGAGCTGCGCAAGTGCTAAAGTTCCGGATGAAACGTCGGTAGAAAGAAGCCAATCCTAGAAAGCTGCGAATCTCAGTGAGGGTTTTGGGCACGGGCCAGCTCTGAATGGCTTGAATCTTGGAGGGGTCAACCTTAAATCCTTCGGCAGTGACAATGAGTCCCAGGAAGAGGACCGTGTCAGACATGAAGGAGCATTTCTTGATGTGGACATACAGTTGTTGGGCTCTCAAGGTTTCCAGGACTTGTCGCAAGTGAGATAAGTGGTCGTCTTTGGTCAAACTGTAGATCAGTATGTCATCAAAGTATACAACAACAAACTTACCAATGATGGGTCGCAATACATGATTCATGGTTCGCATGAAGGTGCTGGGGGCATTTGACAGGCCGAAGGGCATTACCGTCCATTCATAGAGGCCCTCTTTGGTCTTAAAGGCAGTTTTCCACTCGTCTCCAAGTCGGAGGAGAATCTGTTGGTAGCCACTGCGAAGATCCATTTTGGAGAACAATTTGGCATCCGATAGCATATCAAGCATGTCATCAAGGCGCGGAATGGGAAAACGATACTTGATCGTTATCTTGTTGATAGCGCGACTATCCACGCACATTCTCCATGTGCCATCCTTTTTTGGTGTAAGCAGAGCAGGAACCGCCACGGGGCTCATACTCTCTCGAACATATCCACGACGTAGAAGATCAGTAACCTGCCTGTTCATTTCTTCATGCTCACTTGGGCTCATCCGATAATGGGGTAAGTGGGGTAGGCTGGCTCCAGGGACTAGGTCAATGTGATGTTGAATGTCTCGCAACGGGGGTAGTCCTTCAGGCAACTCTTCAGGCATAATGTCAGCGAACTCTTGGATGATGGGCTTTATCTCAGGCGGAACTTCGGGTGTAGTTGTCTCTTGATGTTCACTTCACGTCCCATTAACGCATAAATGGTGGAGCTCCCCTGAATTTCACGTTGGAATGTCTGGACTTCCATCAACAATACGTGACCCGTAGTCAAAGGCTTTGACGGTGGAGTGCTTTTACCAGATTGTGCGGTCGCGGCTCGAAGTGTAGCCACCTGGCGAGGGCTAAGGGCGTCGCGTTGTGGTCTAAGGGTCACACGCACCTTGTCTATGAGAAAGGAGTAAGTGTTCATTTTTCCTCTGTGCTCAGTGTCTCGATCGAATTGCCAAGGTCTCCCAAGTAGTATGTGACATACATCCATAGGGGCTACATGGCACCACACCTCGTCTTTATATGAAGGCCCAATTGAGAAGCTAACGAGGCTTTGACGGTGGATCAGGAGTTGGGTACCACCTCGAAACCAGGCCACACTGTAAGGTTTCTCGAGTGGTTGAGTTGGCAGACCCAATTTATCGACCATTTCTTGTGAAACGAAGTTCTCAACGCTTCCTCTATCAATGATCAGCGAACAACGTCGCCCTCCTGAGGTGCAGGTGGTTCGGAAGAGGCTGCGTCGCAGCCAACTATCAACGTCGTTGACAGCGGGTATGAGCAGGATGTTTGTGGGTGCACTGTCAGGAGCGATAAAGTTCTCATGTTCAATTACCAAGAAAGGTCCGGATACGTCTCCATCCACTCCTAGAGGCTCATAGTCATCAGCTCCTGCGGTGTCAGCAGTCAAAGTGGTTGGATCCTCTTCAGGTGATTCCTGCTGGTCAGGGTCAGGGTATTCAGGGTCGTCGATGGTGCATAAATTGGCGGATAGCCTTAGGGTTTGGGCACTCTGCTGCCCGATGTCCCTTTTGGTAACATCGAAAACAAGTATCAGGTCCTACAACAGGTCGACTCCCCAAGATGCCTAGTCCAGGGTTTCCAGTAGGTGGTCGGGCGACGGCAGGAGTTGATGGTTTGGCTTGGGGTTTACCCGTAACGATCGATGGGGACCCTATAGGTTTGGAGGTTGTCATCGGGGTACTGGTGCGAGGGACAGAGTTCACAGAAAAAGACATCTTCCTTGTCTGGGCCTTAGCAAGCTTGGTCTCGGACCGTTCAGCCTGCTTGTAGGCTTCGTCAACGTTTCGGCAGTTGTATCATCCTGGATAACTTGGCGGAGTCCTTGCAGGTAGCGGGTGACTTCCTGGATAGGAGTCTCCTGCAGTCGGTTGCGATGTACGAGGGCTTGGAACCCTTCGGTGTATTCTCTCACACTCATGGTGCTTTGTTTCCATGATTGCAGTCGTGCGTATAGATCTCGTTTGTAATCTTCCGGCACGAATTTGGTTTTCAGTTTGGTCTTCATCTTGCTCCAACTTCGGATCCTACTTTTCCCCTTTCCGTTCGCGTTCAGATTGAAAACGGTCCCACCATAGCAGAGCATGTCCCTTTAATTTGATTGTGACGAACTGAACTTTTCGTTCGCTAGGCTTAGACTTCCTCACAAAGAAGTGTTCGATGGTTTGGAGCCAATCCAAAAAGAAATCAGGGTCTCGTCCTCCGTCAAATTCCGGAACATCGAGACGGATGCCTCGATCCCATCCGTCATCGGACCTAGGTCCAGGTCGTGGCGGGAATTGATATCCAGAGGTGAGGGGATCTTGAATCTTGGGAGTGAAAGGGGTGTCTTCTCTTGGTCCTTCTTCTTCACTTTCTTGTGATTGCCAATCGCTAACATGTCGTCAGAAGTAGATGAGCTAGAATCGCGAGAAGTGTTACTCCGGGAGTGCGATTTCCGGCCAGTACGTCGACCTTTGTTGGGTGTTTCATCACTATGGTCTTGACCTAGCACGCGACTAGTCAATGTGGCAATTTTTCCGTCTGCGGTGGTAACTCGACCATCTACAACGGCGATTTGTGTGCTCAGTTAATTGCACATGTGTTATAATTGGACAGACAAAGCCTCTAATGTTAGTTCAGGGTGTGAGGTATATGTGGGTTTAGAGGAGTTAGGTTTGTCGGCCATGGGAATCCTAGGGTTTTTTTTTCTCTCTTTTGTTTTGGGATTTTTTTTGTTTTGTTGTTTTGTTTTTTTATGCAATGAACAAATGGAATGCAAATGAGATGCAAGATCGTTAGGCTCTGATACCAAATTGATGCAACCTACTTAAGAAGCGAACTAAAAGACAATTCTAAAATTGAGACTACTGGACTAAATGACGAACACCAGCAAGATGATATGCGATGCGCAAAAATCAGCAACAAATGAAAGCAATGACTCGAGTTCTAGCACCGGTTTCTTACACAATTTTAGGGCAAATCAATTAGTTAATGATTAGAGGAAATAAATAACGATGTTGCAGTCTTAGTTCCTCAATAAATCACCAAACTAAACAGCAATGTAATAGCCCACAAAACTAACTTTATAAAGTGGAATAATATGCAGGAGATACGCTCATACCACAACCGGCACGAGAGGGAAGTTGCACGTTTCAGATCTGGTCGGTAGTGGACTTTGGCGTTTGGGTGCTTGCAGCGGCACGAGGTGGCCGGTGCCATGCAGGAAAAGGTGGATGGCAGCACAGCGACGCGTCGGGACGGGTCGGCAGGGGCGTTGGGTGGCAGCAGAGTGAGGGGAGGGCGTTACTCGGTGCAGGAATCGAGGGGAGGGGCAGGGGCGGCGAGTGGAATGGTGGGCGGGGAATGGGGGGGCGGAGACCTGGGAACGGTAGGAGTTCGGAGCGGAGGCCACGGGGTCAAGGGCACGCGGGAGGGGGAAAAGGCGGGTGCGCGGGGGAGGGAAGGCGGCGACGATGGCGTGAAGGGGCTGGGGACGAAGAGGCGCAGGCGGGAGGGATGGGAGTGCTGGCGTGTTGGGCGCTGGGCGCGGGATTGGGGAGGGCGAGGGCGGTGGGGAGGGTCGGACCTGGGAGGCGAGGCGCAGGTGGGGGAGAGGGAGGATGGCGAGGGTGGGTTGGCGAGTAGCAGGAAGAGGAGGAGGGTCGGGGGAAGGCGGTGAGAGGGAGAGGGAGGAGAGGGGAGGGAGGCGGCGGTAGGGGAAGAAAGTAGGGTTGCGGGAAAGAAGAGTATCGAGGAGAGGGGAGGGTGCGGGACCGAGAGGAGAGAGAGAGAGAATTAGAGGTGGGGGAAAATAACTTTCATTCCAAACTTAAAAAAACCCTAACATTTGGGGAGCCTTTATAGAGGCTAAATCCACCAAAATAAGCAACAACTTCCTAAAAATTAGGAAAAGAAAACAAAAAAAAGAAAGGATAATAAGGCCTTGTATAATTAGCCTTTTACATATAATAAAATTGAATAAAATAAATAAAGCAAAATGTTGAAAAAGTGATCATGTAAGATCATGTTGTATCAGATTTGCAGATGCTCTGAATGCTATTACCATTCCAAGAGATAATTTCAGTGCAATGCATGATCATGGTTGGCGACATGCCATGGATGAGGAGATGGATTCACTTACCTCCCGGGGCACGTGGGATCTTGTGTCGTACCCCCCGGGAGTTCGCCCTGTGGCTTATCGATGGGTCTTCACGACCAAACAGTCGCTTGATCGTTCTATTGACAGGTTGAAAGCCAGACTTGTTGCCAAATGTTTCACACAAACATTTGGAGTTGATTATTTTGAGTCCTTTCTTGTTACCAGAATGGGGTCGATACGTACCATTCTCTCTATTGATATCAACAAGGCTTGGCCCATTTATCAACTTGATGTGAAGAACGGCATTCTTAATGGTGATCTTGAGGAGGAGGTCTACATGATGCAATCGTCGGGGTATGTAGTCGAGGGGGAGCATGTATGTCGACTACGCAAGGCCATTTATGGCCTGAAGTAGAGCCCAAGGGTATGGTTTGACAGGCTCACTACGGAGATCAACACACTTGGTTTTCAGAGGACAACATCTGACTACTCTGTCTTTGTTAGACAACGGTCTACTGGCACTATCATCCTTGCTGTCTATGTTGATGATATGGTTATCACAAGAGATGGTGTAGATGGTATTCAGGAGACCAAGGCCTTCCTCCAGAAGGTCTTTGTCACGAAAGATCTCAGCCAACTTCGTTATTTTCTTGGCATCGAAGTAATACACACTACAGAGGGGCTCCATCTTTCATAGAGAAAGTATTGCCTCAATATTTTGACTGAGGCGGAACTTCTTAGATGCAAGCAATCTGGCATCCTTGCAGAAGTGAGAAAATATTCAGCATTTACTGATCCAGCTTTTGAGGATGCAACACGATACAGAAGCTTAGTGGGAAAGTTACTCTATCTCACTGTTACTAGGTCAGATATATCATATTCTGTGAGGAGAGCCAGCCAACATATGGAGAAGCCTCTTTACAGTCACTGGCAGGATGTTCTTTTGATCCTTTGATATTTGAAGGAATCTCCCGGACGTGGACTTTTCTATGGGGTGAATGGACACACTAATATCTCCGCCTATACAGATTCTGACTATGCTAGCTCTCCTGAGGGCCGCTGATCCACTACAGGATACGCCGTGTTTGTTGGGGATAACCTTGTCACTTGGCGAAGCAAGAAGCAGACAGTGGTATCCAGATCCAGTGCGGAGGCAAAATATAGGGCAATGGATCAGGCAACATGTGAGATCACATGGCTTATTTCTTTCCTAACAGAACATGGCATGTCAGTCGCCACTCCTGTACCCTTATATTGCGACAACAAGTCTAACATGTACATCGCCACCAATCCAGTTTTCCATGAGCGGACAAAACACATTGAAGTTGATTGGCATTTTATTCATGATGCAGTACGAGAAGGACGAATCGACACTCCACACATCTCCACTGAACTTCAACTTGCAGACATCCTTACAAAGGCTCTTCCAAGGAAGCGCCTAATGTACTTAGTTGTAGCATCCGGTTTCCAATCAAACCCGAACTCGTCCGATTTTGGGTCCAATGAACCCAAAAACGTTGTCGGTCAATACTAAACAACCTAAAACGATCAACTGATCGAGAATCAAAAGTTGTTCGGGTGAAATCGACCAAAAATCGGTCACTCCGTAATGCGCGCCGTGAAAAGTCGCGACGCAAATTCGGAAACCGCAAAACGAACCGAGACCGTCATTAGATCCGATTCGACGATACAAGACCAACGGAATTGACCGTTCGTCAATCGGAGGTCGTTTGATATTTCTAAATCGTAAAATTTAACCTTAAACAAAACCCGTATCCGAAAATTTCGGGGGTTCAAAACCCAACCGAAAGTATATCAATATGGTACTCATATTGATCGTCGTCCCGAGACGGTCAAAACGAGATGTTGCGCGTTGAAATCCGAGGCCCGAGGAGCGCGTACGCGCGACTTTAAGATTTTCACAAAAGAAATATATATATATATATAATAATTATATATAAAAGTTTACTGTTACAAAGTAGCAAACTGTGCTACGGTTATAAATAAATGAAATTTTTTTATTTACAAGAATTCCAAATCAGCATATAATAACACATTTTTTTTCTCTCCACTTGGCTGTGCTATATCCAACATTTGGCAACCCTCAAAGGCCCTCTCTTTATTATAAATATCACCAAATCCCTTCTATTACGTTTCTCTCTATTCCTCCCCCACATTCCAACGATTGAGAGGATCCCCAAGCCATCCCTTCTCTTTCCATAAATTTTGAGAGCAGCTGCACCACTGTCTCTGGAGTTTCTTTGCAAAGCTACTGCTCTTGGCAGTCAACTATTCCCCTCCTGCTGCAGATTTCAGCAACCAGAGTCAATGGAGACCCCTTCTCCTTTCCTGAATCTACTGCAGCCCATGCTAAAACCACTCTGCTGGAGCTAATCCTTCCTCAAGGAGCTGCTGTCCCAAACTTTCTAGCACTGCATGCAAAGATTCTCTCCAAATTGGAGAGATCAATTTGGGTACATTCCTTTCCCATTTTCTTTGCTGCCATGCATGAGCAATCCACTCACTTTGTTGCCATATACATGTGGATTAATGACATTTTTTGCATTATTGGTGATTTCTCTTGGAAAGAAATATATAATTTAAGATTCATTCCAAATTTCTGCTCTCTACTAGTTCTGAAATCTTGATTCTATATATTTTGTTATCAATATCAGATTTCTGTTGAGCTGGTTTTAAATCAAAAATAAAAACAATAATAACAATTGAAAAATCTAATCTCCTGTAAGATGTTGTTTGCATCTTTATCCTATTTTAAAACCTAATAAGGGAAATAAAATGAGCCTAAAAAAAAGGGAAGTAAAATGTTCCTTAGATCTAATACAGTCCACATGTGTCTACTCACGGTAATGCATTTATTTTCTGGAGCAGTTCCAATGGAGTATAATGAGTGGCTTGGCTTTAGGAAAGTAGTGATTTTTTTTACCATGCATACTTACTAGAGGTATCTACAAGATAAAGATCTCTTTTCCTAAGAAGGAATTGTCTTCATAATCATTCTATAATGGGATTGGTTATGTTTTCCTTGAGCTTCATACGTTTATTCACCAACCCTTGTAGACAAGAGGTCCTTGATGACTGATCTAATTATTAGTCAATTTTGGACCTTTTGAGTAATCTTTTCCCATGTATGTCTGCTTTAGTTTCCAGCTGTGAGATGGTTTCTAAGGGTTGGATTAACGGTGCATGATTCCCTATTTGATATATCTCATTTTCTAAGTAGAGTCTGTTGGAACTCTTGAGGTCGATGGAATCTCATCTCGGTTGTAAACCTACCTAGTAGTATAGTCCATTGGAGTTGTCGTGATAGTAAATTATCAATAAAAAAAAATGACTGACAATCATTTAATGCCGGTCATGGTGACTTCTACACCTGACCGTGCGAGAGCGCGGTGACTCTCAACTGGGCGGAGGAAAGGAAGCCCAGATTGGGCAGCGGCCGCCAAGTGCGCGGGTCAAGGATCCCAGTCTTTTACACGATTTTTACGCGAGCTCGCAGTGTTTTTACGCCTCGTTGGGATCCTGGCTTTAGACCAGTTCCGTTGACCCTGTCTATTAGGATACCCAGGCGGGGGATCCTTGGTTATCAGTTTTTACGTACGAGCTCGTCCGCCCGTACTAGTCGGGCTGTTTTTTTAGAGCGACTTTTCTAGGGAGTCTCTCTCACCCGTCTCAGTGGCGTAGTTGGGGAGTAGACCTATCCCTCTATTGGACCGCGCTTCCAATTAGAGGGCGAGACGGAAGAGCCATTTGCAGGCTTCTTCACCGCTTGAGTTTACTTCGCCAAACAGACTTGGCGATTCTATATCTAGATCATCCATATCTACAACTACAACATCTGGAGCTATATCTGAAACATTGAAGTTGAGAATTTGAGAAGTTATGATCAAAAGACCATTTTCTCTACCCAAGAATTTAAATAAATTAATAGATCTCTACAATCTCAACTTTTCCATTTTTCACTCACCAACATGATCTCTAAAGAAATTGATATATGCATTCACACTCATACACTCATGATTACACAACTGCTATATAAATATGTTACATATGGGAAATGTCGGGTTCTGGGGAAATCATTAGAAACGCATTGCAAACAAACCCTTTTTACTTACGCAAGTAGATGTAGATTTTACTTATACCACCTTTCTACTTGCTTGCTTTTGTACATATTAAATGTCCAGTTATTTTTATAAGTTTTTTGGAGGTACCCGCAATGGCTGACGCCTCTTCTTTCCTATTTTGTGTGTGGCAGTCAAACAGCCTGCAGCTCAGTAGATATACATGCTTCCAGGAGATAGAGTTTATACCCGACGATATGAATTACTTTGCCTCAGTTTTTGTTCAGATAATGATGTAAATGTTGTCTCTTTTGTATCACACTTTGGGATATATGTTGTAAATGGAAGATCATTGTACATGTTGAAAACTGATATGAATATTAATGAAAAGAATTTTGGTGCCATGTTGTCTCTTGTACTTGTGGTCATGTATGATGGAAATGAATGTCAAATTTGCGCGAAAAATTTTCCCTGCTTTTCTACAAACTCTGCGATCAATGTGAATGAAATATTGCGAATTTTGTCGTAAACGGGTACCCGGATCCTGAGGGGTTTACAGATTGGTATCAGAGCAGTGGTACCCCGATACGCATATTCGCAGTAATTAATTTCCGATCGCATTAAGTTCTCGAATAGCGACAGTCTTCCAACTTGTCGTGAGTCCGAGAAGGGAAATATGACATTCATATTCAATAACCACAAATGTCACCAAGTTCATTAATTTTCATATTATATCCCCAAAAAGAGAAAAGCATTTACGATAAGTATCTGTCTATGACATTTTTATGACTAATTATGGTTCTCATGCAGAGCCATGGCATCTCGACCAGGTCAGGATACTTCTGATCAGTTGGCACGCATACTGAGCGCACTTACCGATCTTCAGCAGCAGCAGGCTGCTATGAGAGGCCAGCAGGAGCAGATATTGGCCCAGCAGACCGAGATTGCTGACAGGCAGACGGATATTGAGATGCGGTTTGAGGATCTATCAGATTTCACGTACCGTCCATCACAGGATGGGATACGGCAAGATCCGCACCAGTCTGTTGAGGTGGAGCAGCCTCACCCTGATGATGCACTAGAGGACATACCAGAGCATGGAGCTCAGGAGGATGCAGACTTGGACAGGGAGCAGGACCCTGTTGATTTTGCTGGCGAGGATGCACACGAGTATTCAGCCATTCACAGGCACCAGTCGGTCTTCACTTCTTATCAGCGGGCCAACATACCCCTGTTCGAGGGCACAGGTTCACCAGATGATGCTGAGCAGTGGCTGAAGAGAGTGATGAAGGTGCTCAGGGCAATTCATGCGCCACGAGACACGTGGCTATCTTTCATAGAGTATTCACTGACAGACTTCGCCGAGCGATGGTGGGAGGCCGTAGTGTCCGAGTTAGGCCGAGAGCCTACTTGGAACGATTTCGAGACGAAGTTCCGAGCCCACTTCTTTTCTGCGAAGTGGAAGGAGTCCCAGCGCCGACTGTTTGCAGAGCTTCGTCAGGGGCAGATGACCGCCAGAGATTATTTCATCCGATACACAGAGCTGTCACGACATACACGAGCAGCTGGTGCATTTCCAGAGGAGAATCTGGAGAAGTTCATTGGCGGCATGCGAGAGGAGGTGCAGGAGAAGCTGGCAGGATTACACATCACTTCTATCTCCGAGGCTACCGATGCTGCAGAGAAGTTCGAGGACATCAGGGGGAGACGTTTCGGGAGCTCGTCTGGAGCAGCACCTAGACCGCGATGATCTTTTGGACCGATACGTCGACCGTTTCAGCAGCAGAGGTCAGACAGACGGTTTCGACCTACAGGCTCGACATTCTCTGGCAGTGTTCGCTCTTCTCCATCGACTACTCTAGGAGGAGCACTCGCCGGACGTGGCACAGAGTCCACTCGACCATCTGGGTCGCAGCGAGTAGACCGACCACCAGCCGGACCAGCTCGAAGCACAGGCACAACTACTCCACCTACCAGGCCAGTCAGATGCTATCGATGTCATGAGTGGGGACACTATCGCTCACAGTGCCCACAGGTAGCTGTGAGCCTCAGCCACAGCCTTCACAGTCACAACCTCAGACACAACGTTCAGGGAGTTTCCGTGGTAGGAACTCCAATTTTAGGCGACAGCAGCAGAGACAGACGCAGAGTGTGGCGGGATCTAGTGCTGCATCAGCCAAGCAGGGACAGTTACATGCCGTTACTGAGGAGCAGGCACGTTCAGCAGCTACTGTGGTGAAAGGTATGGTCTCAGTCTTGGGTCGACCTTTCCATGTTTTATTCGATTCCGGCGCGACACACTCTTTCCTTGCTTCGAGGTTGCTTGTTTCTTTAGATAGGGTTGCAGAGACGCTATCGTCTCCATATCACATCCGAGGGCCAGGTAGCCAGTTATTTGTCATATCTCTGATAGTCAGGCACTTGCCCGTATTGATTGGCGGTCATGAGATGATCGCAGATTGTCTACTTCTGCAGCTTGATGAGTTCGATTTGATTTTTGGCATGGATTGGCTATCTACTCATCATGCACTAGTTGATTGCTTTAGGAAGACGGTTGTCTTCAGGATTCCTGATATACCCGAGTTCACCTTTGAGGGTACTATACATAACTCCACCATGGAGTACATTTCAGTGTTGCGAGCCCAGCGACTTGTTGACCAGGGTTGCCATTCATATCTTGCTTTTGTTCGGGAGGTGTCTGATCAGGAGCCGATGATACAGGACATCCGAGTAGTCTCATAATACCCTGACGTATTTCCTGATGAGCTACCAGGGCTACCTCCTGAGAGGGAGATCGAGTTTGAGATCACATTGTTGCCAGATACACAGCCGATCTCTATGGCACCATATCGCATGGCACCAGCCGAGTTGAGGGAGCTGAAGGTGCAGTTGCAGGAGTTGCTTGACTTGGGATTCGTGAGGCCGAGCACTTCACCTTGGGGTGCTCCGGTTCTATTTGTCAAGAAGAAGGATGGATCCATGAGACTATGCATCGATTACAGGCAGCTGAACAAGAGAACGGTGAAGAACCGTTATCCCTTGCCACGTATCGATGATTTGTTTGACTAGCTCCAGGGATCTTCGGTTTTCTCGAAGATCGATCTTCGCTCAGGTTACCATCAGCTGAGGATTCGCGAGTCGGATATTCCGAAGACAACCTTCAGGACTCGCTATGGACACTATGAGTTTGTGGTGATGCCGTTTGGGCTCACCAATGCACCTGCGGCTTTCATGGATATGATGAACCGTATCTTCCGTCCATACTTGGACAAGTTTGTAGTGGTGTTCATCGATGATGTGCTCATCTATTCACGGAATGAATGGGATCATGCGAATGATCTACGAATAGTTTAGGATACATTGAGGGAGCACAAGCTATATGCCAAGTTGAGCAAGTGTGAGTTCTGGTTATCCCAGGTCTCATTTCTCGGGCATATCATTTCTGGAGCAGGCATTGCAGTTGATCCTGCGAAGATAGATGCAGTTATGTCTTGGGAGCAGCCCAAGACAGTCACTCAGATTCGGAGCTTCCTCGGATTAGCGGGCTATTACAGACGCTTTGTCAGCGGATTTTCACGCATCGTCCGTCCATTGACACGATTGACGCAGAAGGGAGTTCCATTTATTTGGGACGATTCATGTGAGCAGGCCTTCCAGACACTGAAGGAGAGATTGACTACAGCGCCCATTCTAGCTCTTCCTTCAGGCACTCAGGACTATGCAGTTTACACAGATGCATCTGGAGAAGGTCTAGGAGCAGTGTTGATGCAGAGAGGACACGTGATTGCTTACGCATCACGGCAGTTGAGACCGCACGAGCGGAACTACCCCACACATGACTTGGAGTTGGCGGCAGTTGTCTTCGCCTTGAAGATTTGGCGCCACTATCTATATGGGGTGAACTTCGAGATTTTCACGGATCACAAGAGCCTAAAGTACATCTTTGATAAGGAGTTGAACATGAGGCAGCGCAGATGGCTCGAGCTGCTGAAGGATTATGATTGCACGATCTCTTACCATCCCGGTAAGGGAAACGTGGTGGATGATGCACTTAGCAGGAGAGCGCATGCTGATGGTACGGCGAACTGGCTATACACGTGGGATACTCTTGCAGCTTTGACCGATTGGCATCCTCAGGAGAGCGCATCCATTTCTACCGCCGTGCCTCCACGATACAGCAGTCTTTGGTATCGTATTGTAGAAGGCCAGAAGACCGATCCTTGGATCCGAGATAGATACATGCACGTCATCAAGGATGAATTTGATGATTTTGTCGTGACAGAATCTATTTTATGGAAGGCAGGACGGGTCGTTGTACCCAATGACGAGCAGCTTCGCAGAGACATTCTGGACGAGGCACACAGTTCACGGTTATCTATCCATCCAGGTAGCACGAAAATGTACCGTGACCTGCGTCGACATTTCTGGTGGGATGGAATGAAGCGCGATGTGGCGTTACATGTTAACAGATGCATGACCTGTCAGATGGTCAAGGCTGAGCACAGGAGACCACCAAGATTATTGCAGTCTCTCCCCATCCCCGAGTGGAAGTGGGATAGCATTTCTATGGATTTTGTCACAGGTCTGCCGAAGACGCCAGGAGGCCATGATTCTATTTGGGTCGTTGTTGATAGGTTGACCAAGTCAGCCCATTTCATACCTGTCAACACGACTTATACTCCATCCAGATTGGCCAAGCTCTATGTGCAGAACATTATCAGGCTGCATGGTATACCACGAGAGGTGGTGTCTGACAGGGATTCGAGATTTACATCTCACTATTGGCATCAGTTCATGTCAGCATTACAGACAGAGCTGAAGATGAGTTCTGCTTATCATCCGCAGACAGACGGGCAGAGTGAGCGCACCATTCAGACACTAGAGGATTTGCTTCGTGCATGCACTTTGGAGTGGAAAGGGTCCTGGAAGGACCATTTGCCTTTGGTGGAATTCACGTACAACAACAGCTATCACTCCAGTATCGGCATGGCACCATTCGAAGCCCTATACGGGCGGAGATGCCTCACACCTCTCAGTTGGCGTGAGGTAGGTGATCATGCTCTTTACTCCGTGGATCTCTTGGAGGAGACCGCGAGAGCTGTTGATCTTGTGAGACGGAGGCTTCTGACGGCACAGAGCCGCCAGAAGAGTTATGCAGACCGTCGGAGGAGAGATTTAGAGTTTCAGGTAATCTAATTATTTTGTCCTCATCCACTCAATTATGATATATATGTGTTCAACTTAATCTCGTACTAATGACATTCCTATAAATTATAGGTTGGAGATTGGGTATTTCTCCGTGTATCTCCCATGAAGGGAGTGCAAAGATTCGGTGTTTGTGGCAAGTTGGCGCCACGATATGTTGGACCGTTCGAGATTCTTGCTCGTGTAGGGAAGGTTGCATACCGAGTAGCCCTTCCTCCACACCTTTCGGCTATTCATGATGTTTTCCACATATCCAATCTGAGGAAGTATGTCCACGACCCTCGACACATTATCAGTTACGAGAATCTCGATGTAGAGCCGTATCTAACTTATGAGGAGAAGCCAGTTCAGATACTTGACCGCGCTGAGAAGAAGCTTCGCAACAAGGAGATTTCATTGGTCAAGGTTTTGTGGCACCGACACGGCGTCAAAGAGGCGACGTGGGAGACCGAAGCCGATATGCGGGCACAATACCCGCAGCTATTCTATGTAATCATCAAAACAAGCTTTTGTAATTAGATACATTATAAATATATGGCTTGTTTTCTCTTTGAGTTTTTTTATGGGTTCAAAACCCTTTGAGGTTTTTATGGACATATGAAATTCAATCAAGACAACGAATAGACTTAACTCGAGTCTCGAGGACGAGACTCCCTTTGAGGTTTTTATATTTGTAGCATCCGGTTTCCAATCAAACCCGAACTCGTCCGATTTTGGGTCCAATGAACCCAAAAACGTTGTCGGTCAATACTAAACAACCTAAAACGATCAACTGATCGAGAATCAAAAGTTGTTCGGGTGAAATCGACCAAAAATCGGTCACTCCGTAATGCGCGCCGTGAAAAGTCGCGACGCAAATTCGGAAACCGCAAAACGAACCGAGACCGTCATTAGATCCGATTCGACGATACAAGACCAACGGAATCGACAGTTCGTCAATCGGAGGTCGTTTGATATTTCTAAATCGTAAAATTTAACCTTAAACAAAACCCGTATCCGAAAATTTCGGGGGTTCAAAACCCAACCGAAAGTATATCAATATGGTACTCATATTGATCGTCGTCCCGAGACGGTCAAAACGAGATGTTGCGCGTTGAAATCCGAGGCCCGAGGTGGGCGTACGCGCGACTTTAAGATTTTCACAAAAGAAATATATATATATATATATATAATAATTATATATAAAAGTTTACTGTTACAAAGTAGCAAACTGTGCTACAGTTATAAATAAATGAAATTTTTTTATTTACAAGAATTCCAAATCAGCATATAATAACACATTTTTTTCTCTCCACTTGGCTGTGCTATATGCAACATTTGGCAACCCTCAAAGGCCCTCTCTTTATTATAAATATCACCAAACCCCTTCTATTACGTTTCTCTCTATTCCTCCCCCACATTCCAACGATTGAGAGGATCCCCAAGCCATCCCTTCTCTTTCCATAAATTTTGAGAGCAGCTGCACCACTGTCTCTGGAGTTTCTTTGCAAAGCTACTGCTCTTGGCAGTCAACTATTCCCCTCCTGCTGCAGATTTCAGCAACCAGAGTCAATGGAGACCCCTTCTCCTTTCCTGAATCTACTGCAGCCCATGCTAAAACCACTCTGCTGGAGCTAATCCTTCCTCAAGGAGCTGCTGTCCCAAACTTTCTAGCACTGCATGCAAAGATTCTCTCCAAATTGGAGAGATCAATTTGGGTACATTCCTTTCCCATTTTCTTTGCTGCCATGCATGAGCAATCCACTCACTTTGTTGCCATATACATGTGGATTAATGACATTTTTTGCATTATTGGTGATTTCTCTTGGAAAGAAATATATAATTTAAGATTCATTCCAAATTTCTGCTCTCTACTAGTTCTGAAATCTTGATTCTATATATTTTGTTATCAATATCAGATTTCTGTTGAGCTGGTTTTAAATCAAAAATAAAAACAATAATAACAATTGAAAAATCTAATCTCCTGTAAGATGTTGTTTGCATCTTTATCCTATTTTAACACCTAATAAGGGAAATAAAATGAGCCTAAAAAAAAAGGGAAGTAAAATGTTCCTTAGATCTAGTACAGTCCACATGTGTCTACTCACGGTAATGCATTTATTTTCTGGAGCAGTTCCAATGGAGTATAATGAGTGGCTTGGCTTTAGGAAAGTAGTGATTTTTTTTACCATGCATACTTACTAGAGGTATCTACAAGATAAAGATCTCTTTTCCTAAGAAGGAATTGTCTTCATAATCATTCTATAATGGGATTGGTTATGTTTTCCTTGAGCTTCATACGTTTATTCACCAACCCTTGTAGACAAGAGGTCCTTGATGACTGATCTAATTATTAGTCAATTTTGGACCTTTTGAGTAATCTTTTCCCATGTATGTCTGCTTTAGTTTCCAGCTGTGAGATGGTTTCTAAGGGTTGGATTAACGGTGCATGATTCCCTATTTGATATATCTCATTTTCTAAGTAGAGTCTGTTGGAACTCTTGAGGTCGATGGAATCTCATCTCGGTTGTAAACCTACCTAGTAGTATAGTCCATTGGAGTTGTCGTGATAGTAAATTATCAATAAAAAAAAATGACTGACAATCATTTAATGCCGGTCATGGTGACTTCTACACCTGACCGTGCGAGAGCGCGGTGACTCTCAACTGGGCGGAGGAAAGGAAGCCCAGATTGGGCAGCGGCCGCCAAGTGCGCGGGTCTAGGATCCCAGTCTTTTACACGGTTTTTACGCGAGCTCGCAGTGTTTTTACGCCTCGTTGGGATCCTGGCTTTAGACCAGTTCCGTTGACCCTGTCTATTAGGATACCCAGGCAGGGGATCCTTGGTTTTCAGTTTTTACGTACGAGCTCGTCCGCCCGTACTAGTCGGGTTGTTTTTCTAGAGCGACTTTTCTAGGGAGTCTCTCTCACCCGTCTCAGTGGCGTAGTTGGGGAGTAGACCTATCCCTCTATTGGACCGCGCTTCCAATTAGAGGGCGAGACGGAAGAGCCATTTGCAGGCTTCTTCACCGCTTGAGTTTACTTCGCCAAACAGACTTGGCGATTCTATATCTAGATCATCCATATCTACAACTACAACATCTGGAGCTATATCTGAAACATTGAAGTTGAGAATTTGAGAAGTTATGATCAAAAGGCCATTTTCTCTACCCAAGAATTTAAATAAATTAATAGATCTCTACAATCTCAACTTTTCCATTTTTCACTCACCAACATGATCTCTAAAGAAATTGATATATGCATTCACACTCATACACTCATGATTACGCAACTGCTATATAAATATGTTACATATGGGAAATGTCGGGTTCTGGGGAAATCATTAGAAACGCATTACAAACAAACCCTTTTTACTTACGCAAGTAGATGTAGATTTTACTTATACCACCTTTCTACTTGCTTGCTTTTGTACATATTAAATGTCCAGTTATTTTTATAAGTTTTTAGGAGGTACCAGCAATGGCTGACGCCTCTTCTTTCCTATTTTGTGTGTGGCAGGCAAACAGCCTGCAGCTCAGTAGATATACATGCTTCCAGGAGATAGAGTTTATACCCGACGATATGAATTTCTTTGCCTCAGTTTTTGTTCAGATAATGATGTAAATGTTGTCTCTTTTGTATCACACTTTGGGATATATGTTGTAAATGGAAGATCATTGTACATGTTGAAAACTGATATGAATATTAATGAAAAGAATTTTGGTGCCATGTTGTCTCTTGTACTTGTGGTCATGTATGATGGAAATGAATGTCAAATTTGCGCGAAAAATTTTCCTTGCTTTTCTACAAACTCTGCGATCAATGTGAATGAAATATTGCGAATTTTGTCGTAAACGGGTACCCGGATCCTGAGGGGTTTACATTAGTATCCAAGTTGGGCATGGTCGACAGATATGCTCCAACTCGAGGGGGAGTGTTAGAATTATTATATTAGAATTATGTTTGTAACCCTTCGGGTTCTGTAACCCTTAACTCTTCGGGTTCCGTAACCTTTAACCCTTCGGGTTCCTTAACCCCTCAGGGGCATTTATGTATTTTTCTTCTTGTACTCTCTAGGGTTTTCTCTCTATATAAGAGACCCTAGCCCTATTGAATAGATATCCCATTTGTTCCTCTTCTCAACAAGGGGCATTATACCTCCTGCCAGTCCTGTGATGTCTTTGTCGGCCCCTGAGAGTCATTCAGATGTAGCTGCTTCAGCCTCCTCGAGTACCTCAGGTAGTACTTATGCACTTACTAACAATAGTGGATCTGATGTTATAGAATGGATTATGGACTTCGGTGCGCCACATCACTTATGTGGAGATAGAGGTCAACTTACAACCTACAGACAGGTTCCTCCAGGACGAACTGTGGTTATTGCATATGTGACCCATTCCCCTATCACTGGACAAGGGGAGATTAGCTTGACGCCCTCTATACATCTACAAAATGTGTTGCATGCACCTGATTTCTCTATGACTTTCTTGTCCATTAGCCAGATTACGAAGGATTTACATTGTCGAGCCATTTTTTACCCATCCTTTCTTGTTTTTCAGGATATCCTTACGGGCAAGGTGATTGGGTGTGGTCGTGAGTAGGGCGGTCTCTATCGCCTAGTTCGAACTCCCTATGCCGGAATCTCCTCTCTTTCTGTTGGACCTGTTTCACCATTTATGTGGCACCTGCGCTTTGGTCATCTCCCGCTCCAGAAATTGTGTCGTGTTCTGCCTCAGATCTCGTCTCACACGTCCTTTCAATGTGAGGCATGTCAGTTGGGAAAGAATCATCGTTATACCTTCCCCAGTCGTCAGAGTCGGAGCAGTAGCTCTATTTTTTAGTTGTTTCATATAGATATTTGGGGTCCCAGTCGTGTTCCTGATCACCAGGGACACATGTTTTATCTAGTTCCAGTTGATGATTTCTCTCGTCTGTCTTGGGTCTTTTTATTAAAGAATAAATCTGAAGCTGGAGATGTTATCAAAAATTTCCTAACCGAAGTAAAAATGTGTTTTCTACTTCTGTGAAAATTGTGAGAATTGATAATGCCTTGGAATTTTGTACTAACGCTCTCTTCAATTACTTTTCAACCCAAGGTATTATTCATCAAACATCATGTGCCTATACTTCCCAACAAAATGGTGTTGCAGAAAGGAAGCATCATCATTTGCTTGATGTTACTAGGACGCTTCTCATTCATAGTTGTGCTCCACATTATTTTTGGGGCGATGCTGTTCTAACGGCTTGCTATCTTATTAATCGCATGCCCTCGTCAGTCTTGGGTGAGAAAATTCCTTTCTCTTGCCTTTCCTGAAAATGAGTTATTCTCACTTACTCCTTGGGTGTTTGGCTCGGTCGCCTTTGTCCGCTAGTTGTCCCCAGGTATTGACAAGCGCTCTCCTAGAATTGTCAAGTGCATCTTCGTCGGGTACTCCAGGACACAAAAATGGTACATATGTTATGATCCAATGCGCATGAAGTATTATGTTAGTGCCGATGTCACCTTTTTCAAGTCCGTGGTGTACTTTCCTCCTACAGGTGATCGGTTGACTTCTTTAGACACTGATGGCATATACATGCCACCACCACCACCATCACCTCTTCCACCTCCACCACCACCACCTCCTTCACCACCGCCACTGCCACCACTACCTACGCCACCTCCACCTACTACTACGGTCCTAGTTCCACCATTGCCACATCACTATACCCGCTGGCCTGCTTCTGCTCATGGTCACCGCTCATCATCTAGCACGCATGAGGTATATTCTGAAAACACAATTTCTAATGATGGGTCTAATGGTCTACCTGAACAGGATTCTTTACAGGGGACAGATGTGGAGGTTGTTGATTTGGAGTTATCTATTGCGCTTCAAAAGCAGAAGCATACCTGTGCGTCATATCCTATAGCATCTATGGTCTCCTTTGATCGATTGACTAGCGATTTCGGGAACTTTGTAGTTGCATTATCAACCGTGGCCGTTCCACGGAATTCTCAAGAGGCTCTGAAGGACGATCGATGGCTTTTAGCTATAGAGGAAGAGATGGTTGCTCTTCAGTCGAGAGGTACTTGAAGTCTTGTCCCAGCTCCTACTAGAGTGCCTATAGTAAGCTGTAAATGGGTTTTTACAGTAAAGCAAAATGCAGATGGTTGCATCGACAGATACAAGGCACGCCTGGTTGTACGAGGGATAACTCAGACATACGAGGTGGATTATCTTGACACATTCTCAGCAATTGCTCGTCATTCCACCTTATGAATTCTTTTCTCTGTTGCTGTAGTTCGAGATTGGCCGTTGTTTCAGTTAGATGTCAAGAATGCATTTCTGTATGGTGATCTTTAAAAGGAAGTGTACATGCAACAACCGTTGGGATCTGCTGATGAGAGGGAGTGTTCCCAGGTGTGCAGACTTCATAAGGTGATCTATGGCCTTAAGCAGAGCCTTAGAGCTTGGTTCCAGAAGCTCTCAGACTTGTTTGAGAAACATGGGTACAAACAATCGAATGCAGATCACTCCCTTTTTATACAGAAAACATCCAGAGATATGACTGTTATTATGGTGTATGTGGATGACATACTTATTACGGGAGATATTATGCAGGGAATAAAAAGGGCGAAAGAATTTCTGGGTCGTGAATTTGTTACCAAGAATCTAGGAGCTCTTAGATATTTTATGGGATTGGAGTTTGCCAAAAATCAACAGGGGCTAGTGATGACTCAGAGAAAATATGTTACTGACCTGCTAAGTGACACAGGTACGCTTGGATGTAGACCTGCAACTACACCCATGGATCCAAGCATGAAGCTCTATGATGATGATATTGATGAGGTTGACAGGAGAAGATATAGGGAGCAGGTTGGAAAGCTTCTTTTTGTTGCCACTACGAGACCCGATATTTCGTTTGCAATCAGTTGAATGAGCCAATTCATGGAACAACCTCGTCAGGTTCATATGGATGCAATACAAATGATACCAAGGTATCTTAAATCATCTCCAGCTGTAGGGCTGCTATTCAAAAAGGGTAACTCTATTACCATTTTAGCATGCACAGATGCAGACTATGCAGGGTGCCCTAAGGGCAGGAAGTCCATGTCTGGATTTGCTATATTTGTTGGAGACTCACTAGTCTCATGGAAAAGTAAGAAGCAACCTATTGTTGCTAGATCTAGTGCTGAATCTGAGTATAGAGCTATGGCACAAGCATGTACAGAGATGATGTGGGTTCGAGCCAGAGATTTAAATTTCGCGGAATTTCGGTGAAATTTCAGTTTCGACAAAGAGGGTCTTTCGAAAGATACACACACAAATATATATATATATATATCGATTTCTCGGATTTCGACCGAAATGGGTCGAAATATCGGTGATATTTCGACATTTCGACCTATATCGGTCAAAATTCATGTTTTCAATTCAAAATTTCTCGGATTTCGACCGATATAGACGAAATTTCGCTGATACCTATGTAAATCAACGATATTAACCATGTGATCTTAATTTTAGTCATTTTACTAACTATTTATCAATTCTCTATATCAAAATACATCATGATTTATATATTTTGTTTCGGGTCGGGGGCAGCGAGACCCCCATTCTGGTAGGGTATGGTGCAACAGGGGGGATGCATCCAATGTTTCTTCAACGTAGGGAGCTTCGCTTCCCCTTGTTTTGACAATGGAGATGAAACAACTCTATAGATTCTAGAGATCCGCTATAGCTTCTTAACGATAATCATCTTTACTGTAAGTCTGTAATTAATTATGTAATTCACTTGAACTGTATGATATCTATCAGTCAACTTAACGATATGCCCTAATATGTGCGATATAAGGCATATGGATGAGAGATATGTGTGATATAAGTGTGCATTTGTTAGCTATTATTGTTTTAAGAACTTGGATTTAATGATATCCATTTCCAATATGTATCAATAATCAGCCTTAACAGTGAAATGATCGATATGACTGATATGTGCGATATAAGGCATATGGATGCGAGATATGTGTGATATAAGTGTGCATTTGTTAGCTATTATTGTTTTAAGAACTTGGATTTAATGATATCCATTTCCAATATGTATCAATCAATAATCAGCCTTAACAGTGAAATGATCGATATGACCGATATGTGCGATATAAGGCATATGGATGAGAGATGCGTGTGATATAAGTACGCATTTGTTAGCTATTGTTGTTTTAAGAACTTGGATTTAATGATATCCATTTCCAATATGTATCAATCAATAATCAACCTTAACAATGAAATGATCGATATGACCGATATGTGCGATATAATGGGCATATGGATGAGAGATATGCGTGATATAAGTACGCATTTGTTAGCTATTGTTGTTTTAAGAACTTGGATATAATGATATCCACTTCCAATATGTATCAACCAATAATCAACCTTAACAACGAAATGATCGATATGACCGATATGACCGATATGTGTGATACAAGGGCATATATGAGCAATATGTATGATAAAACTGTATATTTCTGAGCTATTTATTGTTGTAAATAACTTGAAAGATCTTAATTTGCAAAAAAATGGTCGAAAAATGACTTTTTGAGTCATTTTTGACATTTCCACCGAAACGGTCGAAATTTCCCGAAATTTCTGTGATTTCGGTATTGGAGGTGACCGAAATGAAATCGAAATCGAAATCTCGAACCTTGGTTCGAGCAGTCCTAACTGATTTACATATAGATGTACCTCTTCCCATGTCGCTGGAATGCGACAATCAGGTTGCCTTATTTATTGCTAATAATCGTGCATTCCACGAGAGGACAAAGCACATTGGGGTTGATTGCTATTATATATGTGGCATGATCCAAAAGGGTTTCATTGCTACATCTCATGTCAACTCGGGGGATCAAACATTAGACATTTTCACTAAAGCCTTACTTAGAGGGTCCTTCCAGAAGTGTTCGTCCAAGCTGAGCATGATAGATATCTATGCTCCATCTGGAGGGAGAGTGTAAAGACATATTTCATATTTATGTATCGTTTATATATTTATGTTCTTCTATCCACTTTTTGTAGTTTGCCCATAGATCTCTCCCTATATAAGAGAGCCTAGGGTCCAAGGAATAAACAACTCCTTCTATTTTCCCAACAGGATTCAAAGCCTTCAGTTTCAGTAATAAGCTAGAAAAGAGTTGGGATGAAGCTTCGGACATGAAATCTTTAGTACCTTAGCGTCAACGAGTCGGGCGGAATTTCGAGACCTTTTACCCACAACAAACTAATAGCATCTACAAATCAAAAACCAAAATAAACCCTCGAATCAAATATAGATGAGGGAGAAAGTTCCCATTTTGAAACTCATACAACCTTATATTTTAGGGTTTTTATCAGTTGTGCCTCTGAGGTATTGTAATATCAATTATGCTCCTCTTTTTTGGAATATCAGTTGTGCCCCTACCTTCTTGCAAAATTCACAATTCTGCCCTTTTGTAGTATCGGTTATGCCTTTACTTTACCTTAACAGAAGGACAAAGCTGTGAATTTTGCAAAAAGGCAGGGGCACAACTGATATTTCAAAAAAAGAGAGGGGGGTATAACTGATATTGCAATATCTCAAAGGGGCACAGCTGATCAAAACTCTATATTTTATAACTAACTTCTATCCCTTATCATTTCTTTTCCGATCAAAGGGAGAGTAGCAAATAACTACCATCTATCCCTACTTATCACTATGAATGCGACCCTTTCCAAATGAAAACAAATGATGGATAAACCTCCCTTGTCCCTCCTTATCCTCTGCCAAACGAGCCCTTATTCTCTTAGTACCTTTTAAGTCAATGAGCGGAGCAGAATTTTGAGACTTACGCACAATTCCCTAGTAGCATGGACTAGTATAGGAATCCTCCTTTTTGTATCTCTAATTCAGAGCTGGTGCTGTGTGCTTTATACAAATCTTTGAGTCCTGTCCATTAGACTGGAGTCTAGATGTCCACATACCTTCCATACCTAAAGATGATCATACTTTTTACTTGGTTCCGTGCATACCAATGCTTCTACTAAATGAATTGTTTTCTCCTTTTACCTCATTTCAGTTCCATCATCGCAGGTACCTTCGTCATCATTCTTGCAAGGTATGAGAAAAGATAATCAAGAATTATAAAAGAACAGCTGTCAGGACCTCGCATAGGTCTGACAGGTCCGTTTTGCAAGCTGTAGAAACCATAGGAATCAAGCACAAGCAGTCAACTGTCCTCGAATATGATGAAACTGGATGTTGAAAAATAGGTTGTCATTTCAAAATTCTAAAGTAGGTCTCCATGTATAAGAATGTACCTCGCAAATAAATTTTTTAGTAGAGGAGCACCTGTCAATATTCTGTGTTACATACAGCCTACAACCCAACTGGGCCCTCGTCGTCCACTCCCAGCAACTCTTAATGACTGTCGCTGTCTGTAACACCCGTGGGCTTAACAAGCCCCGAAAGATGAAGTCCCTACTAAAGGAACTATAGTCTAAGAATGCTGAACTTATTGGCCTATTGGAAACTAAAATCAGACCGGAGAATAGGCGGTGATTTGCTGATTCTATCCCGCCGGGTTGGAGGTTTGTGCACAACAATACACCCCTGGGAAGAATTTATTTCCTTTGGAAACAGGGGATTGCTGGAACTGCCACACGCTATCGGTAAACCATCAGGTGATCACCATGGTATGCAACAACCTGGAGGTCTCACATTCCACTTTTCTATTGTCTATGGGGAGACCTGCCCCACGCTGCGCAAAGCCCTCTGGGCTGAACTTGCTATGATCAGGGGTTCCATACATGGTCCTTGGCTGGTGTTGGGCGACTTTAATGTTGTGCGCTTTTTACACGAGAAGATGGGGGGACGGCCTCCTCCTAGGACCCCTCTTGAGGAATTCAACAGGTGTATAGATGACTGTGCGCTCTTAGATATGGATGCATAAGGGAACCCTTGGTCTTGGTCTAACTCATCGGTGGCCCCCCTAAGGATTGTCGCCAGACTAGATCGTGCCCTGGTCAACGAAGAATTGCTCTCAATGATGCCCCAAACAAAGCTATGCTACTCTCCTCTCCCCTATTCTGACCATCTTCTTCTCTCGGTAGCGTTCAGTCCCAGAGTTGGGGGCCGGATCCCATTCAGGTTCTTTGACTACTGGTCTGCTAGGAATTGGTATCTTGAGGCAGCCATCAAAGGGTGGGCCTCCCCAGTTCAGGGAAACCCACTCTTTTGCCTATCAAAAAGGTTGAAGAATGTTAAAGCTGCTCTTAAAGCCTGGTCCTCGTCGAGGCGAATGCCTTTAAGGAGTTAAAGGACGCGGAGAGGTTCCTCGCTGATGTTAACAGGGCTCTCTCTGAGGCCCCATCGGACCCCTACCTTGCTCAAGTAGAAGCGGATGCGAAACGTCACCTTGACGACCTCGACTGCGACCTGGAATCGGCTTGGAAACAAAAAAGTAGGGTCAGCTGGCTGAAGCTTGGGGATCGAAACACAAGATTCTTCCACCTTTTCACGACCGCTAGAGTATCGACGAATCACATCCATCAACTAATTGACAATCAGGGCAACATAATTGATAAACAAACTGAGGTCGTCGAGGCGGCCTTAGCGCATTTCTCTGCCCTATTAGGGCCTCCACTGCAAAGCGTTGCCTTTCCGAACAAGCAAGCTCTTGGCTCATTCGCCCTTTCGGACATGATGAAATCTGGAAGGCGGTATCATCAATTGGTTCATCCAAAGCCCCTGGCCCTGATGGGTTCAGTGTCGGGTTCTTTAAGTTACACTGGTATTTAATCAAGGAAGCCGTTCACGTTGCATTGGATTTTTTGCACAAAGGAGGGAATATGGTGCGCCACGTCAATCATTGCTTCCTCACTCTCATTCCAAAGGTCTCGTCTCCCTCGGGCCTCTAGCTGATTTTCGCCCCATATCGTGCTGCAATGTCATATACAAAATCTTTGCCAAGCTCCTTGCTTCTAGGCTTGGTACGGTTCTTCCACAACTCATCTCGCCTAATCAAACAATCATTATCAAGGGTCGCGTTATAAGCGACAATAGCAGACTTGCAAATGAAATCCCGTGGGGATTTGACAGGAGGACGGGCCACAACAAGGCCTGCCTAGAGATTGATTTGTCTAAAGCCTTCGACACCATTGAACACTCCTTCATCCTCGATGGGCTTAAGGCTATGGGATTCTCACCCATTTGGACTAATTGGATGGAAACTTGCATCTCCACTACATCCTTTTCCATCTTGATCAATGGAGCCCCCCACGGTCTTTTTAGGGGTTCCAGGGGGTTGAGACAGGGTGACCCACTTAGCCCCTTGTTGTTCACTATCGGGACGGAGTCACTTTCTTGCATGGTTGAGAGGGCAGTTCTAAATGGGCGTTTCATGCCTTTGGGGCACGACAAGAATGTCGCTCCGACCCACCTTATTTATGCCGATGACCTCCTCTTCTTCTGCAGAGGCTCCTTACGCTCTCTAATGGCCGTCAAAGATATTCTCACCTCATTCGAAGCAACTTCTGGATTGCGTCTCAACCCTAGGAAGAGCAAGCTGTTCAGATCTAAATGGCACCCCGACGACCTTGCCTCCACTCTCCACTTGGGTATTCTTAGCCAATCTCTGCCGTCTATTTACTTGGGCCTCCCCTTATCTTCTTCTTATGGAAGAAGTTGTGACTCTCGGGCCCTCGAGGATCGGATCAGGGCGCTCATCCTGGGATGGAAATCCAAGGTATTATCCATGGCGGTCGTGCACATCTGATTAATTCGGTTGTGAGAGGTGTCTTTATCTATTGGATTGCTGGGACCTATCTACCGCTGAATGTGGTGCACCGGATCAACTCGTATTGCGTTGAATTCCTATGGGGGAGGCGCCGCCACGACATATCCTGGGACACGGTTTGTCCCCTAAGATGGAAGGGGGTCTGGGGGTATCTTCCCTAGTGGCGTTGCGCGAAGCTATGTTCGCCTCCTGGGCTTGGAGGCTCTTAACTGACGACTCTTCCATTTGGGCTGCTTTCATGCGCACAAAGTATCACCGGTCCAACTCCTTCTGAGAGGTGCATGCCACTTCCTCTAGTTCCCATCTTTGGCGTGTTATCTTGGGCAGAAGGAACTCTATCCACCATGTAATTGCCGGTGACGCTCAACCTTATGTGTGGCTCCGATCGTCGAAAGAGTTCTCCTTCGCCGATGCTTATGACCTCTTTCGGAATAAAGCTGGTTTGCCACCTTGGGCATCCACTGTCTGGAAGCAAGGCACTCCGCCTAGTTTCGCCTAAGTACTCTACCATGCTACTATTCGCTGTTTACCAACGACTGACCGTTTGGCAAGATTGGGATCGTGCGAGCACTATGATTGCTACCTCTGCGGGAATGCTCCTGAATCTAACGTCCACCTATTCTTCAATTGTCCGTTCTCTTCCAGAATCTGGCTGCGGGCGTGCATGGGATTAAGGTTGCCGTGCCCCCCCCATCCTTCCACTGCCGCTTGTTCTCTCGTGGGTTGCTGGAATACTGGACATGCGTACTCGCAAAGCTGTCTCCGTCCTCATTGCTGTGGTGGTTAAGTCCATATGGACCGCACGCAACCGTAGATGGACCTCGTCGTGCTCCAACTTGGAAGATGTTGTACTTAACAACATTATCTACGACTTCGGCTTACTCAACTTATATTGACGGATCCTAAGTTTTTGTGCCTCTTAGGTCCCTGCTAACCACAATGCCTTAACACAGTATCAATTACGATTTATACGGCTACTATGGAGCCCCCTTTTTTTGTACACAATTTTCCTATTGGAATATACGTTTACTCCTTACTTATCAAAAAAAAAAGATTTCTACATAAAATATTATATAATTATAAAAAAATAGTCTCTCTATAAGGATAACCTTTATCTTTTCTATATTTACATATTAGGTCCCTTTTCACGGTTTTCCTGAAATAAGCTCTATTTGTTGTGCATACAAGTTTCCTATGCTAAACTTCCTAGATACTAGTTAGTCAATTTAGTCATACAATCTCGTCATTTGCTTGCAAACCCACAATTATTGCTAACTCAGAATTTGAAAATTCTCCAGGAGGCGACTATTCGAGACATTTATGTCAATCACATCGGACCTCTCCATGAAAGAGAGATTTGATCGAGCGTCTTATCATGATGTGAAGGTTCTTGACCCACATTGTCCTATTTTTATTTTTTTGGGGTTTGATTTTGTAGATAGTTACGCTTCCTGCACATGGATGCATTTGACATTTTAGTTCAGTCATATTTCTAAAAGGAAAAAGATATTAACAGGCCATGGCTGCTGAATATCAGTCTGCTGTCAGAATTTTCAAATTCTGTCCTCCCTTCAACAGTTGGTTTCAGAAGCCATATGGCCTTGAAGCCTTCTCACTCTCCTGATCAACATCCTCACTGCCTGGTTAACTAACTTGCTCTAGGTTTGATGTTAATGAAAAGAGAGATAACTGCTTGTTATGAAGGGAACATGCTATTTCTGAGTTTAATGTTTGCGCACTATTCTTGTTTACAGCTAGATGTATACTTTAATTTCCATTGCTGTACATGAAATACCTGATGAGCCAACTGTATTATGACGACACTTTCATACTTAAATACATTACAACACATTTTAATAAGTCATGTCCAGCTTTTACTGCAAACATGAAACTCGTTGAACTCCAATTGAGGAGTTTGCTCAATGCCACGTCCAGGAGTTCGAAAATCTTGAGAGGCTTGTATGTGTAGTGGTGTTTCATATCCATGTGGACATGGGTTAAGGGTGGTTGTGTTAGATTAAAGTAATGGTACTCCCAAATCCTTGTGCACGACGATGTTGGTTCTCAGCCCCGCATTATTCTGGTGGAGGGCTTTATGGTAGGGGGTTGGAGGAGCGAGAAGCGAAATATCTTTTGGATTTGAGATATTATCGGTAGAAGTTTTTTTTGCACTTGTGCTCCTTCGAGGTTATGCAATTATAGTTATTTTCCTACTTATTCGCAATATCACTTGTGCATGTATCTTCTTGTGCTATTAATCCTTGTGCATGTATTTTATTGTGCTATGAACACTTGTGCTGTTCTTGCTAGTTGTCGTCCATTTCCCTCCCAAACACCAACTTGAGGGTAGAATTGTAATTGGAATGAAAAGGAAGGAGTAAAAGTGTAGTTTTTATTTCTTCCTCTTTCCTCATCTTTTTTCTTCCTACTGTCCAACTCCACCCCTTCCTCAATCCTCCTCCTTGCTCCAGCTCTCTCTAAACAAATGTCCTTGCCTCCCTAGCACCATCCGCCCTGCCCCAGTCTCCTCCGACCCACAACCACCTCAGTTCTGCCCTTGATACCTGCCCCTAATCCTTTCTTCCTTGCCGCAACAACCCCTCCTCTCCTTGACCACCTTCTCTGCCCGCTTGATCCTCACTCCCAAGACCCTCATTGTTGTCCCTAGGCTCATCACGCCCCATACCTCTCTGCCCCTCAACCATCTCCAAACCTTGCTCTAGCTTCCTCCTCCTTACTCCACATAGCTCCCTACCCCTGCAGCCTCCTTCGTGCCGCTCCCTTGCCCCTCCTCTTTGTCACCCCCAATCCCTCATGCTCGTAGTTAGTCGTGACCGTCCCCAGTTGGTTATCAAGCTTCGAGCCAATTTCATCCCCTCTTCTTTCTTTATGCGATGCCATGCTTAGGGTGGAGGGGTGTGATCGGGAAGAAGGAAACGAATGGACTGCAAGCTTGGAACAAGCTTGGGGGTAGAAGGAACAAAGGTCGCATCGCCAATGGGATGTAGAAGAAGATGATTAAGGAAGGGTACAATTGAAATAAGATTTTGCACTTGTACCCTTCCAAGGGGTAAACTTTTTAATGACTCAAGAAGGTAGGGGCAGAAGTAATAATGCACAAAAGGATGGGTTATAACTGTAAGCGTAGAATTGCGGAGAGGTGCAACTTCTTCCTTAACTACGCATTGGCTTGTGTAAACCATGGTTGGTTCACATCATTGACGGTCAGAATAATGGAGGAGCACGGGTGTTAACGGTGTAAGAAGGTAGAGGTACAAGCGACTACAAAAAAAGATAAGGGCATATAGAATTGCAGAATCTTCGAAGGACAAATGTGCAAAAAAACCTAATAAAAAAACATACCTCGACGAGCTCGTGAATCATGCGCTCGATGAGTTTTAGGGGACGGCATCACATCAAGTCTGACGTGGGTGGGGCCGGCATCACAATCAAGTCTGACGTGGGTGGGGCCGGCATCACATCATACAACCGAAACATCGTACGAATAGGCAAATTTGCAAGTAATGGAACGTGGGTATCATATCAAAAGCCACTTTATCATATCATTATGCTATAAGATCTAGATTAAATTAAAAAAAACTCAACTTTACATCAATTCTCAACCTAGAGACTCCTCTTTAAATTCTAACGAATAGAAGATTGGCTGATTCATTTGCCGTATATCAGGGTAGTGCTACACTTTAGGCCTTACTGTGAAAATTCATGCCAACCGCTCGATTAAGATCAAGTGGCTCCGACGATGCAGACAAAATGCAGCAGACTCTGCAGTAGTGCAGAGGATCTGCTTCTATATCAGGGACTCCGTCAACCTGCTGATAAGGTATGAATTAATTTAAATATATTGCGCCCATCCCCTCAATTTCGGTTTGGCATTGCGACCAGTCCGAGATAGCCACCTCCGTCATCTTCTTCGACGTGCGCCGCCCCAATATAGGCGTACACGGCTCCCCCACTTTCCCCTCCGCCACGTGCCTCTCAACATATGCGTATGCAGCTCCTCTACCTTCCCCTCCTCGACATGCCTCTCCCAGACCCTCGTCCTCCTCTCATCCCTCACCTCGTGTGCAAACTTTTCCCAACAAATGTCCTAATTATTATTGATTGATTTGAATTTACGCTCATATCCCTATTATTATCTATCGTAGATGAGTAGACTTGCCAATATGTCAATCAAGATAATTTTATGTTAATAACATGTTAGAAATTATTGATTAAATTACATGCTCTTGAAACGACAGGAAGTGACGTCGTAAACCATAATAAGCCCAAACTGAATACTCGGATCTGTGCATATATCCTCATTAGTACCATATATAATTTAAGATAAGAATGCCTAATTTATTTTAAGATCGTGATTAAATGGTAATTTGTGCAATGATGTATATTACCAATATGACGTAATATGACGTATAACTATCCACATCTTATAACTCAAGCAAGAAAAAGTTATGATTTTATCATGACATGACCGTAGGAACTATCTTACAAAATGAATTAAATATTGACAATGAAATATCTATAATTTTGAGAATGTTGGATTTTTTAATGTTTCAAACAAGACATATGTGTAAGTGTGTATGATACAATACTATTACTACGGGTAGAAATATATCTTTATATTTTACTAAGAAAAATATTAAAGTGGATAACCTTAAACAAGATTTAAGGCATAGACTCATAAAAGAATTATATGGATGATCGCAAGGGGTCGTATTAGCCCAAAGGGAAAAGCCGCAAGGGACGCATGGTTGCAAGGAACCATAGAGGTAAAAATTAAGTCCTCTACAGTTGTACATACACTGTCATGTTATCGCCGCAAGGAGCGTATTGTTGCAAGGAACCATAGAGGCAAAAGCTAAGATCTCTACAGTTGTAGCTACATTGTCATGTCATGCCAGGGACCGCAAGTGCCAGCGGTTGAAAACATATAACAAGATACATACATGAAAGTTATGCAAATAAATTGTTCATAAATGTAAACCATGGCAAGTATGCAAGGAAATGACTTATAAAGATAACTCATTACAAGTTATGAAGAAATGATTTATAAAGATAAATCATTACACGTTATACAAGAAAATAATTTAATTAAAGATAAATCATTATATATTATACAAGAGATGGTTTAATAAAGAATAAACGATTACATGTCGTACAAGAATTGATTTAAGAAATGTAAACCATCAAAGTCATGGGGGCTAAAATGCAAAGTGAGAATATGATAAAAGAATTACATACTTGCTATGAATCGTATGAAATATGCCCCATACGATGAAAGAAATGTATGCCATATTTTCTTATGAAATTTACATATGTATACCCATGGTTATAAAAGAATCCAAATTACACATGTTAGGGATCAGATTTAGACATGTATGAGAAAATTTAGGCACGGAATGATGCTTATCCATGAAAAACTCAAGTGCATGTATTATAACAGATTAAAAGACCGTTAGCATTCTCATGCATAGATCTCGATGCATACTGAGTATTAGGCTCATGCAAAATTATGTTCGTTAATTTCAGGTGAAGAAAATGGTTAACTGCTTATTCAGGATCGGTGTATGGACTTCTCGAGATTTCTGACGTGGCACGATTCAACTCATGAAGTTTTAGAGAATATCTGTATACCCACAGGAACTGTTGGTATGCTATTTGAAATCTTAGAGTAGTTTTTACAAATATCCCCATTGAAGTTCTAATAACGGAACTCTTATTTTGATTGGACTTTATTGGAACTTGATTTTATCACTACTCATTGATTGCCATACATGTTTTCGGCAACGGTTCAGTCGCAGATCTTTTATTGCATGCTTCCACCAGTCGGCTCCACCCGTTCTGTTACACTTGTGCTTGGGGAACATGTAGGAGAAGAGTCAAAAGATTATTATATTAGGAGATGAGTTGGAACTATATGAAAAACCACACCCGATCTAAATAATAGCAGAGGTCGTTGTATAGACTAGATGAATTTTAGCAGAAAATTATTTTTATTATTTAGACTCCTAAACTAATGTGTATAGTGTTTAGTACGGGAGTGTCGAACTCAGGGAGGCAAACTGTTGGGAAATTAGGGGAAATAGTAGAAACTTAGGTTTACTAGGTTTCCTATTTTTTTATTTATTTTTAGATATTTTTATAAATTTTTCTATTTATTTTTGTGAATTTTATATTATTTTTGTGAATTTAAGTATTTTGTAATTTTTTAATTTTAAAGAATATCTTGTAATTTTTATTTGGTTTTTATTTATTTACGTTTTAATTTGTTATCACTGTTATTATGTATTTTAAAGGTTTCTAGGATTTTTATGGATTTTATATTATTTTAAAGTTGAAAACAAAATTTTTATTGATAATTATGAAGTATTTTGAATTTTAAAATAGAAAATAGAAAGAAAATATTTTTATTTAAATTTTATTGAAAAGTAGATAAAAATATTTTTAAAATGATATGTTGTGCATATTTTTTTGATTTTTTATGAATTAGTTATGATTTTTCAAAGTTTTTATGTATTTTGTTTTTTTCTTGATTCTATTCTTCAATTTTTTGTATTTTATTTATGGTTTTATGTATAAATTATAGGAAAATATATTGTATATAATTTTTGTAGGATTTTAAAAGTGTTTTTATATGTTTTTATGATTTTTATGTGTTTGTTATATTTTTATAGGATTTTAATGATTTATTAAAAATAGAAAATATTTTTTATTTTTCAAAATTGATTTTATACTTATATAGTAAAATATAAGGTATTATTATGTATTTTTATTATATTTTTATATTTTATTTAATATGTATGTATTATGTATAGTATATGTATACTATTTACAAGGGTATATATGTAATAATAAAGAAAATTAGGAGTGTACGCAAATGTTTAGAAAATGGAGGGGTACGCATGGAAATCGCCCAGAATCCACGTGATCTTCGCCAGCTTTTGATGCAAATCACCCTAATTAATATTCGCGCGTGCACTGCTTGGGTGAAGTGGTGGGGCGGTGAGCTTTCTGAGATGCCGACACGTGGCGGGTCTTAGTTCCGTTCGATCGAAAGGTGACCGAATGGCTCGTATTTGATCTGGAAGCTCGACCGTTCTTCCCTAAATTGTAAATGTAGGCGACAATGATTTCTAGGAGTGGGTGACAATGGTTCGTTGGCGAGCGATGCTTTGACTCGATAGTTGATCTCTGATGACATGACCTGATCGCAGGTGACGGTGATTTGTTCTTCGCTTGATCTTCAAACGACGAATCAACTACAAGATGTCTCGCTGCAGATGGATCGTTCATTTGTGGTTTTCGTTGGATCTCGATGCTACACAAGTTGTCGCCTCATCTTCAGAAGGTGGATCGTCTCCAGATGTAGCCCATGTAAGTGAATCAAACGACTCAAGACATGAGGCCTCAGTCCAAAGTACAAATAGATGAATGTGAATGATGAATCTAAGCGGAGATGACAGATTGGAGTTTATCGATCCTCGGCCAGAGCGCAGAAGAGGAGGGATTCGAAAATGGAGGCGAATGGCTTGAGATTGAGGTTTCTAATAATGATCGGAATCAGACTAAACCAAGGAGAATGAAAGTTTTGAGAGGAGAAGTGAGAGGATGAGGAGAGATGTGAGAGAAATTCGAGAAGAGAAAGGATGAGGAGATGAGATCAGAGGGAGAAAACTAACCTGTAGGGTACTGGATGAATCGCCTGTGGAAAGCAGAGCTCGGCTGAGCTCCTAGTCTCTACCTCAACTCCCAACAGAGGCGGAGACTGATCGTGCGACAGAGTTAGGCTTCAATACATGCTATGGATCACGCCGGACCCCTCTTTCTCTCCTCGCTGCAAT
Source organism: Ottelia alismoides (assembly GCA_037367405.1). Lineage (NCBI taxonomy): Eukaryota > Viridiplantae > Streptophyta > Magnoliopsida > Alismatales > Hydrocharitaceae > Ottelia > Ottelia alismoides. The sequence goes on along the minus strand of JAZKJV010003062.1, from coordinate 128,288 downwards.
GCCGGGAATCGACGCGCCTGTCACTCGCTCTTCTCTTGTGGAGCTCATTGGACGGAAGTAGGTGGGAATAATGGTAGATGCGATTGGCGAGGGGGATCGATAGGTTTATATAGACAAGGAGTCGTGGAGAGTACGCCAGTGGATGGAGTCACCATTGGCGGAGGACGAGATCGTGGGTGGTTGGGCGACCGGTTGACCAACAATCGTCCGTTGAGGAAGTTGGAGTCAAGGATATGAGGAAGGACGGGTGGCGTGTTTGTTGGGGAAGAAGAAGAAAAAGGGAAGGAAGAAGAAGCGTACGAGGAGAGGGGAAAACTATGAGAGAGAAAAGGGAAGTGTAAATAAATAAACTAAATTAATTAAATTAAATAACTAATAATTATAATAAATTAATTAATAATTAGATGATTAATTATGTAATCACATAAATGATTAATAATTAAATAATTAATTATATATATAATTATTGAAATAATTAAACAACTGATTAATAAAATAATAATTTGTTTAAATAATAAATAAACAAATATTTTTATTTAATTGATTTTAATAATAGAATAGATTAATAAAATTTGTAAATATAATAAATCAGATCTTAAATAATATAAATTAAGGTACATTGTACAGTTATACCAATACGATCCCAAAATCCACATTTTGCATATTAAATCTGATTTTAGCAAAATCTGTGTTATTTGGTAGATAATTAAATAAATTAACTTTAAAACTGAGTTTGCCTGATTCGGTGTCCATATAGCCGAGTTATAAGGTCAGAAAAATTTAGGTAACGGCTTCGTGGCATCACAATTTATTGGCATTTTGACTTAAATTATATTTTTATATTTTTCTATTGATTTTTAGAAACATTTTAGAAAAGGAATTAAGTTAAACGGAGTTACGGTTAACTAATTAGAAAATAGAGAAGATTTTACATATATTACATATATACAACGGGGATCAAACGCTAAAACTCATTTGTTTTATTCTATTATTTTTTTATATTTTTAATAAATAGTATTAAGTATAAAATAACATTTAAAAGTGAGTTAGGTCAATTTGAAATTTTTTATAATAGTTATAAAGTGAGTTAAATAAATTACAATTTGGGTCCTCATACATGGATCTGATCCCAGAATGGATCCCGATCTTTAAATTTGTAATGATTCGGGTCCCAGGGCCATTAATGTAAGGAACTTTTTGGGGCTAATGACGAGTATGCCCTTGTTTAAAAGTTGGAACCCAACCCCCATTCCCTTCCCAACAAGGGCATATCCGTCATGAACCCCAACATTTTCATTTTTTAAATGGCCCTGGGACCCGAATCGTTACAATTTAAAGATCGGAACCCATTCTGGGATCGGACCCATAGATGAGGATCCAAATTGTAATTTACCCTATTACCAATTGTAGGTAGAATGTTAATTAATGGAAGTTAGTGGGTATATTACATGTATTTTACCAAGAATTTTAGCCAAAATAAAAGAATAAAGGATAAATATTTTCTAAGAATTTTTCACTTTAGTTAGCGATCAAAATTTATTTATTTTTGTCAAAGAATAGATGGTTGACTGGTGGTTGGGTTCATTGAAATTGGGTCAAGTAATCCAATATGATTTTGACCGATTTTATTTTCTAAGTAAAATTCAGTTGTTTCGATTATTTTTTTCTCACTGGTCGAATTATTTCATTTTTGAAAACTAGCTACCTACCACACGTTATGTCATCTTGATTTTAACAAAGTTCATAGCATCTTATTATACAAAATGCATTTTCAGAAAAAGGCATAACTATTCTTAGATATTCTCTCTTTTCTCAACTTAACTCGGGAAATTGCTTGATTTTGGTTTCTCGACTTGTATTATTTTCCAAGACGAGATCTCGGAAGTTAATTTTTCCATCACTTTACCGATATTCAAACTACAAGCAAGTCTCTATTTACTATATTCCATAAATTTTGCCATCTTACGTAATTCAATGTCCTATAGTTCCTGTATCTCACAGCCTACAAACGCAGAAGAGAAGAACGTGTGACGTGCGGCTCCTTGAAAGATTGTGAAAATGTACCATCAAATATTAATTTCTCTGTAAACTCGCAATGAAATCACCAACCAAATACTAACATAATCGCATGCTTTAGCCATTACTCAACCAAATCCTTCGTCTAATAGTTTTCCCATCAACTCGAGCCAATCCTGAGCCCGAATCCAGACCCAATCTCTTCCCTCTCTCTCTCTCCCTCCCCCCTCTCTCTCTCTCTATTTTACGTTAATCCCAGAACCTAAATCCTAATTCTTGGTCACTATCTCCCTTGGAAACTCTAGCATGATCCTCTCTTTCTGACCTGGACTGAACCCATCCTCTTCTTATATGTCTTGAATCCCAATCCAAATCCTTTTCGCCACAAAGTCATAACTCAAACCTTATACCTAAACCACTATTTTATCTGATGCTTACCAAAAAAATTAGTTTTTGCAACCACAACATTGTGACTATGTAGTGGTAAGTTCTAAATTTATTACGCCAGCATTGCGACTATATTTAGCCACCACAAACAGTCGTAAATCATCATCCTCGGTATTGCATCGACTACATGCGATCATTCAAGTAGTTACTGATCAGTTTGAACATTTAAAGCTCGAAAGGACTAGAATTTGAATTCAAAGTTAGTGCTTTCATTTAAAATTTAATTCGAGTTTGAATCTTTTGAAATGAATTGAATTAGAATCACAGTGAGTTGTAAGGTATTTAATTCGCAAGCACACCTGCCTCTTCCTAAGTCTGTGATTAAATGGAAATCGACGGTTGTTGTTCTAGTTCAAAATAATATTCTTCGTCCAAGGACATGTGAATCACGTGCTTCGCAGAGGTAATTAAGCTCGTGAATCATGTGCTTGGTAGAGGGAAGGGGATTGATGTAGAGTGTAGGGGAGTGGAGGCGGATCGTCTTCAGTACTGCAGAATCTGCAGTAACTGCTGGAGCGCTCGATTAAGATCGAGCGGCTCCAATGATCCATGATTTTACTGTTGAGTATGCATGACTACAGACGATCCTCTCGCGTAGGGGGACTAATCAAAGCTACGTTTTCTTCTCAATACTACTATAAGAAGGGGGTGATGGGGAGGAGTGCGTAGCGCCATCTATCCATCCATACATAGCAACAACCATGAAGACCTCTTACCTGATCCTCCTCCTCGCAGCCACCATCTCTCTCCGCTCAAAAGCCGAGGTCCTCCTCGATACCAATGGCAATGCCGTCCAGCCGGGCCTCAAGTACTATATGGTGTCCTCAGTATGGGGCGGCGGCAGCGTGGAGCCCACCCCGTTAGCTGGGTCGACCGTTTGCCCCTCATACGTCGGGCAGGCACCAGTAGGCGTCCCGGTAATAATCAACCCTGTGAACAGGCTCGGTGCCACGACGATCGAATTGCCGGAAAAGGTGACCATACAGTTCGCGGAGGTGCAGGACTGCGTGGTTACGCCGTACTGGACGATGGCGGGTAATGGGCTCCTAGCGACGGGAGGAACGGTGCCCACGGTCCCCGCCCCCTACTTGGGGGGTTTCGACAACTTGTTCTCCTTCTACAAGACTGCTAGCAACTCTTATCGGTTCGCCTATTGCCAGTGCAACATGTGGTGCAAGACATACTGCTACGACGTCATCAAGAGAAGTGTGGATGGCCAGACGATGTTGGCAGGCGACCTTCGCACCGTCTTGCCTTACTATACTGTTGTTTTCTTCAAGGCGGAGGATGCCGGTGCTGTGGGCGCTCACCCGCTTCCCTCCTCCGCAAGTGTCCCGGTCGTATACCCAACCCACAACGCTGGCTCCCTTTGATCAGATCACATGCGCGCACGCGTATATATTTAATAATAATATATAATATAATGGTTGTACCCTATCAATTATACCCCTCTGTCGTGGCAATCTTAATTCCTTGTCAGTTGTCACCGACTAAATAAATGGAATATATTCCATATATATAGGTATATGTATGTATGTATTCCTCGTAAGAATTACGTGCCGAGATTTTAGTTTGCGTTAAAATCCGGAAAGAGAGTGATTGACTTTGGAATTCTCGATGTTCGATTAGCAATCTTAATAAGAACTCGGAAAGATACTTACGTACGATGTTCCCTCATACAGAGTATGAAGGTGGCTGCTACATATAGGCAGGCAGGCAGCCCTACGGCGTCAAACCATCACCACCCCGTCAGAAGGAAAAGAGAAACAGCTGATTATGACACCATTGTGGAACTTTCTCCTGGGAAGTTTGACCTTAATTTGCTAGAACACTGCGTCGATCTACCTTGATGTTATCCCAATCCTCCCAAACTATGGCCCTCACAAGTTAATAAACACCGATCTTTAGAACTTCGATAGATAAATTGCGGGGGAAAGACCATGCTTTAGCTTTGAAGCAAGGGTCTGTTGATGGACGATAAGGTTTGGAAGCAGCTCGAGGTGTCACCTTCCAGCTCCCAATTATTCCACCTATTCCTCTACCCAGCTGCTCCCACCCCCATTTCCCCCAAAATTTTTTATTTTTTTTTGAAAAATAAAAATTTGTATATTCATCAATATATCCCTTCAACATTCTATTAAAATTTCGTCAGAAACAGAGACTCCTACGGCCTTCATCCAAACATGGTCGATTTAAAAAATCCTGCGACCGTTAAAAAAATAACGTCTGGATGGAGGGCTTAGGAGTCTCTGTTTCTGATGAAATTTTAATACAATGTTAGATGGATATAGTGATGAATATATAAATTTTTATTTTCCAAAAAAATAAAAAAATAGAGGAAAAATAGGGGTGGGAGTAGCCCCGTTGGCTACTCCCAGCGAGCATATTCCTTTTTCTCTATTTTAATATATTTATATCATGTATTTTTCATTCAATATATGTGTATTTAAGTCAATTTTTAGAGTATTTCTAACATTACTCGTATGCGATTAGTGTCTGTTTTACCTCAATCTCATTTTTTAAGTATATGATAACATAGTTTTATTATGCGTACTTGTATATAAAAATAAATAAGAATATGGTAACACCTATGTCTGTATTCATCCATTTGTATCTCTACTTTCAAATGCCCAGAGAAATCAAATGAGAAGAAGAGAAGAAGAAGGAGAAGATGAAGAGAAGTAAGGTAAGAATCATATTAAATACCATATTTCATCACAGTTTCCTTGTTCAACTTGGTTGTTGTTGGGTAATAGATTTCGATGTTGTTTTAGGATTTAGATAATGGTTATTCTATGATGACCATGGATCTTCTTGCTTGGTTTTGATGAAGGGATAATAAAATAGTGGACAAAATCTGTTATAAAGATTTGATAGTTGAAATAAAATGGCAAATGTTAACATATTGGACTTTACCTTTGCATACAACAAATTTGTGGGACGGTTTGGGTTATTGGAAGAAAATGTGAATTGGTCATGGGGATTTGATTTTGTTGTTGACGATGTTTGATTGTTGGAACAATAAGGTGAAAGGTATTAGAGTTTGAATTCAGTTTTGCGTATAATAGATTTAATAACTTATATATTTAAATCTTGTAAACTGTCTGTTAATAAGTTGCTACATGCTGATTGCTTTCTTGTAACTTGGTAGATGTTGTTAGCACAATAAATTCCCTCACTATTGATTATTGTTTGAAAGAGTTTAGAATAATATTTAACGTAAAGAAAATAGTGGGTGATTGTTCTTTTGAGTGCGAAAAAAATTAAAGAGAAGAAGACTATGGAGTAAGTGTTGTCTTTTAGAAGGTAATATGAATGAAAAGGAAGAGATAAGTATACATAAGTGGTAACATTTGGAAACTAACAATTTGGAGGATGATGATGACAAAGATTGTATGGGGTGAGGTTAGGAAAGAAAGATGAGAAATGAATGGACGATGGGAAGGGAAAAAGGTCCCGTATGGAGATTTCTCCTTAATCACACATTCTCCAACTGTTTGGTCTATCATAACGTGATCGTATTTATTTTTTTTGAAAGGAAAAAAGGGCACAAAGCTGTAGAGGCAAGCACCCAAAAAAACTTTATATTCACTGGTTGAAGTTCATAAATACAAAGATCAAGAATCCCGAAGGATTTTGGCATGATGTACAACATTCTCCACATAAAATCTCTCTCTCTCTCTCCTAAATAATACCTCATTCCTCGCGAGCCATATCGCCCAGAGTGTTGCGGCCATCAGAAAACTTACAGATGCTTGTTCATTTCCCGACATATCAACTTAATTCCAGAAAGAATGAACATTCTCCGTTGCGACTCCCCTGAGAGTTAACTCCCTCCCAACTTCTTTTGACATTGGACATGTAAAGAAAAGATGGTCAATATCCTCCACAGCTTCAAAACAACGATAGCATAGTACATCAAAACCTTGGAACAACGTGGCTCTCCTAGCACAAGTCAACAACCTCTCTCTGCCCATCAACTACATGAAGATTTTGACTCGTCGCAGGATCCTCCATCTCCAAATATGTCCCAAAGTTTGCATAGCAATCCCTGGATCAAAAATAAAGGATGTGTATAGAATTTTTTAAGCTTTCCTAACCAAGAAACAACCATCTGACCAAGCCCAATGGTCATGTCCATCAGATGGAATTTTCGCCTGAGAAAGCATTTCTCTCAAACATTGCAAATCTGAAAAGCTCTCATTTGATAACTCTGAACGAAAAGGAGGCGACCAAGTATTCCCAATGCAAGCCTCGCACACCCGTAATCTTCAATTTTGATCCACCCCAAACAACCTCGAAAAAAAGTCACAGAGAGTCCCGAGGCCTGACCAATCATCTGTCCAAAAAAGGAAAGAATCTCCATTACCCAGACATGGTCGCATCGATGAAGAAATCTGAGGAAGGATGGAGCAGATACCCCCTGACGAATCTCCGTTTCATCACCTTTATTCTATCATTTTGGCCTTAAAAACCCCAACAAATGCATGAAAATGGCATCAATTTGTCTTTAATAGCATTCATTATTTATTATATTTATTGTACCTAAAATAAGGTTTTTAATGCCAAAATTATAGAATAAAGAGAAGAAAAGAAAAAAGAATAAAATATTACAAATATTTTATGATCCTAACACCGAGACCAAGGCCAGAATGGAATTGGTCGATAAGGAATAAAGTAGGGGGAGATAAGGGCCAATAATACAATAAATACCTCATTTATTTATTCATTCATTTATGCATTTTTTACACCTATTTTGTATTTAATTATTTATTCATCAAATAAAGAAATTTAGTACGTGAAAGTTGTAGATAATAATGTAAATAGAAATACAAAATTAAGTTTGTACAAAAATGATACACAATGTACATTTTATATACAGAATAAAAGCTAGAATCTCAACTTCTCAGACCCATATCTTACAAATAAAGACTCAAAATCCATCAAAGTCACCTTTCATTGTATATAGCTTTTCAGGAACTATTTAATAAAATTGGTTTCATAATTTTTGGAGTTCATCTGTGAAAGTTAGGTTTTGGGCCCCTATTGTACATAATACCGATTAAAATATTCAGTTTATTAATTACCTATTATTTTTACAAATTCATATTTTTATAAATTTATATATACATTATTTATAACATATGTGTACAATAAAACTAGAATTAAACCAAGAAGAAATGTACAAATAAAATAAATTTATCTCAAAACATAGGCAAAACACCTATACCTATACCTATGCAAATCACATCCTTATTTAGTTAAATATGCAAATAAACTCATAAAAATCAAATAAAAATATTTTTTCACTCACAAAAATAACTTATAAATATATAAAATAAAAGAACACAATAATAAAATAATATATACAATACAAAAATAAAAATGCACCAAACATAGATGAATATACCTATAAATACACTCATAAAAATTAACTACTAATAAACAAAGCCAAAAAATAAATAAAAATCGTATTAAAATACTATATAAAATAATAAACATTTTTTATTTTATACTCGAAAAATAATAAAATCATTTACTATTTTAAATTAATTATTTTTGAATAAAATCCTTTGTTTTGTCTTCTAGCGGCTAACGCGGACCAATAGGAGCGCTGCCTTCGTTGACCTCTGGTCAACACTCCCATCTCAGCCTCCACCCGTCAAATACGTATGCGAGCCCTGAAGGATATGGTTAGATCCTCAAGCGCATCACGGAAGCGTGAGCGTCGTATCGAATACGACGAGGAGCGACTAGTTGCACTAGTGGCTCGATGCAGCGGAATTTAAAAAATTTTATACGACGAAACCACATGATCCAAGAATACTTCTCGAATCATTTCGTCTAAACCACAAACAAGTAATAGGATTACCTCTTGAAGCGTGGTTGCGATCGAGTCTCTAAACGAAGAGACCTCCTGTCTCAAGTCCGATCCGACGGAGGAGACGCTTGCGAGCGCGGGGATGAACCGCGTGCTTCTTGCAATCCATGTTGATGATCCAAGCGACGGATCTCCTTATCTCGACAAATGAGATCCGACGTCTTCTTCACGAGCGAGGCGCACCGAAGGAGACGGAGACCCACGAGCAGAGCAACGGGCAGCATAACGACGATGCCGCGGCGACGGAGAACCTCTCCATGGTATCCATGGTGGACGGCCATGAGAGGGAGAGGGAGGGCTGACCTCTAGAGAGAAAGAGAGAGAGAGAGAGAGATGCTTCTCAAGCATGTTGTGTGTGTAAAATAGAGAGCATGGTATGCATCTCTATTTATAGGGTTTTAGGATCCATGGATCTCAATCCATGTGACATATAAAATCAATGGATGGGATTGATTTATGTCAATCCAATGGTCAAGATTGTTGTTGGTAAAAACCAACAACTTGTGATTTAATTTGATAAAAATATATTTTATAAATCAAATAAATATTAATATCATATTAAATCAATCAAATAAGGAGAGAGGAATAAAGAGAGATCAACCTTCTTCTTTGGAAGGGGGGGACATCCACCAATTTCACAAGGAAATTGGTGGCGCCCCCCTCTTTCCAAAAGGGAGGGCAATCTCATGGTAATCCATGAGATTGCACATCTCCTTGAATTTCTCTCTACTTATTTTCCAGCAACAATTTGTTGGTATTTTAATTCACCAAAATAATTCTCAATTAATTTTGGGAATATTGCAATCTTGACATTGGAATATTGTGAATCATATTCACAACCCAAAACCAAATGTAATTTACATTTTCAATTAATTAGACAATGTGTATCCAATACACATTAATAATTAATCTACTAATACAAATTATATTTAACTCTCTCTAATACATTATAAATCACATTTATAATATATTATGAATAATTGGATATTACTATCCACATTATTCTTATCCTTGATAATTAAATCATATTTAATCATCTTGGATCTCTTTATCTCATGTGTTCAAATAATATGAATCACATTCACATTATTCACATCTTTGATAATCAAATCACATTTAATTATCTAAGATAACTCTCCTTATAATATGAATCAAATTCATATTATTCATGATAATTAAATCACATTTAATTATCAACTTTCTCAATGCTCGGATACATATATCAACAATAGAATTATCCATGAACTCTTTCAAGGACAATGCGCTTTCTCCGCGAATACTTGGAGATAAGGACAGGGCGATTGTATTGTTCCACGTATAGTGACATGGATATTGAGATCATATCTCAAATCCAGATCACGGGCCTCCCATAGATGCTTGATAAATCAAGACCGCAAATCTAATCTTCTCATTGCATCTGAATCATATTCAGATCAATGTCCAATAATTGGACTAAGATAAGATTACTTCTCTACTGAGAGGAGTCACTAAAATCCAGACCCGTTTCATCACTCCCTAGGAATGGAAGCGTCATGGTTATACAATCGTTTATGATCACATCACCCTCAGGTATTCCTAATACCTGTACATCCTGCATACTGGAAGACTTAGATTAAACCCGAAGTATTGGATCAACTTTATACTGTCTACTTCATGGTTTTATCAGTAAGTTTCTCATTCGATCATTGGGAGTCGGTATTGATCATATACTTTCCAAAAGCATATATCATACCTAGGTCTTGATCATATACTTTCCAAAAGTATATATCAAACCAACAAATTCAGTCAAGCTTCCAAAGCGAGACGACCGTGCGCACGGAATTTGATTCTTCCCAATATCTCATGAGTGAGCTCATGTCTTCCGGTTCAGTAACTGAACCTGTATGATCCCTTTGAGAGATCGTATTACTCATATGCCCTTATATGCACACCAGCGCGCCGGTGTATAGACCTTGATTAGGCCATCAACCTATTGGTCTGCCAAATGTACATACTCAGACATATAGTATCACATATGTCTCTGGTCAGAGGATGTGTGCCTATATCATGACAGAATATGATATAGGACTTTGGTTATCTCGATCTCGTTAAGTCAACTCTTTGACCTAACTAATCTGATACCTCCGAATCTCTATTCCTATGCAGAGGACCTGCATCAAGAAGTCGGTCAGATATCAGCCTAACTGAGAAAGGATTGCCATCTCCTACTCAGGCTGGAGATCATCTCTTAATAATCATTTGACGGTGCTTGATGAGTCCTCAATCTAACTCATTAGATATTCATCTAAGCACCAGACTCTATGATTCAATAATTGAATCAACAGCTGTATGATCATTAAGATGGCCATGGTACATAACCCTAATTTCACTAAGGGACCTATTATGCAAACTATGTATTCTTTATTTCAGATCAAGGAGTGAATTGCAATAACATTTATTGCATAATGGCTCGTCGTGGGCTCGCACGTCCAACAAGCCCGTCTTCTCCCTTTTTTCGCGGGCGTCTCGTTGATAATCACAGATGTTCCACGAGGGTCACCATAAATAATAAGAGAAGTGTTGTCGCTGAGGCGACCACTCATAGAACACCCGGGTTGATCAGCAATTAACCCACAATCCAAAGAATACAACAATCAAGCTCAAAAATAAATGTGAATTAATCTTTATTTACTCTACCATAAAATGTACAGTGACAAGCATGTAGAGGTCGAACCACAGAGAGCAATCCAAAATGCAATAGCCTACATGTATCTCAGAGTCATCCTTGTGTGGGTTTTTAATTTTATTATTTTTTTGTTTTATTTATGTTTTTTTATTATTATTTATTTATTATTTTTTTAATATAATAATTAAGTAATACATATATAAATATATATATATATATAATATAAATAAATATATTAATTATGTATACCCATAGAGGGTTAGTAGATAGCTCATAATACATACAATATACATATAGGTGTATATAAATATAATAAAATATATATGTTCTTTTTCTCTTTTTTTTTATATTAGGGTCACTAAGTAGATATAAGAAGGCATATAAATAATTAGATAGATATATATATATTTCTATATATATATTTTTCTTTTTCTTTTTTTAGGAAATGCATATATATATATAAAGGGGTACCATAATATTTATAGAATACTCAAAAATGGTCAAAAATTCAGGAATAAAGTTATTTTGGGATTTTCATGGTTTTTTACTGTTTTTGGGATTTTTGGGCATTTTTGCAAACATTTTTAGTATTTTTAAATAGCTAAATAATAGCAAACAGTGGACTAGGTACTGGCTGTCACAAAAATCGACACTAAGAATAGCTAACAGCCTCAAAAATTTTCCACACTATTTTTCTAAAAAAAATAATAAAATATAGCATAAATAGGGCCTGCGTTTATATTTTTCTGATTTTTCTTTGAGTTTTTATATTTTTTTGAAGTTTTTGGGTATTTTTGAATTTTAAGGTTTTCTTTTTGAGATTTTTAGGGATTTTTGGACTGACACTAAAATAGGTCAAAATGCACCATAGGTAATTATTTTGGAATTTTTCGAGGCATTTTCATATTTTTTTGGGATTTTATAAGTTAGATAGTGAATAAAAGACATGTTTTTGATTTTTAATAAATACAAAAATGTAACAAAGTGCAAAACTAAAAATATGGCATGCAAGCACAACCAAACATGAGCTTAAGTCTATTTTTGCAAGATTTTTCGATTTAAAATGGAGCACAAAATAAATAGACAAAGCATTCAAAAATTAAATGGCCTGGCATGGGTATTTTTGCAAATAAAATAGTTCACAGGGGCATACATGCAAAAATTACAATAAAAATACACGTGTGCTTTTATTTTCAGGACCATTTTGTAATTACAGAAACCCGGCGGGGTTTAAATGCAAAATTTCACGCGCCTCACGTGGGTGCTGCACGTGAGGCGCGGAGGGACTAAAGTGCAAATCTTAAAACATCGGGGGTCCTTCTGCAACATATACATTTTATTTACAACTGAAACTTTTATTTTAGGCATTAAATAATAAATACAAAAAGTGAGGGGGCTGAAGGTGAAATTTACCCCTAAACAAGGCGTGGCATCCAACGGCGCAGCTCTCTTCACTTGCCACGTGTCGCCACCTCCTCGCCCGATGATGCTTCGCCGATGGGAGGCTGAGATTAGATCAGCCAGGCCGATCTGACGGTTGATGCGATGCTCCATCTGACGGTGCTGATGCGAACTGGGCTGGGACCGCGATCGGACGGTGAAGACGAAGGCACGAAGAACAGGGAAGAACTCCCTCTTCCCCGACCTTCGATCCGGTGCTGCTCGCTCGTCCGGCGCTCCCTCGGGCATCTGATGGTCCAAATAGCTTCCTGGCAGGGCTCTCTAGCTGTTGGAGGTGTCTGATCGAACGGAGGGGCCCTGGAGCGGCGCCATGAGCTCGATGAAGAAGAGGAGCTCTAGGTACCTCCGCTCGCTTGGGATTCGTCTCCTGGTGTGCTTTAGTACGCCTAACCTGCACAGAAAGGAAGAGGGGCTCGCGGCGATGCTCCTCGACCCGGGGTTTGGAAGCTGCAACGCAAAAATGAAGGTGGGCGGAGGGGCTCCGGCGAACGACGGAGGTGGAGCCCCGATTCGCCAAGACCGATGGTCCTGGGTTGATCTGAGGTGATGAAATGATGGAGAAGGCGATGGGAAGCGAGATGGGATGCTCGGGGCGGTCAGAGACAGTCGGAACAACGGTGGAGAAGTCGCCGGAGCCAAGCGCCGACAAACTTCAAATTTTGGTTTTTAAACTACAGGAGTTAACTAAGACCTAATCTAATGACTGGAATGAAAAACTAACATCGAAAACTAATTAAAAATGCATAAAAGGTCAGCTCTTATACCTGGGGGCCTCCAGGGAGCAGGGCGGACGCCGGAGCTCCGCCGCGTCAAAATCCTCCTCTCTCCGGCCGATTCGAGGCACCAGCTCACTCCCCCTGTCACGAGGAATGTCCTAGGACTAGAATCAAGACTTGAGATTGGATAAAAAGTGGCCAAATCTGAGGAAGGAGGCGGAGCTTGTTATTTATAAACATTGGCAAGAGGCCTTATTACCCGACGATTATTGACTGATCCAATGAACATCTCGTTGATCTATGATTTTGGCGGGCATCATGGAAGATTAGGGAACAACTCTTGTGAAGGAAGCATTATCGATTGATGGATGGTGTGCTCGGGAAAAATGCATGAAATCGGGGGAATGGACAGTTCAGAGGCGCCAGGCGAAGGACGGGACAGTTGACCAGGGAGTCAACGAAGGCCGGCACCTCATTGGGCCACGTCAGCCGCTACGAGACAAAACAGAAAATCTGATGGAAGATTGATTTATTTGACACCCTAAATGATTTTATTAATTTTTTCTTATAAAGTAAAAAATGTGTATTATTTCATCTAGTATTTATTTATGATTTTTATTGAATTTTTCGAGGTGTTTTATTATAGTTTTATTTGAATAATGTGTATATGTATGTATTTACATGTATTTTTATGTATTTTATTTTTAATTTATTTATTTTCTTTTATTATTTTATTGGCTTATTTTATAAATTTATAATTTATTTTTGTGAGTATAAAGGTATTTTTGTTTGATTTTTATGAGTTTATTTATATTTTTAAATAAATAGGTATAAGTGTATGTAGGTATACTTATAGGTGTTTTATCTATGTATTTCATACACTTAATTTATTTATTGTATTTTCTTGATTTTCATTTTGGATTTACATTTTTAATGAGTCATGTATAATGTATACCTTATTATAAAAAATATAAAAGAATAAAAGAATCAAGGATTACAATCCTTTTTATTTATATATAGGTATATAGCATAGGTATTTTGTCTATGAATTTGTAGACTTATTTTATTTTACAAATTAATTTTGGTTTTCTTTAACTTTTCTTATGTGTATGCATTATATACATTATTTACAAAATTCTAAAAATATGAATTTATACAAATAATGAATATTGAATAAAATGCATATTTTAATCAGTCCTATATACAAGGAGGGCCAAAAACCTAACTTCTGCATATGGACTTCAAAAATTATGAAACCAATTTTATAAAATAGTTTATGGAATTCTATATAAACTAAAGGTGAATTTGGGTGATTTAGAGTTTTTATTGGCAAGATATGGGTCTGTGAAGTTGAGATTTTGGCTTTTTATTCTGTGTATAAAATGTACACTGGGTATTATTTTTGCACAAACTCAATTTTGTATTTTTATTTACATTATTATCTACAACTTTCATGTACAAAGTTTCTTTATTTGATGAAGAAATAATTATGTACAAAATAGGTGCCAAAAATACATAAATGAATGAATTAATAAATGAGGTATTTATTGTACACTGGCCCTTATCTCCCCCTACTTTATTCCTTTTCGACCAATCCCATGCTGGCCTTGGTCTCGGGGTTTGGGTCATAAAATATTTACAATATTTTATTCCTTTTTCTTTTCTCCTCTTTATTCTATAATTTTGGCATTAAAACCTTATTTAATGTGGAATTAATACAATGAATCATGAATGCTATTATATACAATTTGATGCTATTTACATGCATTTGCTGGGGTTTTTGAGGCCAAAATGATAGAATAAAGGTGATGAAATGGAGATTCATCACCCCCCTATACTTGCCTTTGCTAGTCCCTAGCAAACACTTATGCAATAAGTACAAAAAGAATAAAGAAAAGAAAAAGGAGAATAAAAGATAGAGTGAATAAGAGTGCTTTCAGTGCAATGCATGTCCTTACAAAATCTGAATTTGGAGCTCCTGTCAGACCTTGGGTGTGAATGTGTGTGGAACCTAGTCGGGAACCAGCTCTAAAATACAACAGCCTTCGATAGTCACAGAACTCGGTTCAACCCACCTCAATAGCCGGGTCAGAACTAGTCTACATCATACGCAAACTCTTATAACTATGAAGCTGACTTGTATGGTGTAAGTGATAGTGGCTCTCCCCAACTGAAATGATAAAGGAACTGACTTCTCCAGAATGACAACCCAATGATTCCCCAATCCAACAGCTCTTTCCTCGAGGAGCAGGGTATTCCCTTCTAAGTTCAAGTGGCAACCAGCTCAAGAGGAGGGGGTGAAGAGAAGAATGGACGGTAGCCAGTGTAGCTACCTATCCCGGGATGCAAGACCAGTGTAGTCAAGTCATCCAGCTGCAGGCTCATATATTTGTCTTTGGAACTCAAGCTTGCTTATTGACTTTGTACATACTTTGCAGGCATTTTTATTTTTGTACAGGACTGACCATTTTTTTTTCAACATACTATTCACAGCAGCATTTACATAAGGAGTTTTTCCTCTTGAGCCAGTAGACTATCCCTCTTTTGAAGCTTTATTGCAACCCACAATCTCCTGTCTTTAGACCTCATGGCTATTGGACCAGGTTGGGGCGCACTTCCCTCCCTAGACGAGGACGACTGTTTCCACCCGTGTGCGTCTCAGACTGGAAAATCCAACCCCCTCACCACTCCAACTGAGTTGAGCCAAGTGAAAGGTGCAAGTGTCCAAGTTAGGTCACGGTCGGCAAGAGTCGTACGTGTGTCTCGAAAAGTTCTAGTTAGTCCACTGAGGTGACTTGAACCCAGCCCTGATTTCTCAAAGAATTAAGTCTGAGTAGACCTGAAGTACCTTAAACCTAGTTCCCATAAGGTTCCAGTGCAATTAGGTGCGGTAAGGTCCAACCAAGCTCCAATTTGAGACTTTATTAGACTGATTCAATCATCAAGCTCACTCAAAAAGAATATGAATGGTATGCTTATGCTATGCACAATGAATGATGCAAATTTTTCACAAAGAGTTCGAAAAAATCAAAGAATGTTTTTACACCAAGAATTTTTACAAATAAACTTAAGAACTGGACACATATAAAAAAGTATATACACTTATTTACACGGGCGTGCCGCTTTATTCACAAAACGTATGAATTTCTACAAACTTTACAGGTTTGAATGAAGTAGTTGATTTAGAACTGTACAGAAAGAATTGTATGTGTCTTATTTATGATTTACAAGTATTTGTAATGGTGTTCTTATTAGTTTTTTTTAAAATAATTTTGCAAACTATAGTACACAATAATTTTTGCAATCATTTACACACATTTGAAAACTATTTTTGCAAAGATTTTTCACGCTATATATTCAATTTTCACAATAGTTTTGACAAGCATTTTTTCAAAACATTTGCACATAGGTTTTTCAAATCCTTTCTTTCACACAAAGAAAAGTTTTGCAATCAAAATATTTTCACACATTTGAAATCATTTCACATCAAATTTTTCAAAACTGGTCACACTATTTTTTCAAATCGTAATGTATAGGTATCTGATTTATTAATCAATATGTACAAAAGAAGAAAGATTGTATTTGATGTACGATATGGTTTTGGTTCTTTTAGACTTTGTTTGGGCTTATTCATTATTTACAAATGAGAGATTTCTGTGCGGACTCCTCAGACTTAATCGAGAATCATTTTCACAAGGATTTTGAAAACTATAGTCCAAGATAATTTTGCAACCATGTTCATGTATTTGAAAATCCTTTTTCAAATGTTTTACATAACATAGATAGATTTTTCAAAACAATTTTGTCAATCAAATGTTCACAATCATTTGCACATTGATTTTCACACATTTTGGTTTTCACTCAAAGAAAATAAATTTTACACACAAAACTAATATTTCAAACGTTGAATACTTGTACACACTATTTTCAAACAAATTTCACAAGATTTTTCAAAAGAGAAGGTTTCGTACAAAATATTCTGACTCAATAATCAGTACAATTACAAAGAGTCTGAGGAACTCACAATCATCTTTCATTATTATAAAGCTACTTTTTACATTTTATTTTATGATGAGGTGGTCTTTTATTTTTCAGTATGAGTTATGGCTTTTAGTATATACAGGGTATATACGACCCCTCTATACTTAGCTTGAGCTATGTCCTCATAGATCGAAAGGAAAAATCAAAGACATAACTCGTACTGAGTATAGACAGCTCTAAAGAATAAATATGAATGAAATGAATGAATGAGAAATTGACCGTCCCCCCTATACTTAGGATCAAATAATCCTAAGTATAGCAGACTGTACAAAAACCTGGGAGGGTCAAGGGTGGGAATACACAGATCGTACTCAGATTGTCTCCCCCTATACTTAGGGTAAGATACTCCTAAGTATAGACAAGAAGAGGAGACAACGGAGAGGATCGGAATGAAATGAAAAACTTCGGGTGCACATCCCCCCTATACTTAGGACAAAGTACGTCCTAAGTATAGAAAACTGTCTACAAGGGTGGCACCTTTTAGATAGAGAAAAGAGAATAGAAAAGGAAAAGAAGAAAAGAAGAAAAGGAGAAAATCAGAGAAACAGTGGTTGGAGTACATCGTCTGAATCTTTTGATGCTGCAGGTGCTGTGGAGATATCATCGTGGTGCACTAACTGGATAGAGTCTACAACGGCCAAGAATGCATCTGGTTCGAGGTAAGGCTTCAGTAGTTGGCCGTTGACGACGAAGGGCTGTGCGTCAGGGGACAATTCTGATATAGCGATGCTTCCATTGTCACGCACTTCACATACTCGGAATGGCCCTGTCCACTTACTCTTTAATTTGCCTGGGAATATCCGCAACTTTGCATCAAATAACCACACTTTCTGTCCAACGTCAAAGGTCTTTCGTCTGATGTGCCGGTCATGCCAGCGTTTCACCTTCTCCTTGTACATTAAGGTGTTATCGTATGCGTAGTCTCGGAATTCCAAGAGCCTGTTCAGATCGTCTTTTCTCTTCTGACCACTTCTGCATGAGTCCAAATTACAACTGTTGATTGCCCAAAGAGATTTGTGAATTAATTCCACGGGTAGATGGCATGGTTTCCCATATACAAGACGGTAGGGCGACATGCCCAAGGGAGACTTGTAGGCTGTTCGGTAAGCCCATAGAACTGAGTCCAAGAGTTGAGACCAGTCTTTTCTGTTTGGCCTAACAAGTTTCTGCAATATGGTCTTGATTTCTCTGTTTGATAACTCTGCCATGCCATTAGTCTGGGGATGATAAGGAGACGCGACACGGTGATCGATGCCGTACTCCTTCGTTAATTTCTTGACCTCTTTGTTGATGAAGTGACTACCCCCATCTGAGATGAGAATCTTAGGTATCCCGAACCGCGAAATGATATTTTTCTTTAGAAACTGGCAAACTGTTTTGCTGTCGGCGGCTCGGGCGGGAATAGCTTCAACCCAACGACTCACGTAATCGACGGCAAGAAGGATGTGCTCAAAACCTTGACTGTTAGGGAAAGGTCCCATGAAGTCAATGCCCTATGCATCGAAAACGTCTGCTATCTGAATGATTTTCAGGGGCATTGAATCTTTGGCAGTGAGTGTACCTTTCAGTCGCTGACAGTCAATACATCTTTTAACAAAATCTGCTGCATCCTTGAATAATGTGGGCCACCAGAAGCCACATTGCAATACTTTCGCTGTCGTACGATCTCCAGAATGGTGTCCACCAGATTCGAGCGAATGATAATGCTCGAGGACACTAGATTGCTCCGTCTGAGGAATGCACCTGCGCCAAATACAATCTGCCCCTTCTCTGAATAAAAGAGGATCCTCCCATTGGTAGAAGCGGATGGTCGACATGAATTTGTTCTTCTGATTCTTCGTCCAATCCGAAGGTATTACCCCTGAGGCGAGGTAATTGACAATATCAGCGTACCAAGGGAGAGAATCCACAGCTAAGATGGCTTCGTCAGGGAAGGTTTCTGTGATAGGTGCATTGCTCAGAGGAGGCTCATGCTGCTCTATTCTGGAGAGATGATCTGCTACCACATTCTGAACTCCATGCTTGTCCTTGATTTCCAGATCGAATTCCTGGAGGAGAAGGATCCAACGAATCAGTCTTGGCTTGGCATCCTTCTTCTGCTGTAGGTACCGGATAGCAGAGTGGTCCGTGAAAATTGTGACTTTCGATCCCAACAAATAGGATCTGAACTTCTCTAAGGTGAAAACCACAGCCAGCAATTCTTTCTCTGTCACTGTATAATTTCTTTGCGCTTCGTCTAATGTTCTGCTGTCATAGTGAATGGCGTAGGGCGCCTTGTCTTTTCTCTACCCAAGAACAGCTCCGACTGCAAAATCTGACGCATCGGTCATTATTTCAAAGGGAAGGGTCTAGTCAGGAGGCTGCAAGATTGGAGCCTGAGTGATAAGCTCCTTCAACTGGTTGAAAGCAAGGAGAACTGGCTGATCAACAATGAACTCGGTTTCCTTGCACAAAAGTTCTGTCAGAGGTCGGGCAATGCGGCTGAAATCCTTAATGAATCGCCTGTAGAATCCCACATGCCCCAGGAATGACCTCACATTCTTCACTGACTGAGGTGGCTGAAGATTTGAAATGACATCCACCTTTGCTGGGTCAACTTCCATGCCACGTTTGGAAACGACGTGGCCCAGCACAATACCTTCAGTAACCATAAAGTGGCTCTTTTCCCATGAGAGCACTAAATTAACTTCCCGGCATTTCTGAAGTACTCTGTCTAGGTGCTCAAGACAAGCATCGAAACTATCACCGTAGACGGAGAAATCGTCCATGAACACCTCAAGAAAACTGCCTACCATCTCGACGAAGACTGCTAACATGCATCTTTGGAAAGTTGCAGGTGCATTGCATAATCCAAAGGGCATTCTCTTGAAGGCGTAGGTGCCGAACGGGCAAGTGAAGGTAGTCTTCTCTTGGTCTTCAGGGGCGATCGCCACTTGGTTGTACCCGGAGTACCCATCCAGAAAGCAGAAGAACTCCTTGCCTGCTAATCTCTCCAGAACTTGATCGATGAATGGCAAGGGGAAGTGGTCCTTCTTGGTTGCTGCATTAAGCCGGCGGTAGTCAACACACACCCGCCAGGATGTTGGTACCCGAGTTGAAATTTCCTCTCCTTTATCATTTGTAACCACGGTAAGCCCAGATTTCTTTGGAACTACATGCAGTGGGCTTACCCATTTTGAATCGGAGATGGGATAGATGAAGCCTGCGTCACACCATTTCGTGATTTCTTTCATGACTACGTCCCGAAGGTTCGGGTTCAGCCTTCTCTGAAATTCGCGGGACGGCTTGGCATCTTCTTTTAGATAGATATGATGTGAACACAGAGCTGGATTTATCCCTCGGAGATCTGATACGCTCCAACCAAGTGCCTTGCGGTTCTTTTCTAGAACCTCGAGAAGTCGAGATTCCTGATCCGAATTCAGCCTGCTGTTGATGATGACCGGATACATTTGCTCTTCACCCGCAAGGAAAGCATATTTCAGGCCTGCAGGAAGTGGCTTGAGTTCTGGCTTTGATCTGTCCACTTTATCTGTCACTTCAGATACCATGCTGGTGGTGGGATGTACTTTGAGGCTGCTACCATCCTCATCATCCTGTTGAGATCCCGGAGATGCACCGAACGGTTCTGCGCTAAGCTGATCATGTTCGGTCTGGAGTGAATGCTCAAGAAGATGCGCCTGCATCTGAGAATCTGTCTTCCAAGAATCATCGGAGCATATGCTGACTGTGCTTTCCGAGTCCTCCTCAAGAGTGAGGATTTCTCGGGTCCATGGATTGTCCAATGATAACTCTGAATCTCTGATCTCCGCGATGAAATCACAGTCTGCTTCTGATGCTGCCTGGCTCTCATTAGTCGCGGCATTCTGCTCTTTGTTCATGTTTATCGTGATTTGCTGGGTGTTCGAACTGAAAGTGATCTTCCCAGACCCGTAATCAACCACGACACCTGAAGTACGGAGGAATGGTCTGCCAAGGATGATAGGGGTCTGGAGCAGGGGTGCAGGTGAGTCCATATCAAGGACTACAAAGTCAACTGGGAATTTCATCTCCTGCGCGGTAACTATCACGTCTTCCAACAGACCTCAGGGCCGCTTGACGGATCGGTCAGCGAACTGAAGGATCATGTGTGTCTGCTTGAGCGGACCCAACCCGAATTCTTGCATTATGGACGAGGGCAGAAGGTTGATGGAAGAACCACTGTCAAGAAGAGTACGCTCGAAGACCTGGTCAAAAATCACACAAGTGATCAGAGGTGCTCCTGTATCATGTTTTTTCTGGGGGAGGTTGCTGATAGCTGTAACTGTGGCCATGGAGAGAACGTGTTTTTCTACTTCTCAGCGTCTGTTGTCTTGCGCTGGGGGACGCCTGTTAGTACATGCCTCTTTCAGTCCTTTCTTTACAGCTGGCATGTATTCCACGGCCTTCAACAAGGGAATCTCAACAGTCAATTTTTCCAAAATATCCACAACACCTGGATCAGACAATGCCTTTTTTCGTTTTGCAATTTTTTTGGATTTTTGTATTGCATGCGGAAAAGGAATTATTACACCACTGGAAGGAAAATGAGAGTTCTTATTTACATCAAAATTATCGCCCACAGAATGTTGTACATCCGAACTACAAAAAGGAGTACAAGCTGGATCTGAAAATGCTGGCGCTGCGGGGCGATCAAAAAGGGTAGCGTCGGCTCCATCGGCTGGTGAGGGATCGGCTGCTGCTGGCGGCTCCTCCAAGGCTGGCGCAGCTTCGCTTCTGCTACAAGCTTCTTTTTGGTGTTTTTGTTTTTGCTGATTTTTCTGTATTTTTGGCTGGAGTTGCTGCTGACAAGGCACGACGGCTGGACTGGCTTCTCCTTCTTCTTCCTCCTCACCCGCCCCTGGAGCTGGCACGACTGATGCGGAAGATGACGATCCACCTGTTTCTTTATTCACCCCACTGGTAGTAGCAGGCAGAGGCAAGGCCCTACCGCTCCTGAGAGTAACAACATTAGAACAAACAATAATATCATTATCAGACACGGGCTGGACATCACATTCTACCTGCTCTTTCTTCTTGAAATTGTTGGGGTTGGCTTCGACCTGTGCCGGAATAGTGGTTCGGGTGGCGGTCAGGTCATCAAGCCATTTTGTCATCTCCGCTAGCCCTTTAACAAGCTGGGCTAGACACTCCATGGTGGGATTCGCAGGGGACACATTAGAAGATTCAGCGTGCAGACCACG
This sequence comes from Ottelia alismoides, assembly GCA_037367405.1. NCBI lineage: Eukaryota > Viridiplantae > Streptophyta > Magnoliopsida > Alismatales > Hydrocharitaceae > Ottelia > Ottelia alismoides. Next base: position 105,842 of record JAZKJV010003062.1, on the reverse strand, counting down.
CTGCTGTTGGGTAGATGGGTGGGGAGGCTGTTGCTGGTGGTGTTGCTGTGGTAGTGCAGGAAGTTGAAGCTGTTGGTAAGACGGAGGAGGATACTGCTCATATTGCGGAGAGGGGGCGTACTGGTGAAAAGGCTGTGGGTGGCGGTACTGTGGCTGCTGCTGATAGGGAAAATTCTGCCTCCACTGATGTGTAAATTGGGGAGGCTGCTGGTGTTGCTGGTGAGGCTGAGAGGTTTGACCAAAACGACCACCCTGAGGTTGGTGGTACTGCCGGTTGGCAAATTGCTGACCCTGGGATTGTCCCTGAGGACGGGTCGGCAGCGCATCATTACTCCATACCCCATTGACTTCTTGGATCAGGGGTGGTGGTGGGAAGACTGGATCAGGAATAGAAAGGAACTCTGGCTGGTATACGACCATATGCTGCTGTGGCGGGTCCTGGTCGGGCGCCTGCACGTAGTACACGTGCTGGACTGCCGGTGGCTGCTTGCTCGGCTGAGGCGGATGCTGCGGTTGCTGCTCGTCCTTCTTCTCAGCGGGAGCGTCTGATGGTGTAGCCGACTGGACAGAGTTGATCGTGCCGACCAACAGTTCGAGGTACTTGTTGATCTGATCTAGCTTATCCAGGTTCTGGGTCCTCTTCTCGATCACAGCGAGTTTCTCTAGGTCCTGTGATCGCTTGTCAATGATATCTACTTTAGAGAGATGGCCCCCGATGATGCTGAGGTTGGAGCTCTCATCTCTCTCTGCTTCCTTGGATGCAGCCATGTGAACTTGTTTCTGGAGGATCTGGGGTTGCTTCTGGTATGCCTTTGATGAAGAGAGGGCGGCCTCTCCTTCGGCCATTTCTTCAAAAATCTGCCAGACAACATCTTCATCCTTGTTGAAATGGGAGTCCCCACATGCTGCGTCCACGAGCCTTTGGCTTTCAATGTTTAGTCCCCCAAAGAAATGTTGGACCAAGCTGGTCTTAGGGATCTCATGGTGGGGACACTTCTCCTGCAAGTCAGTAAATCTCTCCCACGCTTGGTGTACTGACTCATGTGCTCCTTGGGAGAAATTACTGATACGGGCTCGCATCTGGTTAAGCCGACCGAGAGGGTAGTATTTATGCAGGAAGGCTGACTTCAACTCCTCCCAGGTCGTCACGAACTTTCCCAAATGATTGACCCAATAGAGGGCTTTATCCTGTAGACTGAAGGGGAAAGCCATCATCTTGACAATGTCCAGGGGGACATTCGGATAGTGGGTGGTGCGGCAAATGCGGGAGAACTGCTGGAGGTGAATGTACGGCTCCTCATTGGTGTTGCCATGAAATGCAGGGAGAAGGGCTATGAACTGGGGCTTCAGCTCAAAGTGAGCGTGTACCGGTGGGATGAGAATCCACTCGGTCATCTGGCTGTCTCCCGGATTATATGTTTCTTTGAGTGTCGGCTTCGGTGGTGGTAATTCAAGGTCATCATCAGGAGGATCACCACCTCCACCTCCTCCTCCCCTGCCTCCTCTGCGTCTGCCTCCTCCTTCATCGTCACGGTTCATCATGTCATTCAACATATCCTGGAACGCGGTCTGTGTCAGGGCCTGCTCGGTCAGCTGCTGATGTATAGCCTGGATAGATGCCAGCAACTGTGCATTAACTTGGTTCTGATCTGGCACCTGTCCCTCTGGTGGTGGTTGCTGACCCTTGCCCTTTCCTCCTGGCGCCATGTCAGGGTCTGAGTCGGACGAAATGAACTCCGAAGTAGTCTCCAGGGCTCGCACTGGCTTCTATCTGCAGAATGAGATAGTCCGAATCAGATCACTTGCAATTAACTTTCAGCTGTCGTGATTAAGCTAGAATTCAGGTCAACTCCAGCATGTTGTGAATGGGAAAAGGATGTAGACTGTAATCGACTCCCATTCACAATGGCGAAAGCGGGACAAAAGTGATCCCAATTTATTGGGTGGCCAAGAGAAGGGTAGAAAACGAGGAGTCTGGAGATCGATCTGCAAAGTCCGGATCGGGTTCTCGGGAATCGCCTCGAAATTATTGGCGGAGTTGAGTCTATGGAATCGATGTAGGTGTCGACATGGTCCCGACAAAACCATCCATGGATCAACTTCGCGAAGCACAAGAGAATGTCGGATTGTTGGAAGAATGATACGATGGTCAACGAGGAATAAAAGGAGTGTAAAATAGTAGAAAGGCTCGGTTGAGCGAGGTGGTCAAAGGGAGAAACAACAAAATGTGCGCAAATGCGCGGGACTTGATCTTTGAACCTTAATCTAGATCCATTCAAACACAATACAAAATCGGGTTCACCAACTCACGCCATGTGAAGCCGTGAAAGTTCGTCTATTTATTATCTTTTCATTTTTAGAGTTGTGATTTTTCAGGCATATCTTATAACAAGTCCTTAGTACGCTACCCTATAGGAGAGAGAGTACTGCCGGAAGAGTATCCCGTACTTGTCCTCCTCCTGTGTAACCTGTAGTCTGTACTTTTTGGAGTCCTTGTAACCCTTCCTGGATCCCTACTCAGCCAAAGAAAAGAGAGAGGAAGCCGATAGGCGAAACCAATACTTCAGTTCTCGCTCGCAATGGAATCACCCGTGAGCGTGCAAGAACCTACTCGGACGCAGGACGATGAGACAGACACCCCCGTGAAGGCGTGGCCTATGCTCAGTACTTCGGACAGGGTCGATGCTCTCACAACAGAGAGTCACCATTGGTGACCTAGTCCTACTCGCCTACGTACGATAGAAGTACCATTACTTCGGAAATCCAGGCGATACACAAGGCAGTTGCAGACTGGGTTTTGGGCTTTAATCCTTAGGGGCCACACTCGCTCAAGGGAGTAGGGTTTTGGTCCCCCTCCAAGGTACCTGAAAACAATGAGGGCTTTATGAACCCGGTACAATGATAGTCCATTACGAATTTTAATTAAGGTCAAAGTTTATTTAGCAGTCCCCTTATTTTAATTTTTTGGTTTTCACTTTTTTTGGATCTGTTTCATACCAGCGCCTAACGTTTTTGTAGTTTTTCATTTAAGTCCTAGGTGCTCAAAATCAGAGGGAGATAGCGGAAAAGCCGTGCAAGTGGTTCCATGATGGAAATCTCACCATTGAACCGAATGATGCATGCTGAGTTAGAAGACTTACAGTGCATCCTAACTCTCTCCATGTGATATGCAAAACAGAATTTTTTAAACCTATCTACATGCCGGTATGCAAGGCGCAAAATCGTCCTAAACATAAGCTGTTATTAACGTGAAGAACCATAAGTCGCTCATTCATCTCTAGCCCAAAGGGTCCTGTCTTGGCTCACCCCTCCTCTGTACTCAACACACTTGAGCTTAGGAGAAAGCGCTTTACAGGGCTCGCTGCGGCACAAGGGATAAGAGACAAATAAGCGGCTTGTTTAAATTTGACTAGATCCAAGCGAAGTAGACTATAGGAACATGCATTCTTATTAATGTTTGGACCTAGCTACCGAGTCAAGCAACCTATATCTAGGGGCTCCAAGCACACAAAACAAAGTAAAAGAAAGGCGGAAAGCTCAAAACTTCGGAAAACAAAATAAAAGAAGGCGATGAAAACTCGAAAAAAACCGCGATGAGGCCCCCAGGTGAACAATCACCCGGGCACTAGACCTCATTGTGAAGAGCAGAGTACTGTTTAATTACATGCCAAAAATTGTCTCTCTCTCACCATAAATTACAAAATAAATAATCCTAAGTGTCTAGCCTATCTAATGCACATCTCCTTGCTTCTTTGGTGCACTCTCCAGACGGTCATGAGAAGAGAAGACCATCCTCCTCCAAGCTCGGCTGCCTTGGCCTCCTAAGAAGCCATCCTCGCGTGGCGGACCCTCGCATCAAAGTCAAAAAAAATGCATTAGAATAGCTCAGTCAATCAAATAGAGCAGATAAAAGAATCACAATGAATGAATAAATGAAGCATGGTGATTAATAGCAATAAAAATATCTGCTCTCAAAAGGGAATGATAAATCAAGAATTTTTTTTGTACAAGAATAACAACATGAATTAGGCTATGCTCATTGCTCCCCGGAAACAGCACCATCTGATAACCGCAGATGTTCCACGAGGGTCACCATAAATAATAAGAGAAGTGTTGTCGCTGAGGCGACCACTCATAGAACACCCGGGTTGATCACCAATTAACCCACAATCCAAAGAATACAACAATCAAGCTCAAAAATAAATGTGAATTAATCTTTATTTACTCTACCATAAAATGTACAGTGACAAGCATGTAGAGGTCGAACCACAGAGAGCAATCCAAAATGCAATAGCCTACATGTTCAGAGTCATCCTTGTGTGGGTTTTTAATTTTATTATTTTTTTGTTTTATTTATATTTTTTATTATTATTTATTTATTATTTTTTTATATAATAATTAAGTAATACATATATAAATATAAATATAAATATATATATATATAATATAAATAAATATATTAATTATGTATACCCATAGAGGGTTAGGAGATAGCTCATAATACATACAATATACATATAGGTGTATATAAATATAATAAAATATATATGTTCTTTTTCTCTTTTTTTTATATTAGGGTCACTAAGTAGATATAAGAAGGCATATAAATAATTAGATATATATATATATTTATATATATTTTTCTTTTTCTTTTTTTTAGGAAATGCATATATATATATAAAGGGGTACCATAATATTTATAGAAATACTCAAAATGGTCAAAAATTCAGGAATAAAGTTGTTTTGGGATTTTCATGGTTTTTTACTATTTTTGTGATTTTTGGGCATTTTTGCAAACATTTTTAGTATTTTTAAATAGCTAAATAATAGCAAATAGTGGACTAGGTACTGGCTGTCACAAAAATCGACACTAAGAATAGCTAACAACCTCAAAAATTTCCACACTATTTTTCTAAGAAAGATAATAAAATATAGCATAAATAGGGCCTGAGTTTATATTTTTCTGATTTTCTTTGAGTTTTATATTTTTTTGAAGTTTTTGGGTATTTTTGAATATTTTAGGTTTTCTTTTTGAGATTTTTAGGGATTTTTGGACTGACACTAAAATAGGTCAAAATGCACCATAGGTAATTTTTTTTGGAATTTTTCGAGGCATTTTCATATTTTTTTTGGGATTTTATAAGTTAGACAGTGAATAAAAGACATGTTTTTGATTTTTAATAAATACAAAAATGTAACAAAATGCAAAACTAAAAATATGGCATGCAAGCACAACCAAAAAGGAGCTTAAGTCTATTTTTGCAAGATTTTTCGATTTAAAATGGAGCACAAAATAAATAGACAAAGCATTCAAAAATTAAATGGCCTGGCAGGGGTATTTTTCCAAATAAAATAGTTCACAGGGGCATACATGCAAAAATTACAATAAAAATACATGTGTGCTTTTATTTTCAGGACCATTTTGTAATTACAGAAACCCGGCGGGGTTTAAATGCAAAATTTCATGCACCTCACGTGGGTGCTGCACGTGAGGCGCGGAGGGACTAAAGTGCAAATCTTAAAACATCGGGGGTCCTTCTGCAACATATACATTTTATTTACAACTGAAACTTTTATTTTAGGCATTAAATAATAAATACAAAAAGTGAGGGGGCTGAAGGTGAAATTTACCCCTAAACAAGGCGTGGCATCCAACGGCGCAACTTTCTTTACTTGCCACGCGTTGCCACCTCCTCGCCCGATGACGCTTCGCCGATGGGAGGCTGAGATTAGATCAGCCAGGCCGATCTGACGGTTGATGCGATGCTCCATCTGACGATGCTGATGCGATATGGGCTGGGATCACGATCGGACGGTGAAGACGAAGGCACGAAGAACAGGGAAGAACTCCCTCTTCCCCGACCTTCGATCCGGTGCTGCTCGCTCGTCTGGCGCTCCCTCGGGCATCTGATGGTCCAAATAGCTTCCTGGCAGGGCTCTCTAGCTGCTGGAGGTGTCTGATCGAACGGAGGGGCCCTAGAGTGGCGCCACGAGCTCGATGAAGAAGCGGAGCTCCAGGTACCTCCGCTCGCTTGGGATTCGTCTCCTGGTGTGCTTTAGTACGCCTAACCTGCACAGAAAGGAAGAGGGGCTCGAGGCGATGCTCCTCGACCCGGGGTTTGGAAGCTGCAACGCAAAAATGAAGGTGGGCGGAGGGGCTCCGGCGAACGGCGGAGGTGGAGCCCCGATTCGCCAAGACCGATGGTCCTGGGTTGATCTGAGGTGATGAAAAGATGGAGAAGGCGATGGGAAGCGAGATGGGATGCTCGGGACGGTCAGAGACAGTCGGAACAATGGTGGAGAAGTCGCCGGAGCCAAGCTCCGGCGAACTTCGAATTTTGGTTTTTAAACTACAGGAGTTAACTAAGACCTAATCTAATGATTCGAATGAAAAACTAACATCGAAAACTAATTAAAAATGCATAAAAGGTCAACTCTTATACCTGGGGGCCTCCAGGGAGCAGGGCGGACGCCGGAGCTCCGCCGCGTCAAAATCCTCCTCTCTCCGGCCGATTCGAGGCACCAGCTCACTCCCCCTGTCACGAGGAATGTCCTAGGACTAGAATCAAGACTTGAGATTGGATAAATAGTGGCCAAATCTGAGGAAGGAGGCGGAGCTTGTTATTTATGAACATTGGCAAGAGGCCTTATTACCCGGCGATTATTGACTGATCCAATGAACATCTCGTTGATCTATGATTTTGGCGGGCATCATGGAAGATTAGGGAACAACTCTTGTGAAGGAAGCATTATCGATTGATGGATGGTGTGCCCGGGAAAAATGCATGAAATCGGGGGAATGGACAGTTCAGAGGCGCCAGGCGAAGGATGGGACAGTTGACCAGGGAGTCAACGAAGGCCGGCGCCTCATTGGGCCACGTCAGCTGCTACGAGACAAAACAGAAAATCTGATGTAAGATTGATTTATTTGGCACCCTAAATGATTTTATTAATTTTTTCTTATAAAATAAAAAATGTGTATTATTTCATCTAGTATTTATTTATGATTTTTATTGAATTTTTCGAGGTGTTTTATTATAGTTTTATTTGAATAATGTGTATATGTATGTAATTACATGTATTTTTATGTATTTTATTTTTAATTTATTTATTTTCTTTTATTATTTTATTGGCTTATTTTATAAATTTATAATTTATTTTTGTGAGTATAAAGGTATTTTTGTTTGATTTTTATGAGTTTATTTATATTTTTAAATAAATAGGTTAAGGTGTATGTAGGTATACTTATAGGTGTTTTATCTATGTATTTCATACACTTAATTTATTTATTGTATTTTCTTGATTTTCATTTTGGATTTACATTTTTAATGAGTCATGTATAATGTATACCTTATTATAAAAAATATAAAAGAATAAAAGAATCAAGGATTACAATCCTTTTTATTTATATATAGGTATATAGCATAGGTATTTTGTCTATGAATTTGTAGACTTATTTTATTTTACAAATTAATTTTGGTTTTCTTTAAATTTTCTTATGTGTATGCATTATATACATTATTTACAAAATTCTAAAAATATGAATTTATACAAATAATGAATATTGAATAAAATGCATATTTTAATCAGTCCTATATACAAGGAGGGCCAAAAACCTAACTTCTGCATATGGACTCCAAAAATTATGAAACGAATTTTATAAAATAGTTTATGGAATGCTATATACAATTAAAGGTGAGTTTGGGTGATTTGGAGTTTTTATTGGCAAGATATGGGTCTGTGAAGTTGAGATTTTGCCTTTTTATTCTGTGTATAAAATTTACACTGGGTATTATTTTTGCACAAACTCAATTTTGTATTTTTATTTACATTATTATCTACAACTTTCATGTACAAAGTTTCTTTATTTGATGAAGAAATAATTATGTACAAAATAGGTGCCAAAAATGCATAAATGAATGAATTAATAAATGAGGTATTTATTGTACACTGGCCCTTATCTCCCCCTACTTTATTCCTTGTCGACCAATACCATACTGGCCTTGGTCTCGGGGTTTGGGTCATAAAATATTTACAATATTTTATTCCTTTTTCTTTTCTCCTCTTTATTCTATAATTTTGGCATTAAAACCTTATTTAATGTGGAATTAATACAATGAATCATGAATGCTATTATATACAATTTGATGCTATTTACATGCATTTGCTGGGGTTTTTGAGGCCAAAATGATAGAATAAAGGTGATGAAATGGAGATTCATCACCCCCCTATACTTGCCTTTGCTAGTCCCTAGCAAACACTTATGCAATAAGTACAAAAAGAATAAAGAAAAGAAAAAGGAGAATAAAAGATAGAGTGAATAAGGGTGCTTTCAGTGCAATGCATGTCCTTACAAAATCTGAATTTGGAGCTCCTGTCAGACCTTGGGTGTGAATGTGTGTGGAACCTAGTCGGGAACCAGCTCTAAAATACAGCAGCCTTCGATAGTCACAGAACTCGGTTCAACCCACCTCAATAGCCGGGTCAGAACTAGTCTACATCATACACAAACTCTTATAACTATGAAGCTGACTTGTATGGTGTAAGTGATAGTGGCTCTCCCCAACTGAAATGATAAAGGAACTGACTTCTCCAGAATGACAACCCAATGATTCCCCAATCCAACAGCTCTTTCCTCGAGGAGCAGGGTATTCCCTTCTAAGTTCAAGTGGCAACCATCTCAAGAGGAGGGGGTGAAGAGAAGAATGGACGGTAGCCAGTGTAGCTACCTATCCCGGGATGCAAGACCAGTGTAGTCAAGTCATCCAGCTGCAGGCTCACATATTTGTCTTTGGAACTCAAGCTTTATTATTGACTTTGTACATACTTTACAGGCATTTTTATTTTTGTACAGGACTGACCATTTTTTTTTCAACATACTATTCACAGCAGCATTTACATAAGGAGTTTTTCCTCTTGAGCCAGTAGACTATCCCTCTTTTGAAGCTTTATTGCAACCCACAATCTCCTGTCTTTAGACCTCATGGCTATTGGACCAGGTTGGGGTGCACTTCCCTCCCTAGACGAGGACGACTGTTTCCACCCGTGTGCGTCTCAGACTGGCAAATCCAACCCCCTCACCACTCCAACTGAGTTGAGCCAAGTGAAAGGTGCAAGTGTCCAAGTTAGGTCATGGTCGGCAAGAGTCGTACGTGTGTCTCGAAAAGTTCTAGTTAGTCCACTGAGGTGACTTGAACCCAGCCCTGATTTCTCAAAGAATTAAGTCTGAGTAGACCTGAAGTACCTTAAACCTAGTTCCCATAAGGTTCCAGTGCAATTAGGTGCGGTAAGGTCCAACCAAGCTCCAATTTGAGACTTTATTAGACTGATTCAATCATCAAGCTCACTCAAAAAGAATATGAATGGTATGCTTATGCTATGCACAATGAATGATGTAAATTTTTCACAAAGAGTTTGAAAGAATCAAAGAATGTTTTTACACCAAGAATTTTTACAAATAAACTTAAGAACTGGACATATAAAAAAGTATATACACTTATTTACACGGGCGTGCCGCTTTATTCACAAAACGTATGAATTTCTACAAGCTTTACAGGTTTGAATGAAGTAGTTTATTTAGAATTGTACAGAAAGAATTGTATGTGTCTTATTTATGATTTACAAGTATTTGTAATGGTGTTCTTATTAGTTTTTTTTGAAAATAATTTTGCAAACTATAGTACACAATAATTTTTGCAATCATTTACACACATTTGAAAACTATTTTTGCAAAGATTTTTCACGCTATATATATATATATATACAATTTTTACAATAGTTTTGATAAGAATTTTTTCAAAACATTTGCACATACGTTTTTTAAATCCTTTCTTTCACACAAAGAAAAGTTTTGCAATCAAAATATTTTCACACATTTCAAATCATTTCACATCAAATTTTTCAAAACTGGTCACACTATTTTTTCAAATCGTAATGTATAGGTATCTGATTTATTAATCAGTATGTACAAAAGAAGAAAGATTGTATTTGATGTACGATATGGTTTTGGTTCTTTTAGACTTTGTTTGGGCTTATTCATTATTTACAAATGAGAGATTTCTGTGCGGACTCCTCAGACTTAATCGAGAATCATTTTCACAAGGATTTTGAAAACTATAGTCCAAGATAATTTTGCAACCATGTTCACGTATTTGAAAATCCTTTTTCAAATGTTTTACACAACATAGATAGATTTTTCAAAACAATTTTGTCAATCAAATGTTCACAATCATTTGCACACTGATTTTCACACATTTTGGTTTTCACTCAAAGAAAATAAATTTTACACACAAAACTAATATTTCAAACGTTGAATACTTGTACACACTATTTTCAAACAAATTTCACAAGATTTTTCAAAAGAGAAGGTTTCGCACAAAATAATTTTCTGACTCAATAATCAGTACAATTACAAAGAGTCTGAGGAACTCACAATCATCTTTCATTATTATAAAGCTACTTTTTACATTTTATTTTATGATGAGGTGGTCTTTTATTTTTCAGTATGAGGTATGGCTTTTAGTATATACAGGGTATATACGACCCCCCTATACATAGCTTGAGCTATGTCCTCGTAGATCGAAAGGAAAAAGCAAAGACATAACTCGTACTGAGTATAGACAGCTCTAAAGAATAAATATGAATGAAATGAATGAATGAGAAGTTGACCGTCCCCCCTATACTTAGGATCAAATAATCCTAAGTATAACAGACTGTACAAAAACCAGGGAGGGTCAAGGGTGGGAATGCACAGATCATACTCATATTGTCTCCCCCTATACTTAGGGTAAGATACTCCTAAGTATAGACAAGAAGAGGAGACAACGGAGAGGATCGGAATGAAATGAAAAACTTCGGGTGCACATCCCCCCTATACTTACGACAAAGTACGCCCTAAGTATAGAAAACTGTCTACAAGGGTGGCACCTTTTAGATAGAGAAAAGAGAATAGAAAAGGAAAAGAAGAAAAGAAGAAAAGGAGAAAATCAGAGAAACAGTGGTTGGAGTACATCGTCTGAATCTTTTGATGCTGCAGGTGCTGTGGAGATATCATCGTGGTGCACTAACTGGATAGAGTCTACAACGGCCAAGAATGCATCTGGTTCGAGGTAAGACTTCAGTAGTTGGCCGTTGACGACGAAGGGCTGTGCGTCAGGGGACAATTCTGATATAGCGATGCTTCCATTGTCACGCACTTCACATACTCGGAATGGCCCTGTCCACTTACTCTTTAATTTGCCTGGGAATATCCGCAACTTTGCATCAAATAACCACACTTTCTGTTCAACGTCAAAGGTCTTTCGTCTGATGTGCCGGTCATGCCAGCGTTTCACCTTCTCCTTGTACATTAAGGTGTTATCGTATGCGTAGTCTCGGAATTCCAAGAGCATGTTCAGATCGTCTTTTCTCTTCTGACCACTTCTGCGTGAGTCCAAATTACAACTGTTGATTGCCCAAAGAGATTTGTGAATTAATTCCACGGGCAGATGGCATGGTTTCCCATATACAAGACGGTAGGGCGACATGCCGAAGGGAGACTTGTAGGCTGTTCGGTAAGCCCATAGAACTGAGTCCAAAAGTTGAGACCAGTCTTTTCTGTTTGGCCTAACAAGTTTCTGCAATATGGTCTTGATTTCTCTGTTTGATAACTCTGCCATGCCATTAGTCTGGGGATGATAAGGAGACGCGACACGGTGATCGATGCCGTACTCCTTCGTTAATTTCTTGACCTCTTTGTTGATGAAGTGACTACCCCCATCTGAGATGAGAATCTTAGGTATCCCAAACCGCAAAATGATATTTTTCTTTAGAAACTGGCAAACTGTTTTGCTGTCGGCGGCTCGGGCGGGAATAGCTTCAACCCAACGACTCACGTAATCGACGGCAAGAAGGATGTGCTCGAAACCTTGACTGTTAGGGAAAGGTCCCATGAAGTCAATGCCCCATGCATCGAAAACGTCTGCTATCTGAATGATTTTTAGGGGCATTAAATCTTTGGCAGTGAGTGTACCTTTCAGTCGCTGACAGTCAATACATCTTTTAACAAACTCTGCTGCATCCTTGAATAATGTGGGCCACCAGAAGCCACATTGCAATACTTTCGCTGCCGTACGATCTCCAGAATGGTGTCCACCAGATTCGAGCGAATGACAATGCTCTAGGACACTAGATTGCTCCGTCTAAGGAATGCACCTGCGCCAAATACAATCTGCCCCTTCTCTGAATAAAAGAGGATCCTCCCATTGGTAGAAGCGGATGGTCGACATGAATTTGTTCTTCTGATTCTTCGTCCAATCCGAAGGTATTACCCCAGAGGCGAGGTAATTGACAATATCAGCGTACCAAGGGAGAGAATCTACAGCTAAGATGGCTTCGTCAGGGAAGGTTTCTGTGATAGGTGCATTGCTCAGAGGAGGCTCATGCTGCTCTATTCTGGAGAGATGATCTGCTACCACATTCTGAACTCCAGGCTTGTCCTTGATTTCCAGATCGAATTCCTGGAGGAGAAGGATCCAACGAATCAGTCTTGGCTTGGCATCCTTCTTCTGCTGTAGGTACCGGATAACAGAGTGGTCCGTGAAAATTGTGACTTTCGATCCCAACAAATAGGATCCGAACTTCTCTAAGGCGAAAACCACAACCAGCAATTCTTTCTCTGTCACTGTATAATTTCTTTGCGCTTCGTCTAATGTTCTGCTGGCATAGTGAATGGCGTAGGGCGCCTTGTCTTTTCTCTACCCAAGAACAACTCCGACTGCAAAATCTGACGCATCGGTCATTATTTCAATGGGAAAGGTCCAGTCAGGAGGCTGCAAGATTGAAGCCTGAGTGATAAGCTCCTTCAACTGGTTGAAAGCAAGGAGAACTGGCTGATCAACAATGAACTCGGTTTCCTTGCATAAAAGTTCTGTCAGAGGTCGGGCAATGCGGCTGAAATCCTTAATGAATCGCCTGTAGAATCCCACATGCCCCAGGAATGACCTCACATTCTTCACTGACTGAGGTGGCTGAAGATTTGAAATGACATCCACCTTTGCTGGGTCGACTTCCATGCTACGTTTGGAAACGACGTGGCCCAGCACAATACCTTCAGTGACCATAAAGTGGCTCTTTTCCCATGAGAGCACTAAATTAACTTCCCGACATTTCTGAAGTACTCTGTCTAGGTGCTCAAGACAATCATCGAAACTATCACCGTAGACGGAGAAATCATCCATGAACACCTCAAGAAAACTGCCTACCATCTCGGCGAAGACTGCTAACATGCATCTTTGGAAAGTTGCAGGTGCATTGCATAATCCAAAGGGCATTCTCTTGAAGGCGTAGGTGCCGAACGAGCAAGTGAAGGTAGTCTTCTCTTGGTCTTCAGGGGCGATCGCCACTTGGTTGTACCCGGAGTACCCACCCAGAAAGCAGAAGAACTCCTTGCCTGCTAATCTCTCCAGAACTTGATCGATGAATGTCAAGGGGAAGTGGTCCTTCTTGGTTGCTGCATTAAGCCGGCGGTAGTCAACACACACCCGCCAGGATGTTGGTACCCGAGTTGAAATTTCCTCTCCTTTATCATTTGTAACCACGGTAAGCCCAGATTTCTTTAGAACTACATGCAGTGGGCTTACCCATTTTGAATCGGAGATGGGATAGATGAAGCCTGCGTCACACCATTTCGTGATTTCTTTCATGACTACGTCCCGAAGGTTAGGGTTCAGCCTTCTCTGAAATTCGCGGGACGGCTTGGCATCTTCTTCTAGATAGATATGATGAGAACACAGAGCTGGATTTATCCCTCGGAGATCTGATACGCTCCAACCAAGTACCTTGCGGTTCTTTTCTAGAACCTCGAGAAGTCGAGATTCCTGATCCGGATTCAGCCTGCTGCTGATGATGACCGGATACATTTGCTCTTCACCCGCAAGGAAAGCATATTTCAGGCCTGCAGGAAGTGGCTTGAGTTCTGGCTTTGATATGTCCACTTTATCTGTCACTTCAGATACCATGTTGGTGGTGGGATGTACTTTGAGGCTGCTACCATCCTCATCATCCTGTTGAGATCCCAGAGATGCACCGAACGGTTCTGCGCTAAGCTGATCATGTTCGGTCTGGAGTGAATGCTCAAGAAGATGCGCCTGCATCTGAGAATCTGTCTCCCAAGAATCATCGGAGCATATGCTGACTGTGCTTTCCGAGTCCTCCTCAAGAGTGAGGATTTCTCGGGTCCATGGATTGTCCAATGATAACTCTGAATCTCTGATCTCCGCGATGAAATCACAGTCTGCTTCTGATGCTGCCTGGCTCTCATCAGTCGTGGCATTCTGCTCTTTGTTCATGTTTATCATGATTTGCTGGGTGTTCGAGCTGAAAGTGATCTTCCCAAACCCGTAATCAACCACGGCACCTGAAGTACGGAGGAATGGTCTGCCAAGGATGATAGGGGTCTGGAGCAGGGGTGCAGGTGAGTCCATATCAAGGACTACAAAGTCAGCTGGGAATTTCATCTCCTGCACGGTAACTATCACGTCTTCCAACAGACCTCGGGGCCGCTTGACGGATCGGTCAGCGAACTGAAGGATCATGCGTGTCTGCTTGAGCGGTCCCAGCCCAAATTCTTTCATTATGGACGAGGGCAGAAGGTTGATGGAAGAACCACTATCAAGAAGAGTACGCTCGAAGACCTGGTCAAAAATCACACAACTGATCAGAGGTGCTCCTATATCATGTTTTTTCTGGGGGAGGTTGCTGATAGCTGCAACTGTGGCCATGGAGAGAACGTGTTTTTCTACTTCTCGGCGTCTGTTGTCTTGCGCTGGGCGACGCCTGTTAGTACATGCCTCTTTCAGTCCTTTCTTTACAGCTGGCATGTATTCCACGACCTTCAACAAGGGAATCTCAACAGTCAATTTATCCAAAATATCCACAATACCTGGATCAAACAATGCCTTTTTTCGTTTTGCAATTTTTTTGGATTTTTGTATTGCATGCGGAAAAGGAATATTTACACCACTGGAAGGAAAATGAGAGTTCTTATTTACATCAAAATTATCGCCCACAGAATGTTGTACATCCGAACTACAAAAAGGAGTACAAGCTGGATCTGAAAATGCTGGCGCTGCGGGGCGATAAAAAAGGGTAGCGTCGGCTCCATCGGCTGGCGAGGGATCGACTGCTGCTGGCGGCTCCTCCAAGGCTGGCGCGGCTTCGCTTCTGCTACAAGCTTCTTTTTGGTGTTTTTGTTTTTGCTGATTTTTCTGTATTTTTGGCTGGAGTTGCTGCTGACAAGGCACGACGGCTGGACTGGCTTCTCCTTCTTCTTCCTCCTCACCCGCCCCTGGAGCTGGCACGGCTGATGCGGAAGATGACGATCCACCTGTTTCTTTATTCACCCCACTGGTAGTAGCAGGCGGAGGCAAGGCCCTACCGCTCCTGAGAGTAACAGCATTAGAACAAACAGTAATATCATTATCAGACACGGACTGGACATTACATTCTACATTCTCTTTATTCTTGAAATTGTTGGGGTTGGCTTCGACCTGTGCCGGAATAGTGGTTCGGGTGGCGGTGAGGTCATCAAGCCGTTTTGTCATCTCCGCTAGCCCTTTAACAAGCTGGGCTAGACACTCCATGGTGGGATTCGCAGGGGACACATCAGAAGATTCAGCGTGCAGACCACGCTGCTGTTGGGTAGATGGGTGGGGAGGCTGTTGCTGGTGGTGTTGCTGCGGTGGTGCAGGAAGTTGAAGCTGTTGGTAAGACGGAGGAGGATACTGCTGATATTGCGGAGAGGGGGCGTACTGGTGAAAAGGCTGTGGGTGGCGGTACTGTGGCTGCTGCTGATAGGGAAAATTCTGCCTCCACTGATGTGTAAATTGGGGAGGCTGCTGGTGTTGCTGGTGAGGCTGAGAGGTTTGACCAAAACGACCACCTTGAGGTTGGTGGTACTGCCGGTTGGCAAATTGCTAACCCTGGGGTTCTTCCTGAGGACGGGTCGGCAGCGCATCATTACTCCATACCCCATTGACTTCTTGGATCAGGGGTCGTGGTGGGAAGACTGGATCAGGAATAGAAAGGAACTCTGGCTGGTATACGACCATCTGCTGCTGCGGCGGGCCCTGGTCGGGCACCTGCACGTAGTACACGTGCTGGACTGCCGGTGGCTGCTGGCTCGGTTGAGGCTGATGCGGCGGTTGCTGCTCGTCCTTCTTCTCAGCGGGAGCGTCTGATGGTGTAGCCGACTGGATAGAGTTGATCGTGCCGACCAACAGTTCGAGTTACTTGTTGATCTGATCTAGCTTATCCAGGTTCTGGGTCCTTTTCTCGATCACAGCGAGTTTCTTGAGGTCCTGTGATCGCTTCTCAATGATATCTACTTTAGAGAGATGGCCCCCGATGATGCTGAGGTTGGAGCTCTCATCTCTCTCTGCTTCCTTGGATGCAGCCATGTGAACTTGTTTCTGGAGGATCTGGGGTTGCTTCTGGTATGCCTTGGATGAAGAGAGGGTGGCCTCTCCTTCGGCCATTTCTTCAGAAATCTGCCAGACAACATCTTCATCCTTGTTGAAATGGGAGCCCCCATATGTTGCGTCCACGAGCCTTTGGCTTTCAATGTTTAGTCCCCCAAAGAAATGTTGGACCAAGCTGGTCTTAGGGATCTCATGGTGGGGACACTTCTCCTGCAAGTCAGTAAATCTCTCCCATGCCTGGTGTACTGACTCATGTGCACCTTGGGAGAAATTACTGATACGGGCTCGCATCTGGTTGAGCCGACCGAGAGGGTAGTATTTATGCAGGAAGGCTGACTTCAACTCCTCCCAGGTCGTCACGACCTTTCCCAAATGATTGACCCAATAGAGGGCTTTATCCTGTAGACTGAAGGGGAAAGCCATCATCTTGACAATGTGCAGGGGGATATTCGGATAGTGGGTGGTGCGGCAAATGCGGGAGAACTGCTGGAGGTGAATGTACGGCTCCTCATTGGTGTTGCCATGAAATGCAGGGAGAAGGGCTATGAACTGGGGCTTCAGCTCAATGTGAGCGTGTACCGGTGGGATGAGAATCCACTCGGTCATCTGGTTGTCTCCCGGATTATATGTTTCTTTGAGTGTCGGCTTTGGTGGTGGTAATTCAAGGTCATCATCAGGAGGATCACCACCTCCACCTCCACCTCCTCCTCCCCTGCCTCCTCTGCGTCTGCCTCCTCCTTCATCGTCACGGTTCATCATGTCATTCAACATATCCTGGAACGCGGTCTGTGTCAGGGCCTGCTCGGTCATCTGCTGCTGTATAGCCTGGATAGATGCCAGCAACTGTGCATTAACTTGGTTCGGATCTGGCACCTGTCCCTCTGGTGGTGGCTGCTGACCCTTGTCCTTTCCTCCTGGCGCCATGTCAGGGTCTGAGTCGGATGAAATGAACTCCGGAGTAGTCTCCAGGGCTCGCACTGGCTTCTATCTGCAGAATGAGATAGTCCGAATCAGATCACTTGCAATTAACTTTCAGCTGCCGTGATTAGGCTGGAATTCAGGTCAACTCCAACATGTTGTGAATGGGAAAAGGATGTAGACTGTAATCGACTCCCATTCACAACGGCGAAAGCAGGACAAAAGTGATCCCAGTTTATTGGGTGGCCAAGAGAAGGGTAGAAAACGAGGAGTCTGGAGATCGATCCGCAAAGTCCGGATCGGGTTCTCGGGAATCAACTCGAAACTATTGGCGGAGTTGAGTCTATGGAATCGATGTAGGTGTCGGCATGGTCCCGACAAAACCATCCATGGATCAACTTTGCGAAGCACAAGAGAATGTCGGATTGTTGGAAGAATGATACGATGGTCAACGAGGAATAAAAGGAGTGTAAAACAGTAGAAAGGCTCGGTTGAGCGAGGTGGTCAAAGGGAGAAACAACAAAATGTGCGCAAATGCGCGGGACTTGATCTTTGAACCTTAATCTAGATCCATTCAAACACAATACAAAATCGGGTTCACCAACTCACGCCATGTGAAGCCATGAAAGTTCAGCTATTTATTATCTTTTCATTTTTAGAGTTGTGATTTTTCAGGCATATCTTATAACAAGTCCTTAGTACGCTACCCTATAGGAGAGAGAGTACTGCCGGAAGAGTATCTCGTACTTGTCCTCCTCCTGTGTAACCTGTAGTCTGTACTTTTTGGAGTCCTTGTAACCCTTCCTGGATCCCTACTCATCTAAAGAAAAGAGAGAGGAAGCCGATAGGCGAAACCAATACTTCAGTTCTCGCTCGCAACGGAATCACCCGTGAGCGTGCAAGAACCTACTCGGACGCAGGACGATGAGACAGACACCCCCGTGAAGGCGTGGCCTATGCTCAATACTTCGGACAGGGTCGATGCTCTCACAACAGAGAGTCACCATTGGTGACCAAGTCCTACTCGCCTACGTACGATAGAAGCGCCATTACTTCGGAAATCCAGGCGATACACAAGGCAGTTGCAGACTGGGTTTTGGGCTTTAATCCTTAGGGGTCGCACTCGCTCAAGGGAGTAGGGTTTTGGTCCCCCTCCAAGGTACCTGAAAACAATGAGGGCTTTATGAACCCGGTACAATGATAGTCCATTACGAATTTTAATTAAGGTCAAAGTTTATTTAGCAGTCCCCTTGTTTTATTTTTTTGGTTTTCACTTTTTTTGGATCTGTTTCATACCAGCGCCTAACGTTTTTGTAGATTTTCATTTAAGTCCTAGGTGCTCAAAATCAGAGGGAGATAGCGGAAAAGTCGTGCAAGTGGTTCCATGATGGAAATCTCACCATTGAACCGAATGATGCATGCTGAGTTAGAAGACTTACAGTGCATCCCAGCTCTCTCCATGTGGTATGCAAAACAGAATTTTTAAACCTATCTACATGCCGGTATGCAAGGCGCAAAATCGTCCTAAACATAAGCTGTTATTAACGTGAAGAACCATAAGTCGCTCATTCATCTCTAGCCCAAAGGGTCCGGTCTTGGCTCACCCCTCCTCTGTACTCAACACACTTGAGCTTAGGAGAAAGCGCTTTACAGGGCTCGCTGCGGCACAAGGGCTAAGAGACAAATAAGCAGCTTGTTTAAATTTGACTAGATCCAAGCGAAGTAGACTATAGGAACATGCATTCTTATTAATATTTGGACCTAGCTACCGAGTCAAGCAACCTATATCTAGGGGCTCCAAGCACACAAAACAAAGTAAAAGAAAGGCGGAAAGCTCAAAACTTCGGAAAACAAAATAAAAGAAGGCGATGAAAACTCGAAAAAAACCGCGATGAGGCCCCCAGGTGAACAATCACCCGGGCACTGGACCTCATTGTGAAGAGCAGAGTCCTGTTTAATTACATGCCAAAAATTGTCTCTCTCTCACCATAAATTACAAAATAAATAATCCTAAGTGTCTAGCCTATCTAATGCACATCTCCTTGCTTCTTTGGTGCACTCTCCAGATGGTCATGAGAAGAGAAGACCATCCTCCTCCAAGCTCGGCTACCTTGGCCTCCTAAGAAGCCATCCTCGCGTGGCGGACCCTCGCATCAAAGTCAAAAACAAATGCATTAGAATAGCTCAGTCAATCAAATAGAGCAGATAAAAGAATCACAATGAATGAATAAATGAAGCATGGTGATTAATAGCAATAAAAATATCTGCTCTCAAAAAGGAATGATAAATCAAGAATTTTTTTTTGTACAAGAATAACAACCTGAATTAGGCTATGCTCATTGCTCCCCGACAATGGTGCCATCTGATAACCGCAGATGTTCCACGAGGGTCACCATAAATAATAAGAGAAGTGTTGTCGCTGAGGCGACCACTCATAGAACACCCGGGTTGATCAGCAATTAACCCACAATCCAAAGAATACAACAATCAAGCTCAAAAATAGATGTGAATTAATCTTTATTTACTCTACCATAAAATGTACAGTGACAAGCATGTAGAGGTCGAACCACAGAGAGCAATCCAAAATGCAATAGCCTACATGTATCTCAGAGTCATCCTTGTGTGGGTTTTTAATTTTATTATTTTTTTTGTTTTATTTATATTTTATTATTATTATTATTTATTATTTTTTTAATATAATAATTAAGTAATACATATATAAATATATATATATAATATAATATAAATATATTAATTATGTATACCCATAGAGGGTTAGCAGATAGCTCATAATACATACAATATACATATAGGTGTATATAAATATAATAAAATATATATGTTCTTTTTCTCTTTTTTTTATATTAGGGTCACTAAGTAGATATAAGAAGGCATATAAATAATTAGATATATATATATATATTTATTTATATATATATATTTTTCTTTTTCTTTTTTTAGGAAATGCATATATATATAAAGGGGTACCATAATATTTATAGAAATACTCAAAAATGGTCAAAAATTCAGGAATAAAGTTGTTTGGGGATTTTCATGGGTTTTTACTCTTTTTGGGATTTTTGGGCATTTTCGCAAACATTTTTAGTATTTTTAAATAGCTAAATAATAGCAAACAGTGGACTAGGTACTGGCTGTCACAAAAATCGACACTAAGAATAGCTAAAAGCCTCAGAAATTTACCACACTATTTTTCTAAGAAAGATAATAAAATATAGCATAAATAGGGCCTGAGTTTATATTTTTCTGATTTTTCATTGAGTTTTTATATTTTTTTGAATTTTTTGGGTATTTTTGAATTTTTAAGGTTTTCTTTTTGAGATTTTTAGGGATTTTTGGATTGACACTAAAATAGGTCAAAATGCACCATAGGTAATTTTTTTTGGAATTTTTCGATGCATTTTCATATTTTTTTGGGATTTTATAATTTCGACAGTGAATAAAAGACATGTTTTTGATTTTTAGTAAATACAAAAATGTAACAAAATGCAAAACTAAAAATATGGCATGCAAGCACAACCAAACAGGAGCTTAAGTCTATTTTTGCAAGATTTTTCGATTTAAAATAGAGCACAAAATAAATAGACAAAGCATTCAAAAATTAAATGGCCTAGCAGGGGTATTTTTGCAAATAAAATAGTTCACAGGTGCATACATGCAAAAATTACAATAAAAATACACGTGTGCTTTTATTTTCATGACCATTTTGTAATTACAGAAACCCGGCGGGGTTTAAATGCAAAATTTCACGTGCCTCACGTGGGGTGCTGCACGTGAGGCGCGGAGGGACTAAAGTGCAAATCTTAAAACATCGGGGGTCCTTCTGCAACATATACATTTTATCTACAACTGAAACTTTTATTTTAGGCATTAAATAATAAATACAAAAAGTAAGGGGCTGAAGGTGAAATTTACCCCTAAACAAGGCGTGGCATCCAACGGCGCAGCTCTCTTCACTTGCCACGCGTCACCACCTCCTCGCCCGATGACGCTTCGCCGATGGGAGGCTGAGATTAGATCAGCCAGGCCGATCTGACGGTTGATACGATGCTCCATCTGACGGTGCTGATGCGATCTGGGCTGGGACCGCGATCGGACGGTGAAGACGAAGGCACGAAGAACAGGGAAGAACTCCCTCTTCCCCGACCTTCGATCCGGTGCTGCTCGCTCATCCGGCGCTCCCTCGGGCATCTGACAGTCCAAATAGCTTCCTGGAAGGGCTCTCTAGCTGTTGGAGGTGTCTGATCGAACGGAGGGGCCCTGGAGCGGTGTCACGAGCTCGATGAAGAAGCGGAGCTCCAGGTACCTCCGCTCGCTTGGGATTCGTCTCTTGGCGTGCTTTAGTACGCCTAACCTGCACAGAAAGGAAGAGGGGCTCGAGGCGATGCTCCTCGACCCGGGGTTTGGAAGCTGCAACGCAAAAATGAAGGTGGGCGGAGGGGCTCCGACGAACGGCGGAGGTGGAACCCCGATTCGCAAAGACCGATGGTCCTGGGTTGATCTGAGGTGATGAAACGATGGAGAAGGCGATGGGAAGCGAGATGGGATGCTCGGGGCGGTCAGAGACAGTCGGAACAACGGTGGAGAAGTCGCCGGAGCCAAGCTCCGGCGAACTTCGAATTTTGGTTTTTAAACTACAGGAGTTAACTAAGACCTAATCTAATGACTGAAATGAAAAACTAACATCGAAAACTAATTAAAAATGCTTAAAAGGTCAGCTCTTATACCTGGGGGCCTCCAGGGAGCAGGGCGGACGCCGGAGCTCCGCCGCGTCAAAATCCTCCTCTCTCCGGCCGATTCGAGGCACCAGCTCACTCCCCCTGTCACGAGGAATGTCCTAGGACTAGAATCAAGACTTGAGATTGGATAAAAAGTGGCCAAATCTGAGGAAGGAGGCGGAGTTTGTTATTTATAAACATTGGCAAGAGGCCTTATTACCCGGCGATTATTGACTGATCCAATGAACATCTCGTTGATCTATGATTTTGGCGGGCATCATGGAAGATTAGGGAACAACTCTTGTGAAGGAAGCATTATCGATTGATGGATGGTGTGCCCGGGAAAAATGCATGAAATTGGGGGAATGGACAGTTCAGAGGCACCAGGCGAAGGATGGGACAGTTGACCAGGGAGTCAACGAAGGCCGGCGCCTCATTGGGCCACGTCAGCCGCTACGAGACAAAATAGAAAATCTGATGGAAGATTGATTTATTTGACACCCTAAATGATTTTATTAATTTTTTCTTATAAAATAAAAAATGTGTATTATTTCATCTAATATTTATTTATGATTTTTATTGAATTTTTCGAGGTGTTTTATTATAGTTTTATTTGAATAATGTGTATATGTATGTATTTACATGTATTTTTATGTATTTTATTTTTAATTTGTTTACTTTCTTTTATTATTTTATTGGCTTATTTTATAAATTTATAATTTATTTTTGTGAGTATAAAGGTATTTTTGTTTGATTTTTATGAGTTTATTTATATTTTTAAATAAATAGGTATAGGTGTATGTAGGTATACTCATAGGTGTTTTATCTATGCATTTCATACACTTAATTTATTTATTGTATTTTCTTGATTTTCATTTTGGATTTACATTTTTAATGAGTCATGTATAATGTATACCTTATTATAAAAAATATAAAAGAATAAAAGAATCAAGGATTACAATCCTTTTTATTTATATATAGGTATATAGCATATGTATTTTGTCTATGAATTTGTAGACTTATTTTATTTTACAAATTAATTTTGGTTTTCTTTAACTTTTCTTATGTGTATGCATTATATACATTATTTACAAAATTCTAAAAATATGAATTTATACAAATAATGAATATTGAATAAAATGCATATTTTAATCAGTCATATATACAAGGAGGGCCAAAAACCTAACTTCTGCATATGGACTCCAAAAATTATGAAACCAATTTTATAAAATAGTTTATGGAATGCTATATATAATTAAAGGTGAGTTTTGGTGATTTGGAGTTTTTATTGGCAAGATATGGGTCTGTGAAGTTGAGATTTTGGCTTTTTATTCTGTGTATAAAATGTACACTGGGTATTATTTTTGCACAAACTCAATTTTGTATTTTTATTTACATTATTATCTACAACTTTCATGTACAAAGTTTCTTTATTTGATGAAGAAATAATTATGTACAAAATAGGTGCCAAAAATGCATAAATGAATGAATTAATAAATGAGGTATTTATTGTACACTGGCCCTTATCTCCCCCTACTTTATTTCTTGTCGACCAATACCATGCTGGCCTTGGTCTCGGGGTTTGGGTCATAAAATATTTACAATATTTTATTCCTTTTTCTTTTCTCCTCTTTATTCTATAATTTTGGCTTTAAAACCTTATTTAATGTGGAATTAATACAATGAATCATGAATGCTATTATATACAATATGATGGTATTTACATGCATTTGCTGGGGTTTTTGAGGCCAAAATGATAGAATAAAGGTGATAAAATGGAGATTCATCACTCGTCCATCGATCGCGCTCGCTTCCTTCGCAAGAAATCATCCCTAATGATCACTGATGCCCGCTGATATCTTAGAGCAATGAGTTGCTCAATAGATTCATCAATAAGCTCCTGTCAATAAGGGCGCCTGCAATGTTTATAAATAAAGAGCTCCGACCTCCTCCTCAAATTTGGCCACTTTTAATCCCCCTAAAAGCCTCGACTCGGTTCCTGGACAAACCCTTGTGACAGGAGGAGCGTCCCAGCGAATTGAATTGGCCAGAGGAGGGGATAATTTTGTTGCGGCGGAGCTCCGACGTCCATCCTGCTCCCTGGAGTCCCCCAGGTATAAGAGCTGTTATCCCGCGTTCTTTAGGTAGATTTTACTTCTAGCATTTTAATTTCTCTTTTAATTCAGGCTTTAGATCAGTAGTGTAGCTTAGTTAAATCGAAGTTCGCCGGAGCTCCGCTCGGGCAACTTCTTCACATTGTTATCGACCGTTCCCGACCACCTCGTTTATCCCATTTCGTTTCCCATCGCCTTCTCCATATACCGTTCACATCTGTTCCACCGAAGACCTCCTGTCTTCGCGAATCGGAGCTCCACCTCCGCCGTTCGTCGGAGCTCCTCCACCTCACCTCACCGTGCATCAGAGCTTCAAAACCGAGGGTCGAGGAGAAATCCCCCGTCCCCCTTGTTCTTCTTGTGCATGTACTCCGAAGAGAAGAACCCTCTTGGACTCGATTTGAACCATGAAGAGGTTCCTGGAGGTCCCAAGCTTCCCCGACCTCGCCTGACCTCTTCGGACCTCCAGGAGCCACGCTGAGACCATCATTCGATGCGGGGCACCGTCAGCAAAGAGCATAGCACCTTAGACGCGAAGGAGAAGCCCAGAGGAGCCCGCAGTTCACGATTGAAGCTCGCCTCGTGCGAGCTTCTTCCTTGTTCTTCCAGGGGACTCCTCCGTCGTCCGATCAGGAAGGAGCCCCCCAGACAACAGCAGCCGTTGGATACACGCCAGTTCGACCGTCAGATCGCGCCTCGCGATCTAATCTCGAGCATCCATCAGCGAGGCGGTATCGGTCGTTGGATGCGCGACGCGTGTCCAAGTGAAATCATCATCGTCGTCCACCAACGCGCGCTTATGGGATAAATTGCATATCTTTTCCCCCGCATTTTGTATTTATTGTTTACTACTGTAAATAAAAGTTGAAGTTCAAAATAATGTGGATATTTTGCATGGACCCCCTTGTATGTCTTTGATGTTACCTTTAGGTCCTGTCCACGTCACCTCACGTGCTGTGCCACATGAGGTGGTTAAATTGCACAAGACCCCCTATATGTTTGTATATTTATCTTCAGTCCATAAAATAAATTTCAAGTGTATTATTTTTTATGAAAATTGCAACCAGAACCTTATCTCTCTGAAATTACATTTTGGTCCCTGTGGGTGCGGATCACGTGTAGTCCACATGAATGGTCAAATTGCAAGGGGGCCCTAGCGGGTTTTCTTATTTCATTTTAGTACTTAAACTTGCAGACAACGTTGATACTTTCTGATTTTTTTGCACGGTGACCCCTATATTTATTTTTGTTTGCATAAATACCCCTACCAGGCAGTTTTTAATTTTATTTCTCTCTTGTATTTATTATAGATAGCAATGTAGCTCCAAAAATCATGAAATTTTTAGGGTAGTTGCCTGATATAGTGTTCTTTCACGCGTGCATTTTCATTTTTGATTTTATGCAACTTACCTATTTTTAAAAATTAAAATGGAGCCTAATCAGTCCCTGTCTAAATCTAAAATACAAAAAATTATAAAAATATTTTGAAAAATTACAAAAAAATTATACATAGTATATATATATTGAGTACAGAAATTGAAAAACCCTAAAAATAAGAAAAAGAAAATTATAAAAATCATAAAGCTCCAAAATCCAACAAAAAAATAAAAAAACTTAGAAAAATACCAAAAATATATTTCTCTCTTTTATAATTATCTATATATTATTATTTACATATTAAAATTAATCTAGGTAATTTTGGGAATTATTCTATATTTTTAAAACCCAAAATAGTTTTGGCCTATTTAATTAGTCCCATATTAGGGACATTTTTGAAATTAAAAATACATAAAAATTAGAAAAAGAAAAAACAGAAAAAAAAGAAAATATAAAAATATAAAAAAAACAAAAAAATGTATATCTTTATTATACCTAATATATTTTGAGCATCTATTTATATATGTATATATATATATGTATCCATATCTTATTTATCTCTCTTCTCTTATACATATCTCTTAATAAATATATATATTATTCAAAATATAAAAACAAAATTAAAAAATCATAAAACCAAAAATAAAATAAAAAATGTTAATTAAATAAAAACCCACAAAATAGGACTCATTTAAGAATGAGCTGGACGTACATAAATACCGATAGGCTACCCACTTTTTCTTGCTCTCTGTGGTTCGACCTCTACATGCTTACACACTGTGCATATTTTATGGTAGAGTTAATAAATGTTAATTCATAGTTTTGGGACTTAATTGGCTTATTCTTTTATGTTGGTTAATTTCTGGTTAACAAGGGTTTTGTGAGCGGTCGCCTCAGCGACACTATCGTCCCCGCCTTGTGCGGGGCGTATTTTGACCCTCGCATAATGCTCGTTATCAGATGGTGCCGTTGCCGGGGAGCAATGAGCGTAGCCTATTATACCTAGTCATTCTTGTATAAAAATTCATTTGTTCATCATTTATTTATGATTAGTTATTTATTTGAAATTGTTTAACTATACATGATTCTTTGATTAGTGACACACATTCAATTATTCTCATTAATTAATTGATTCTTTATTTCATTGATTGAGCTTGTATATTAATGCTATCTCTTTGTGACCTTGTTGCAAGGGCCCGCCAAGCGAGGATGGTTTCTTAGGAAGTCAAGGCAGCCGAACTTGGAGGAGGTTGGTCTTCACTGCACGACCAGCTGGAGAGAGCACCAAGGATGCAAAGGGATGTGAATTAGCTAGGCCTTGAAGTAACTAGGATCAATTTTGTAATTTATTGTGTGAGAGAGAGACAATTTTGACATGTAATATAACTTGGACTCTACTCTTCACAATGAGGTCCAGTGCCCGGGTGTCTGTTCACCTGGGGGCCTCATCGCTGTTTTCCGAGTTTTCTACCGCTTTCTTTTCTTTGTTTTCCGATGTTTTGTGTTTTTCGCCTTTATTTCATTTTGTTTTGTGTGCTTGGAGCCCCTAGATATAGGTTTCTTGATCCGGTAGCTAGGTCCAAACCTTAATAAGAATACATGTTCCTATAGTCTACTTCGTATGGATCTAGTCAAATCTAAACAATTCATTCATTTATCTCTTAGACCGTGTGCCGTGAGCGAGCCCCATCAAGCGCTACTCCTGAACTCGAGTGTGTCGAGAGGAGGAGGGGTAAGCCAAGACCGGACTCTTAGGTTAAGGATAAGTGACCAACTTGTGGTTCTTCACGATTAATAGCAGCTAATGTTTAGGGCGATTTTATCGCTAGCATACCGCCATGTAGTTGGGTTTAAAAATTCTGTTTTGCATCCCGCATGGAGAGAGCTGGGAAGCACTGTAAGTCTTCTAACTCAGCATACATCATTCGATTCAATGGTGAGATTTCCATCATAGAACCAACTTGCACGGCTTTTCTGCTATCTCCCTCTGATTTTGAGCACCTAGGACATAAATGAAAATCTACAAAAACGATAGGCGCTGGTATGAAGCAGACTCAAAAAAAGTGAAAATCCAAAAAACTAAAACAAGGGGACTGCTAAATAAACTTTGATCTTAATTAAATTTTGTAATGGACTATCATTATATTGGGTTAATAAAGCCCTCATTATTTTCAGGTACCTTTGGAGGGGGACCAAAACCCTACTCCCTTGAGCGAGGCGCGTCCCATAAGGAATAGAGCCAAAATCCCAGTCTACAACTGCCTTGTGTATCGTCTGGATTTCTGAAGTATTGGCGCTTCTATCGTACGTGGGCGAGTAGGGCTTGGTCACCAGTGATGACTCTCTGATGTGTAGAGCATCGACCTTGTCCAAAGTATTGAGCATAGGCCACGCTTTCACGGGGGTGTCTGTCTCATCGTCTTGCGTCCGAGTAGGTTCTTGTACGCTCACGGTTGATTCCGTTGCGAGAGAGAACCGAAGTATTGGTTTCGCCTATTGGCTTCCTCTCTCTATTTCTTTAGCTGAGTAGGGATCCAGGAAGGGTTACAAGGACCTCAAAAAGTACAGACTACGGGTTATGAAGGAGGAGGACAAGTACGGGATACTTTTCTGGCAGTACTCTCTCTCCTATAGGGGTAGCATGCTAAGGACTTGTTAAAAGATATGCCTGAAATAACAACTCTAAAATTGACAAGATAATAAGTAGCCGAACCCTTACGGCTTCACATGGTGTGAGTTGGTGAACCCAATTTTGTATTGTGTTTGTATGGATCTAGATTAAGGTTCAAAGATCAAGTCCCGCGCGCTTGCGTAAAATTTTGTTGTAATATTCTCCTTTGACCCTCGCTCAGTTCGAGCCTTTCTACTATTTTGCACTCCTTTTAACTCCTCGTTGACCATCGTATCCTTCCTCCAACACACAATCCTCTCTTGCTTCGCGAAGTTGATCTATGGATGGTTCCCGTCGGGACTCAGCCGACACCCACATCGATTCCATGGACTCAACTTCGCCGATAAATTCAAGGCGATTCCCGAGAACCCGACCCGAACTTTGCGGATCGATCTCCAGACTCCTCGTCTTTTACCTCTCTTTTGACCACCCAATAAACATGGATCACTTTTGTCCCACTCTCGCCATTGTGAATGGAAGTCGATTACAGTCCACATCTTGTTCCGTTCACAACATGTTGGGGTTGACCTTAACTCCAAAATTATCATGACAGCTGAACAATATTGCAAGTGGTCTGATCAAGATTCTCTCATTCTTTACATAAAAGGGCAGACTGAGCCCTGGCTTCTACTCAGGAATTCATTTCGTCCGACTCAGACCCTGACATGGCTCCTCAAGGAAAGGGCAAGGATCATCAGCCACCCCAACCAGAAGGACAGTTGCCAGATCAGAATCAAGTTAATGCACAACTATTAGCATCTATCCAGGCAATCCAATAGCAGCTGACATAGCAAGCCCTAGCATAGACCGCTTTTCAGGATGTGCTGAATGATGTGATGAAGAGAGCCGAGGGAGGAGGAGGCACAAGAGGAGGTGGTGGTCCACCTGATGATGATGAAGAGCCAGAAAATAGGTGACCAAAGCCTACACTAAAGGAGACCTATAATCCTGGAGACAGCCAGATGACCGAATGGATTCTCATTCCACGGGTGCACGCTCACTTTGAGCTGAAGGCCCAGTTCCTCGCTCTTCTTCCTGCTTTCCATGGAAACACCAATGAATAACCGTACATCCACCTGCAACAGTTTTCACGCATCTGTCACACTACCCACTATCCCAATCTCCCTTTGGACATAGTCAAAATAATGGCATTCCCCTTCAGCCTGCAAGATAAGGCCCTCTATTGGATCAATCATCTGGGGAAGGTTATAACCACCTGGGAGGACTGAAGTCCGCCTTCCTGCACAAATATTATCCTCTCAGCCGGCTCAACCAGATGCGCGCCCGAATCAGCAACTTCTCCCAAGGAGCCCATGAATCCATACATGAAGCATGGGAGAGGTTCACCGATCTTTAGGAGAAGTGCCATCATCATGAGATTCAAAAAACCAGTTTGGTCCAACACTTCTTTGGGGGCCTGAACATTGAGAGCCAAAGGCTCGTTGACGCAGCCTGTGGGGGTTCACACTTCAACAAGGATGAAGATGTAGTATGGCAGATATTCGAAGAAATAGCCGAAGGAGAGGCCACCCTCTCTTCATCAAAAGCATACCAAAAGAGCCCTAGATCCTCCAGAAACAAGTACACATGGCAGCGTCCCGAGAGGCGGAGAGAGATGAGAGCTCCAACCTCAGTATCATTAGGGGTCATCTCTCAAAGGTTGACATTATTGAGAAACGATCACAGGATCTCGAAAAACTTTCTGTGATCGAAAAAGGACTCAGAACCTTGATAAGCTGGATCAGATCAATAAAAAGCTAGAATTGTTAGTGGGCACCATCAACTCTGTCCAATCGACAACACCATCAGAAGCTCCAGCTGAGAAAAAGGACGATCTACCACCGCCACATCAGCCTCGGCAGAGCCCTCAGCCATCGGTAGTCCAACATGTTTACTACTGCAGGCTCCCGATCAGGGCCAGCCGCAACAACAGAAAGTTGTGTACCAACCAGTATTTGCATCAAGATATGATCCGGCCTTCCCACCACCATCCATGATTCAGGAAGTCAACGGAGTATGGAGTAATGAAGCACAACCGACCCGTCTGATGGGACAACCTTAAGGTCAGCCACCAGCCAATCGGCAATACCACCAGCCTCAGGGTGGTCTATTTGGGCAGACCTCACAACCGCCGCCACCGTACCATCAACCTCCCCCATATGCAAATCAATGGAGGCAGAATCAGCATTACCAACAGCCGCAGTACCGACAACAATAACCTTTCCATCAGTATGCGGCCGCTCAACCTCAGCAATACCAGCAGTATCCTCCTCCCTCTTACCAACAGTTTCAGCTTCATGCGCCACCTCAGCACCACCAACAACAGCCTCAGCACCAGCATATGCAACAACAGCGTTGTCTGCACGCTGAGTCCACTGAGGCAACTCCAGTGAACTCGACCATGGATTGCTTGGCTTAACTTGTCAAAGGGCTAGTAGATATGACCAAAAGGCTCGACGAGCTGACTACCACCAAGACCACCATCCTAGCTCAAGTCGAAGCCAATCCCAATAGCCCCAAAAAGAAAGAGCAGGTAGAATGTGATGTCCTGTCTGCGTCTTAGAGTCAGAAAATGATAACATTGTTTATTCTAATGCTGTCACTCTCAGGAGCGGTAGGGCCTTGCCCCTGCCTGCTATCAAGAATGGGGAGAATAACGAACCAGGTGGATCGTCATGTTCTGCATCAGCCGTGCCAACTACAGGGGCGGGTGAGGAGGAAGAAGGAGGAAAAGCCATTCCAGCCATCATGCAACACCAGCATCCTCAGCCAAAAATACAAAAAAATCAGCAAAATCAAAAACAACAAAAAGAAGCATGTAGCCGAAGCAAAGCCGCGCTAGCCTCAGAGGAGCCGATCCTTTGCGAGCCGACGGAGCAGACACCTTACTTTTTGCTCGCCCCTCAGCTCCAGCATGTCAAAATCCAGTTTGTACTCCATTTTGCCACCCGAATGTACAACATTTTGTGGGCGATAATTTTGATGTAAATAAGAACTCTGTTTTTCCTGCTAGAGATGTACATATCCATTTTCCTCATGCTAGAGATTTTTGATCAAGTCTTCGAGCGCACACTCCTTGACAACGGGTCTTCCATCAACCTTTTGCCATCATCAATACTGCAAGAATTTGAGCCGGGTCCTCTCAAGCAGACACAAATGGTCCTTCAGTTCGCTGATTGATCAATCAAGCGGCCTAGAGGTCTATTGGAAGACGTTGTAGTGAAGGTGTGGGAGATGCAATTCCCTGTTGATTTCGTAGTCCTTGATATGGACTCACCCGCACCCTTACTCCAGAACCCTATCATCCTCGGTCGACCATTCTTGCGTACCTCAGGTGCCGTGGTTGATTATGGGTCTGGCAAGATCACTTTTAGCTCGAACAACAAACAGATCACTATAAACATGATCAGAGAGACGAACATCACGATTGATGAGAGCCATGCAGTATCAGAAGCAGACTGTGACTTTGTTGTAGAGATCAGAGACTCATCACTGTCATTGAATGATTCATGGACCCGAGAAATCCTCACTCTCGAGGAGGACTTGGAAAGCACAGTTGCCCTATGCTCCGATGATTCTTGGGAGACAGATTCTCAGATGCAGGCGTATCTATGTGATTCTGAGAATTCACTCTAGTCCGAACACCATAAGCATAATACAGAACAGTTCGGCACATCATCAGGGTCTCAACAGAAAACTGAGGATAGTAGCTCCACCAAAGAAGTACATCCCACCACCAGTATAGTCTCTGAAGTGACCAACAAGATGGACAGATCAAAACCAGAATTCAAGCCACTTCCAGCAGGTCTGAAGTTTGCTTTCCTCGCGGGTGAAGAACACATGTATCCGGTCATCATCAGCAGCAGGCTGAATCCGGAGCAGGAATCTCGACTTCTCGAGGTTCTAGAAAAGAACCGCAAGGCACTTGGTTGGTGCGTATCAGATTTCCATGGGATAAATCCAGCTTTGTGTTCACACCATATCTATCTGGAAGAAGATGCCAAGCCGTCTCGCGAATTCCAAAGAAGACTGAATCCAAATCTCTGGGACGTCATCATGAAAGAAATCACGAAATGGTGCGACACAAGCTTCATCTTTCCCATCTCCGATTCAAAATGGGTAAGCCCACTGCATGTAGTTTCAAAGAAATCCAGGCTTACCGTGGTTACCAATGACTAAGGAGAGGTTATATCCACTCGGGTACCAACATCTGGCGGGTGTGTGTTGACTACCGCCGGCTTAATGCAGCAACTAAGAAGGACCACTTCCCCTTGCTGTTCATTGATCAAGTTCTGGAAAGACTAGCAGGCAAGGAGTTCTTCTGCTTTTTGGATGGGTATTCCGGGTACAACCAAGTGGCAATCGCTCCCGAAGATCAAGAGAAGACTACCTTCACTTGCCCGTTCAACACCTATGCCTTCAAGAGGATGCCCTTTGGATTATGTAACGCACCTGCAACATTCCAAAGATGCATGCTAGCAGTTTTCGCCAAGATGGTAGGCAGTTTTCTCGAGGTGTTCATGGACGACTTCTCAGTCTATGGTGATAGTTTAAATTCTTGTCTTGGGCACCTAGACAGAGTGCTTCAGAAATGTAGTGAGGTCAATTTAGTGCTTTGTCACTTCATGTTCACCGAAGGCATTGTGCTGGGTCATGTCGTTTCCAAACGTGGCATGAAAGTCGACCCGACAATGGTGGATGTTATTGCCAATCTAGAGCCACCTCGGTCAGTCAAGAATATAAGGTCATTCCTGGGGCATGTGGGATTTTACAGACGATTTATTAAGGACTTTAGCTGCATCGTCCGACCTTTGACAGAACTTTTATGCAAGGAAATTGAGTTTAATGTCGATCAGCAGGTTCTCCTTGCTTTTTATCAGCTGAAGGAGCTTATCACTCAGGCTCCAGTCCTGCAGCCGCCAGATTGGTCTTTTCCCTTTGAGATCATGACTGATGCATCAGATTTTGCAGTTGGGGCTGTTCTTGGACAAAGAAGAGAAAAAGCGCCCTATGCCATTCACTACGCCAGCAAAACATTAGATGAGGCGCAAAGAAATTACACTGTGATAGAAAAATAGTTGCTGGCTGTGGTTTTCGCCCTCGAAAAGTTCAAATCCTATTTGCTTGGATCAAAAGTCACCATTTTTACAGACCACTCTGCTATCCGGTACCTACAGCAGAAGAAGGATGCCAAGCAGAGACTGATTCGATGGATCCTTCTCCTCCAGGAATTTGACTTGGAAATTAAAGACAAACTTGGAGTCCAGAATGTGGTAGCAGACCATCTCTCCAGAATTGAGAAGCATGAGCCTCTTCTGAACAATGCACCCGTCACAGAAACCTTTCCAGATGAATCAATTTTAGCAGTGGATTCTCTCCCTTGGTATGCTGATATAGTCAATTACCTCGCCTCAGGAGTAATACCGTCGGATTGGATGAAGAATCAAAAGAATAAATTTATGTCGACCATCCGTTTCTATCAATGGGAGGATCCTCTTTTATTCCGGGAAGGAGCAGATTGCATTAGGCGCAGGTGCATCCCTCAAGAGGAGCATTATAGTGTCCTCGAGCATTGTCACTCGCTCGAATCTGGTGGACATCACTCGGGAGACCGTACGACAGCCAAGGTACTTCAGTGCGGCCTCTGATGGCCTACATTATTCAAGGATGCTGCAGAATTTGTCAAACGATGCATTGACTGTCAGAGATTGAAGGGAACACTCACTGCAAAAGATTCGATGCCCCTAAAAATCATTCAGATAGCAGATGTTTTCGATGCATGGGGCATTGATTTCATGGGACCTTTCCCTAACAGTAAGGTTTTGAGCACATCCTTCTTGTCGTCGATTACGTGAGTCGTTGGGTAGAAGCTATTCCCGCTCGAGCCGCCGACAGCCGAACAGTGCGTCAGTTCTTGAAGAAGAACATCATTTCGCGGTTCGGGATTCTGAAGGTTCTCATATCAGATGGGGGTAGCCATTTCATCAACAAAGAGGTCAAGAAACTAACTAAGGAATACGACATCGACCATCGTGTCGTATCTCCTTACCATCCTCAGACCAATGGCATGGCCGAATTGTCGAACAGAGAAATTAAAACAATCTTGCAGAAACTTGTACGGCCGGAAAGAAAGAACTGGTCTCAACTCTTGGACTCAGTTCTCTGGGCTTACAGAACCGCCTACAAGTCTTCCTTGGGCATGTCGCCCTATCGTCTTGTATATCGGAAGCCGTGCCATCTGCCCGTCGAATTAATTCACAAGTCTTTATGGGCAATTAACATGTGCAGTTTGGACTCACGAAAAAGTGGTCAGAAAAGAAAGGATGATCTGAACAGACTCATGGAGTTCCGAGACTATGCATACGATAACACATTGATGTACAAGGACAAGGTGAAACGCTGGCATGTCCGGCACATCAGACGAAAGACCTTTGAAGTTGGACAGAAGGTGTGGCTATTTGATGCAAAGTTGCAGATATTCCCGGGCAAATTGAAGAGTAAGTGGACAGGGCCATTCCGAGTTCGTGAAGTGCGTGACAATGGAAGCATTACCATATCAGAATTGTCTCCTGACGCACAACCATTCGTCGTCAACGGTCAACTCCTGAAGCCTTACCTCGAACCAGATACATTCTTGGCCGTTGTCGACTCCATCCAGCTTCTGCACCATGATGACATCTCCACAGCATCAGAAGATTCAGACGCTGCACCTCAAAAACTGTTCATCTGATTTTCTTCTTTTCTTATCTTCTTCTTTTCTCTTCTATCTTCTTTTTGTATCAAAAGATGTTGTCCCTTTTTGTCAGTTTTCTATACTTAGGACGCACCTTGTCCTAAGTATAGGGGGATGTGCACCTCGAGTTCTTTTATTCTTTGATCCTCTCCATTGTCTCCTCTTCTTGTCTATACTTAGGAGTATCTTACCCTAAGTATAGGGGGAGACATTCTGAGTAAGATCTATTTATTCCCACCCTTGACCCTCCCTGCTTTATGTACAGTCTGCTATACTTAGGATTACTTGGTCCTAAGTATAGGGGGGATGGTCAACTACTCATTCGTTCATCTATTCTTTAGACTCGTCTATAATCAGTACGAGTTATGTCTTTTCTTTTCTCTTCGATCTATGAGGACATAGCTCAAGCTAAGTATAGGGGGGTCGTATATACCATGTATATACTATAAGCCATAACTCATACTGTAAATAAAATACTGCCTCAAGCTAAAAGTAATAAAAGTATCGTTATTACTATAATAAAAGATGATTGTGAGCTCCTTAGATTCTTACATACTGATTAATAAATCAGGCAAAAATAGCTTTGTAAAAGATTTGAAACTCTTTGTGAAAATTTTTCAAACGGTTTCTGAAAAAGTGTTCAACATTTATAAAATATTTTTGATTGCAAAATTCATTTTCTTTACGTGAAATAAAATTTTTTGAAAAGCAGTTTGCAATTGATTGGAAAATGGTTGTAGAATTATTTTGAAAAATCTATCTATACTATTTGAAAAACTTCTCCAAAATGATTTTCAAATGTGTGTACGGGTTTGTAAAAATATTTTGGACTATACTTTTCAAAATCTTTTTAAACGATTTTCAAATAAGGCTGAGGAGTATACACAGAATTCTCTCATGCAAAAAAAAGCAACAATTCCAAATAAAACTTATAAGAGCCCAAATAAGTTTCTGCTCTTTGTATATACTGATTAATAAATCAGGTTAAATAGTTTTGCAAAATGATTTGAAAAATGGCATGAACTGTTTGGAAAATTTTTTGTGAAACAATTTCAACCTTTGTAAAAATATTTTGATTGCAAAAATTCTATTATTTGTGTGAAATAAAGGATTTGAAAACCCATTTGCAAAAGATTTTGAAAATGTTTGTAAAAGTATTTTGAAAAATGTATATATAGTGTTTGCAAAATCTTTGAAAAATAGCTTTCAAATGTTTGTAAATATTTGCAAAAATTATTTTGTACTATATTTTTTAAAATGATTCTCAAATAAATTTAAGGAATAAAAGCATCATAATAAAGAAGATGAAATAAAACTAGTTATCTATTGTATATACACCTAAATAGATCACTTGGTTAAAACCTGTAACTTCTTTAAATCTTGAAAAATAAAGTGGCACCCCTGTGTAAATAGGTGTACATATTTTCGGTGCCAATATTCTTTTATGTGCAAAATTCTTTGTGTAAAAATTTTCTCTTGGTTTTCAAAAAAAATTTGCATTATTCTTTGCATATTTGTAAAGCATTTGCATAACATTCATATTCTTTTATTGAGCTGGATGATTGAACTAGTCCAATAAAGTCAAAGATTGGAGCTTGGTTGGACCTTACCGCACCTAACTGCACAGGAACCTTATGGGAACTAAGTTTAAGGCACTTTAGGTCTATTCAGACTTAATTCTTTGAGAAATCAGGGCTGGGTTCAAGTCACCTCAATTGACTAACTAGAACTTTTCGAGACACACGCATGACTCTTGTCGGCCGTGACCTAACTTAGACAATTGCACCTTTCACTTGGCTCAACTTAGTTGGAGTGGTGAAGGGGTTGGATTTGCCAGACTAAGATGCACATGAGTGGAAACATTCATCCTCGTCTAGGGAGGGAAGTGCACCCCAACCTGGTTCAGTTTCAATGAAGTCGAATGACAGGAGAGTGTGGGTTGCAATAAAGCTTCAAAAGAGGGATAGTCTTCTGACTCAAGAGGAAAAAGTCCTTATGTAAGTGCTGTTGTAAATAGTATGTTTGAAAAAAAATCCAAAAAAGTGGACAGGCGTGAAAATAAAAAAAAAGTGCCTGCTGGAGTATGCATATATGTTGTATAGAAAATAAGCAAGCTTGAGCATCAAGGTTATACCACGTGAGCCTGCAGCTGGATGACTTGACTACACTGGTCTTGCATCCCAGGATAGGTAGCTACACTGGCTACCGTCCATTCTCTTCTTCACCTCCTCCTCTTGAGTTGGATGCCACTTGAACTTAGAAGGGAATACCCCGCTCCTCGACGACAGAGGGCTGGATTGGGGAATCATTGGGTTGTCATTCTGGAGAAGTCAGTACCTTTGTCATTTCAACTGGGGAGAGCCACCATCACTTACAATGTACAAGTCAGCTTCATAGTCATAAGGGTTTGCGTATGACGTAGGCTTGTTCTGTCCTGGCTATTGAGGTGGTTTGAACCGAGTCCTGTGACTCTCGAAGGCTGTTGTGTCTAAATTTGGTTCCCAACCAAGTTTCACACACTTTCACATCAAGGTCTAACTCAAGCTCCAAACTCTGATTTTGTAAGGATAAGATACTGCACTGAAAGCGATCCTATTCACTCTATCTTCTTCAATTTCCTTTTTCTTTTCTTTTTATTCTTTATTCTTCCTCTCCTTATTGCATAAGTATTTGCTAGGGACCAGCAAAGGCAAGTATAGGGGGGTGATGAATCTCCGTTTCATCACCTTTATTCTATCATTTTGGCCTTAAAAACCCCAGCAAATGCATGAAAATGGCATCAATTTGTCTTTAATAGCATTCATTATTTATTGTATTTATTGTGCCTAAAATAAGGTTTTTAATGCCAAAATTATAGAATAAAGAGAAGAAAAGAAAAAAGAATAAAATATTGCAAATATTGTATGACCCTAACCCCGAGACCAAGGCCAGAATGGAATTGGTGGATAAGGAATAAAGTAGAGAGAGATAAGGGCCAATAATACAATAAATACCTCATTTATTTATTCATTCATTTATGCACTTTTGACACCTATTTTGTATTTAATTATTTAATCATCAAATAAGGAAATTTAGTAGATGAAAGTTGTAGATAATAATGTAGATAGAAATACAAAATTGAGTTTGTACAAAAATAATACACAATGTACATTTTATACACAGAATAAAAAGCCAGAATCTCAACTTCACAGACCCATATCTTGCAAATAAAGACTCAAAATCCATCAAACTCACCTTTCATTGTATATAGCTTTTCAGGAACTATTTAATAAAATTGGTTTCATAATTTTTGGAGTTCATCTGTGAAAGTTAGGTTTTGGGCCCCTATTGTACATAATACCGATTAAAATATTTAGTTTATTCATTACCTATTATTTTTACAAATTCATATTTTTATAAATTTATATATACATTATTTATAACATATGTGTACAGTAAAACTAGAACTAAACCAAGAAGAAATGTACAAATAAATAAAATATCTCAAAACATAGGCAAAACACCTATACCTATACCTATGCAAATCACATCCTTATTTAGTTAAATAAGCAAATAAACTCATAAAAATCAAATAAAAATATATTTGCACTCACAAAAATAAGTTATAAATATATAAAATAAAAGAACAAAATAATAAAATAATATATATAATACAAAAATAAAAATGCACCAAACATAGATGAATATACCTATAAATACACTCATAAAAATTAACTACTAATAAACAAAGCCATAAAATAAATAAAAATCGTATTAAAATACTACATAAAATAATAAACATTTTTTATTTTATACTCTAAAAATAATAAAATCATTTACTATTTTAAATTAATTATTTTTAAATAAAATCCTTTGTTTTGTCTTCTATCGGTTGACGCAGACCAATAGGAGCACTGCCTTCGTTGACCTCTGGTCAACACTCCCATCTCAGCCTCCACCCGTCAAATCCGTCTGCGAACCCGTCTTCTCCCTTTTTTCCGGGCGTCTCGTCCATCGATCGCACTCGCTTCCTTCACAAGAAATCATCCCTAATGATCACTGATGCCCGCCGATATCTTAGAGCAATGAGTTGCTCAATAGATTCATCAATAAGCTCCGGTCAATAAGGGTGCCTGCAATGTTTATAAATAAAGAGCTCCGACCTCCTCCTCAAATTTGGCAACTTTTAATCCCCCTAAAATCCTCGACTCGGTTCTTGGACAAACCCTTGTGATAGGAGGAGCGTCCCAGCAACTTGAATCGGTCGGAGGAGGGGATAATTTTGTCGCGGCGGAGCTCTGGCGTCCGTCCTGCTCCCTGGAGGCCCCCAGGTATAAGAGTTGTTATCCCGCGTTCTTTAGGTAGATTTTACTTCCAGCATTTTAATTCCGCTTTTAATTCAGACTTTAGATCAGTAGTGTAGCCTAGTTTAGTTAAATCGAAGT
Source organism: Ottelia alismoides (assembly GCA_037367405.1). Taxonomy (NCBI): domain Eukaryota; kingdom Viridiplantae; phylum Streptophyta; class Magnoliopsida; order Alismatales; family Hydrocharitaceae; genus Ottelia; species Ottelia alismoides. The sequence continues at coordinate 66,412 of JAZKJV010003062.1, read as the reverse complement.
TCACCGGATCTCCACTCCAGCGACTTCTTCACACTGTTATCGACCGTTCCCGACCACCTTGTTCATCCCATTTCGTTTCCCATCGCCTTCTCCATCTCCCGATCACATCTGTTCCACCGAAGACCTCCTGTCTTCGCGAATCGGAGCTCCACCTCCGCCGTTCATCGAAGCTCCTCCGCCACACCTCACCGTGCATCAGAGCTTCAAAACCCAGGGTCGAGGAGAAAGCCCCCGTCCCCCTTGTTCTCCCTGTGTAGGTACTCCGAAGAGAAGAGCCCTCTTGGACTCGATTTGAACCAGGAAGAGGTTCCTGGAGGTCCCAAGCTTCCCCGACCTCGCCTGACCTCCTCGGACCTCCAGGAGCCACGCTGAGACCATCATTCTACGCGGGGCACCGTCAGCAACGAGCAGAGCACCTTAGACGCGTAGGAGAAGCCCGGAGGAGCCCGCAGTTCACGATCGAAGCTCGCCTCGCGCGAGCTTCTTCCTTGTTCTTCCAGGGGACTCCTCCGTCGTCCGATCAGGAAGGAGCCCCCCAGACAACAGCAGCCGTTGGATGCACGCCAGTTCAACCGTCAGATCGCGCCTTGCGATCTAATCTCGAGCGTCCATCAGCGAGGCGGTATCGGCCGTTGGATGCGCGACGCGTGTCCAAGTAAAATCATCATTGCCGTCCACCAGCACACACTTATGGGGTAAATTGCATAGCCTTTCCCCCGTATTTTGTATTTATTGTTTACTACTGTAAATAAAAGTTGAAGCTCAAAATAATGTGGATATTTTGCATGGAACCCCCTTGTATGTCTTTGATGTTACCTTTAGGTCCTGTCCACGTCACCTCACGTGTCGTCCCATGTGAGGTGGTTAAATTGCACAAGACTCTCTGTATGTTTGTATATTTATCTTCAGTTCATAAAATAAAATTTCAAGTGTATTATTTTTGTGAAAAATCGCAACCAAAACCTTTATCTTTTTGAAATTACATTTTGGTCCCTGTGGGTGCGGATCACGTGTAGTCCACGTGAATGGTCAAATTGCAAGGGGGCCCTGGCAGGTTTGCTTATTTCATTTTAGTACTTAAACTTGCAGGCAATGCTTATACTTTTTGGTGTTTTTGCATGGTGACCCCTGTATTTATTTTTGTTTGTAGAAATACCCCTGCTAGGCAGTTTTTAATTTTATTTCTCTCTTGTATTTATTATAGATAACAATATAGCTCCAAAAATCATGAAATTTTTAGGGTAGTTGCATGATACAGTGTTCTTTCACGAGTGTATTTTCATTTTTGATTTTATGCAACTTACCTATTTTTAAAAATTAAAATGGAGCCTAATCAGTCCCTGTGTAAATCTAAAATACAAAAAAATTATAAAAATATTTTAAAAAATTAAAAAAAATTATACATAGTATATTTATATATATATTGAGTCTAGAAATTGAAAAACCCTAAAAATAAGAAAAAGAAAATTATAAAAATCATAAAGCTCCAAAATCCAACAAAAAAATAAAAAAAACCGAAAAAAATACAAAAAATATATTTCTCTCTTTTATAATTATCTATATATTATTATTTACATATTAAAATTAATCTGGGTTATTTTGGGAATTATTTTATATTTTTAAAACTCAAACTAGTTTCGGCCTATTTAATTAGTCCCATATTAGGGACATTTTTGAAATTTAAAATATATAAAAAAAAGAAAAAAAAAGAAAATATAAAAATATAAAAAAACAAAAAAATGTCTATTAATTAGTTCGTCCACTGTTGTTTGCGGTCAATGATGGGATGTATATCTATATTATACCTAATATATTTTGAGCATCTATTTATATATGTGTATATATATATGTATCCATATCTTATTTATCTCTCTTCTCTTATAGATATCTCTTTATATATATATATATTATATAACTAAAAATATAAAAACAAAATTAAAAAAATCATAAAACCAAAAACAAAATAAAATAATGTTAATTAAATAAAAACCCACAAAAATAGGACTAATTTAAGAATGACCTGGACGTACATAAATACTGATAGGCTACCCACTTTTTCTTGCTCTCTGTGGTTCGACCTCTACATGCTTACACACTGTGCATATTTTATGGTAGAGTTAATAAATGCTAATTCACAGTTTTGGGACTTAATTGGCTTATTCTTTGATGTGGTTTAATTTCTGGTCAATAAGGGTTTTGTGAGCGGTCACCTCAGCGACACTATCGTCCCTACCTTGTGCGGGGCGTATTTTGACCCTCGCAAAATGCTCGTTATCACCCCCACCAAAAATTAGAGGGCATCGACACTTGGTTAGGTCTCTAGGAAAGGGAACCTTAAACCCCATATATTTTTCGCAACAAAGAGCATAGGATGTCAGAGTCATTGCCCCAAATACGAATGACCCATTTTGATAGAAGAGCCATGTTCATCGCTTCAAGATCAAGAACACCTAGCCCACATCGTCCTCTAAATGAACCACCGCCTTCCATGCAACCAGGGGTACTCCCTTGGAATCTCCAGTTCTAGCCCAGAAGAAGCGACGCATCAAAGACTCCAAATGTTTGCGAATCCCCACCGGAAGGAGCCTAGATGACATGAAGAAGATTAGGATGACAGATAAGACTGACTTCTAAAGGACCAGATGCCCCCCTTGAAAGGCAAGAGGCACGCCAGCCGTCAAGTTTTTGCTCCATTCGCTCCACCAAGGGCATCCAATCAGATTGCCGAAGACGTCCATATACACGGTAACCCAGATAGTTGATAGAAAGCGACCCACGTTGGGATTGCAATGAAAGTCCACACTCCACTACCTCCTCCTCTGCCATATTAAAAGGGATGAAAACAAACTTTTCACCATTAATCCTGAGGCCCGAGATCTCTCAAAATAGATTCAACATAGTAGCAATCCTCTTTGCCTCCCGAGCAACCCCTTCCACAAAGAAAATTGTATTGTATGCATACTGGAGGATCGAAATCGAAAGGCCATCTAGTTGATACCCTGCACAGAAGTAACCATATACTGCTTTAGTCACCATCTGTGACAGTGCACCAGCCACTAAGACAAAGAGCAAAGGAGCAAGAGGACACCCCTGCCTGACTCCTCTTTGAGGTTGGAAGAATGCCCCTTCTTGCTGCCCATTCACCAAGATTGAGAATGAGATTGTAGTGACACATCTCTTCATCCATTTAATCCATTCATCCGGGAATCTACGACTCAAGAGAGATGCCCAGATGAACTTCCAACTGACACAATCATAAGACTTGGAAAAGTCAACTTTCCAAAGCATCCCCTTGCTCTTCTTCTGCTTCCAATCTGCAATAATCTCTGAAGCAGTGACTACCCCATCCATCATATGCCTTCCAGGAATGAAAGCAGTTTGTGAATCTTCAATAATTGAATATAACACCTCACGTAGCCGATTAGCGAGTACCTTAGCCAAAATGAGATAAATGGCATTTGACAGGGCGATTGGTCAAAAATCCTCTATACAACGAGCTACATCCCTCTTTGGAAGCAGGAAGATAAGTGAACGATTCAACCGCTCAAAACCCTCGTTCTCCCTCCTCAATTCTCCACCACAACCAACGCATCCTGCACTACCAGATCTCAAAACTCACAAAAAAAGAAGACTATAAAACAATCTAGTCCTGGTGACCCATCTACATTAAAATAAAAAGTAGCAGCTCGAACCTCTGCAAGTGTAAATGAGCGAACTAAATTAGCAGACTGGACGCCAGAAAGAACAAGAATATTCCTATCAACCCACCGTGTGCCACCAGTTTGAATTCCCCTACTTCTCTCTTGAAAGTGGTCAACCACGACAGACCCAATGGCATGCTCCCCTTCTACCTGAATGCCTCCCACCTCAATAGCTCTAATAAGGTTACGCCACCTCCTTCCACTAGCAACAACATGAAATAAGTGGGTATTCGCATCTCCCTCCCTCAACCATGTTTGCCTCGATCTTTTCCTCCACTCCACCTCCCGCTTGTGATCTTCCTCCATCAGAATCTTCTGGTTTTCTTCCCTTAAGCATCTCTCCTCAGCCAAAAATTCACGTGAGTCCTCCAGCGCATCTAGTCTTACCACCATCATGCGATCATATCTATACTTATTGTGAAGTTAAACTCAAACAAAATATTCAGGAGTTTGGACGGCAAGGTTGCTTATACCAGAGGTGAGGATTTTCTCGAGTAAATACTTTGTTCACCATACCTCTTGTTGAGTTGGTTATTTATTAAGCATTTATACTTTAACATCATGTGAATACCTATGTGTAGGGTTAAAATTAGGACTCACAGGAAAATTTTATGGGATTCATTTACATCAGGAAATGTATTTGATTTTTAAGATAGATCATTGTGAAGCTAAAATACAAAAAGCACATGGTGAAAGAAAAGAAGAGAGAAAGAAGTAAAATTCTAGGACTTCGTTCCCTATTGGTCATGGCAGATCCTTCGGATCAAAATTCATGGTATAGAACAAGATAAGGTGATCGATCGAATGATAATTTGCGATAAGTCACAAATAAATACATGCCTAGAAAATAAATGAGAAGATGTGACTATGAGGATAGTCTTTCGAGAAGTGATGACTTCTCACTCCATCCAAGTAATGGCCATATGCTATACAATCGAGAGTTAACGAATCAAAGAACCGCTAGTTGGTTAAGGTACTTGCTAGCTACAGGTATCGTTAACCACTAGGGAGTTCCTGAGAGGAGTCACACAATAATAACAATAATATTAATAATCACAACTAATGTTATCATGTTGGTAATGAAAGAAAAGTGAATAGTATATGATTATAATTAGAAGAAGAAGAAAAAAGAGAGGAAAATGTCCACCACCCATAGAATATAAACTAATACTTTTCATTCTACTTATGTCATTTATATGTCCTCACTGAGCCTTTACGCACATCCTTAATTGACAACCCAACTCAGGGGATGACCAAGACATACACTACTGTGCAGAAGTCCACCCAACCACCTCATTGGTAACTCCGTCAACTCCGTCTATGTTATGTAGTCACACACCCAACTCTCCCATTCACTATCATGTTTGTGGCCCTTCAAGATGATAGAGACTCGAGCATAACCTCCTCGTACCACATCTAGGACAGATATGACACTCGTCATGCTTTCCAAAATCAAAACAACGATGATCAATCTCACTTTGAGTTTGGAAGTTATGATATGATACTGTCGTCAACACCAACCATCCCATACCAAAGAATATGATAGAATGATGCTAACTTTGGGAAGAAATTTTGTTTAATTTTTTGATGGACAAGTGGGGATGTAACTTTTTGCAACCCATTATGATATTGAACTTGATCTTGCTCTTGTAAAGCTGATGAACACGCTCGGTCTGATGTCTAAAAGGAATAGAACATCATTGATGTGTCGATCGGGTGAGTCAACAAGAAAAAGATTTGTGTATTTTTTATACTCCTAAATTTATGTGTATAGTGTAAGTACGCGAGTGTCAAACTCAAGGTGGCAAAACTGTATGAACTAATGTAGAATGGTAGAGTGATTTAATAAATTAGGATTTTATGAATTTTTAGTGAATATTAATTTATTTTTAATATTTTTAGTTTGCTTTAGTTTTGTATTGTTTTTTTATGCGTTTGTATACCTATATGTAAAGAAGTATATGTATTGGTTTTATAATGTTTACTAGGTTTTATGTTTTATTTTTTTATATTTTATATTTGTTTTACAATTTTTAAGAATTTTGTGTAATTATTGGAATTTGTTTGGGATTTTTAATTTATTTTTAAGTTGAAAATAATATTTTAATAGAAAATAGAATAAATACAATTAGTTTTACAATACTAAACAATTATTTAATTTTATTTGTAAACTACATAATATGGAAATATCCGTACAACAAGGTATTTTGCATATTTATGTGATTTTTATGAATTACTTATGCTTTTTATAAGTTTTACTGTGTGATAATTGAGAAAATATCAAGGGTCATATTAATCCACAAGGCGTATCAATAGTCGATGCGTTGACCACTCGATGAACCTCGATTATGCAGCAATTAATCCACAATATTGAATAAAGTAATTAAATCCCAAAAATATGGAATTAACATTTATTTTCTCTACCATAAAATGCATAGGATATAAGCATGTAGAGGTCGAACCACAGAGAGCAAAACAGGCGACCTACAATTATTCATGAACAACCGCATCATTGATTTGTATAATTCTTTTTGTGGGTTTTCGATTATATATATAATTATTTTTAAATTTGTATTATACATTTTTTTAATTTTAATTTGATATATTTTTATATTTTGATCTTTTTATATTATATTTTCTTTTTTTATAAGAATAATATACCTTATATAAGGTTTTATATACATAATACTTAAAAAAATATTTATAAATAGTAAAATGTTTTTGTTTTTTTAATATTTTTCTAATGTTTTTGTATTTTCCAGTAATTTTTGCTAAATTTTTATGTATTTTAAATGTAAAAATATCCCAAATAAGGGATTACTACATAATCTGAATTAATTTTAGGTTTTAAAAATAAGAAATAAGTTCCAAAATTATGTAAAGTAATTTTAATACATAAATAATAATATATAAATAATTATAAAATAGAAAAACATGATTTTAGTATTTTAAGAAATTTTATATATTTTGTTGGATTTTAGAGATTTCTGATTTTTTTAATTTTCTTTTTTTTTATTTTTAGGTTTTTTATTTTCCAAACTCAATAAATATAAAATATATCATATATAATTTTTTTTGGAATTTTCGAAAAGATTTTATATTTTTTTAGTATTTTATAAATTAGATAGGGATTATTTATGCTCCTTTTTTATTTTAATAAGTAGATTAAATGTAGTAAACGCTAATTAAAAATAATAGAATGAAAGTAAAATAGCACGGAGTATTTATCCCTATTTTTCATATTTTTAGGAGCACTGTAGGTATTTTAAATAAATACATAAATACTATAAAAATACATATCCTAGCAGGGGCATTTTTGCAAATAAAATTAAGTACAGGGGGCTCTGTGCAAAAAATACCAGAAGTTTACAATGTGTCTTTAATTTTTAATGGGTAAAATACAAGTTTAAATCCCATCAGGGTACGAATGCAAATAACCCATCACGTGGGACAACACGTGACACCTATTGGGAAGGACTAAAATGTAATTAACACAAAGTATGATAGGTTTATTAGACTTTTGAATTTATTGGACTAAATAATAAATATAGAAACTAATAGGGGTTTACATGTAATTTTTCCACTTCACGTGGGACGACACGTGAGGTGACGTGGAATGGACCTAAGTGCAATTAAAATAAATATAGGGTCCTTTATGCAAAATTTCTACTTACTTTTAACTCCACATTTTATTTACAAGACTAATTATTAAATACAAAAATGTAGGGACTACATATGCAATTTACCCAATCTTAGATGCGGGTGGATGGACTGGATTATTTCACTTATTCACATGTCAGCTCCTCAACGCCCGATGACGCTTCGTCCGCGGATGGCTAGGATTAGATCGTGTGGCGCGATCGGACAATGAATGCGCGACTGGATCCAGTAGCCCTGATAAGAACTTGGACCTCCTTCTTGATCGGACGGCGGAGGAAGGGGCTGGATGAACAGTGAAGAACAAACCGCTAGCGAGTTTCGATCGAATACTGGGGGCTCCTCCAGCCACCATTTCCACCACCGATGGCTTCTTCACATTCCTGGAAGTCCTCCTTGTCTGTAGAGCTCCTCAAGATGGCCGGAGAAGCAGCAAAGAGCTCGGACGGAGCTCAGGGCCTGGAGCTCTTGTTCTTTAGTTCGATAGGGCTCAGATGCCCTCTTCAAGACCTGCAAAAGGGTTAGAAAAATTCACGAGGCGATGCCGAAGTTCTTGGATTTTATTTGGTGGCTGATCGGAGTGATTTGAGTGGATATGGGCATGCTCCGGTGATGTGGTGGAGGTGGAGCAATGATTCGCAGAACCACGAAGGCTCTGGTTGATTTGAGATGGTCGGGAGATAGAGAACGCAGGAGGGAACGAAGTGAGGGTGGAAGAATGATCGAGGGACGGGTGGTTCATGGCGGGATCGTTCGCCGGAGTGGAGCTCCAACGAACTTCGAATTAACTAAACTAAGTTTACCAACTACGCTAATCAGTAAAATATTGACATAAATGAAAAGAGGGAATTAAAACCTAGCTAAAGATGTAAGAAAAGCAGCTTTTATACCTTGTGGGATGTAAGGGAGCAGGGTCGCCGACGACAACGACCGTGGGTGCAACCCCACCTTCTTCAGCCTGCTCAGACCTCCATGAGATTCTCCCTCTCACGAAGAGGTGTTCTAGATCGATGCTGCAACACCACGAGTGGATATGGGCATGCTCCGGTGATGGCTGGGTGGAAGGTTGACTAAATTTGGAAGAGGAGGCGTAGGTTTTTATTTATACACAAGATGCAACACCCTTATTGACCGGGACCAATCGAAGAATCAATCGTGTTTCTAGGTGATCCAAGAAGGTGGCGTGGATCTCTGATGATCAATGATCACTTTATCTTCAGGAAGCGAGGTCGATAGATGGACAAGATGCGTTGGAAAAAACAGGCGGAAAATCAGGGATTAAACGGGTCCACGTCAAACTAGACCTGGGAGGGACTGTTAACCAAGGGTCAATGAGCAGAGCGCGCTGATTGGTCCACCTAGATGCACTATAGGACAAAATATGATATTTATTCGAAAAAAATTATTTATAGATAGTAAATGATTTTATTAATTTTTTAGTATAAAAATAAAAAATGTTTATTATTTTATGTAGTATTTTATTATGATTTTTATTTATTTTTAGTATATTTTATTACAAGTTTATTTTTAATGGCTTATTTATAGGACATGTATTTTATACATTTTTATTTTTATTCGGTATATTTTATTTTATTATTTTATCATATTATTTTATATATTTATAACTTATTTTTGTGAGTATAAATATATTTTTATTTTATTTTTATGATGTTATTTATACACTTTAATAAATATGTAAATATCTTGTATATGTATATTCATAGGTATTTTACCTATGTTTTATGTCTACTATTTTATTTTAATGTATTTTATTGAGTTTGTTTTAGTTTTATATTTTTAATAGAATCTATATAACATTTACAATATTATAAAAATATAAACGAATAAAGAATAGAAAGAATATTTTTTCCTTTTATTTAAATACACAAAGTAACACAAGTATTTTGTCTTATGTATTTCCGGACTTATTTTATTTTGTATTCTCCTTTTGATTTTATTCTAATTTTAATATACACATATGTCATAAATAATATTTACAAAATTCTAAAATATGAATTTAAAAAATAATGAATAATGAATAAATTGAATATTTTAAGCGGTAGAATGTACAATGAGGGGTCAAAAATCCAACTATTACACAGTAGCTCCAAAAAATATAAAACCACCACCATTAAATATCTTAAAAGTTATATACAATTAGAGGTAGTTTGCTATGTTTTGAGTTTTTACTGAAAAGATATGGGTTTGTGAAGTTCGATTTCTGGCTTTTTATTCTTTGTATAAAATGCACACTCTATATTATTTTTATACAAAGTTAATTTTGTATTTTTATTTACATTATTGTCTATAACTTTCATGTTCAAAGGTTCTTTATTTGATGAATAAATAATAAAAAAATAAAAATAGGTACCAAAAATGCATAATTAAAGAATTAATAAATGAGGTATTTTCTCTATTTTGGCCCTCATCTCCCCTACTTTATTCCTTGTCGTCCAACTCCATTGTGGACTTGGTCTCGGGATTAGGGTAATAAGATATTTTCAACATTTTATTCCTCTTTTTCTTCTCCTTGTTCTATAATTTTGACATGAAAATCCTAATTTTATGTACAATAAATAATGGATGCTATTTTGTGCAAATTAATGCTATTTGCCTGCAGTGGTGATGAATCTCATATTCATCATGCTAAAATTGGTCAATTAGGCTATGTTCCCCTTCTTTCAAATGCATTTAATCATTAATAGAGCACCATTGGCATACATACATGAGTAAATAATATTTACATTTCATCATGCATAATTGCATTAAAAATTCCAAGTGTAAATTAGCCCAAAAAGCCGTTAACTTCTCATATTTTTAGTTAAATCATCCTAAGTCCGATTGACCCCAAACCACCTCCTTTGTGTAGATATTACTAACAAGAATAAATAAAAAAATACAAAAAATTACTAACTCAAATAAGCGTCAAATAATCCCAAAGTCTAATTTTACATCTGACAGACTAAAACGCACATATCTCCCTCATATAGTGTCTGAGTTTGGTCTACTCACTTTTAAAGTACTCCATTTTCAAATACCTTCAAAACAAGACTATTTCGTAAAATTCAGAGCTCATATGTGAAAGTTAGGTTTTGGGCCTCTTTTACAGATACACCCCCGCAAGTTTCAGAAATTATAATTATACCCCCCATGGGTAAATTGCAGAGGGGCCCCTCTAACTTTTCAAAATTTCAGATAAGCCCCTCCATGGACCGTTTTGAAGGAAAACTTTATTTTATTTACATTTTAGTCCCTGCAAATTCATTCTAGCATATCTTTCTCATACGAACTCCATTTTTAGCACATAATATGTCATTTTGAAGATCTTTTCATGCTATACCACTTAGCATAGTTTGTGGACAGATCTGAAGTTGTCTATTGATAATTATTATTTGAGGTTCTTTGTTAACATATGCAGGTTAATTTTGACATATTTGTGCTTGAGAGATTAACGACATCTTTTGCAGGAATTCAGAAGAGAATGTTAATTTGATTAACTCCTTGATATCATTGTGGATTATTTTCAAAAATTTGATCTATGCAGGGGATTCCATTGAGCCGAAATAAATCTAATTCTCAATATCTTATACGATTCAACTCGATTTACTTGAATGTCAAATTAGAGAGATTCAAGTGTGAGGACGTGGATTTTGTTGATCTTCTTTTACCATTATTAATATCTGTGAAGATCTAAATTTTGTAGGGGATTAATTAAGATTTATTCCTTTGATAATATTGTCGATTAATAGAGGAATTAAATCTCAGGGATTTTGAAGATAGATATTCCACCTCTGCATTATCATTGATATATTTGGCTTGAGGAAGAATCAATCCATCGTTTCCTAGCTTGCAGACTGGAATTAATTTGAATATTTCGCTTGAAACTATATCTTTCGATCTGTGATTAGCTTTCGAGGATAGTAATCAATATTTTTGGATTAAAACCATAAATCACAAATACTTCGCTCATCCGCTATGTTTAGTTTCGCATTCCATTGCATTTTCTCTTTTTTCTTCAATAATGGAATTAATTAGCAATTACTTAAATATTTAATTTAATTTAAAATGACACAATTATGAATCATCGTTCCCTGTGTTCGACCTTGGTAGACTTGCCACGTAAAAATATTCCACAATATTTAAATGTGTGTGGTTTTTGACGAACCAAATTTGTCTCCTATACTATGACAATTATATCTTCTTAAAGATGCAAATTTGGCGTTCATCAAATGGCTCCGTTGCCGGAGAACAACGAATTTTTAGGGTTTTAAATTGATTATAATTAATTTTTGTGAAACTTATTTTTGTATCATTTTTTTATCTCTTCTACATTTTATTTGGCATTTCTCTTTTACTTCTGATACTAACCGCAATTTCTCTCTTCGCAGACTACTGGAAGTAAAACTTTGAGATTTAGATCAAGGATCTGCAAGGATGGAGATTGAATTTTAATTTTTGTAAGAGACGGCTTAGTTTAGGTTTAATTTTCTGCAGTATTCTCAGGGTCCCTCTCTTTGAACCCTTGTAATAATTTGGACTGAACTTCTCTGTGGTGTGTCGGGTCTGTTTCAACCCCTTCTGTATGGTTGGGACCCGATTTGAGTGGCGTAGGATTTAGGCACATATACGGTTTCTTATTTATCTTTTATTGTGCTCGTAATTCTTAGGCCACACTTTCACTAACTAAACGCACTATAGATCATTCAACATTAGCTAAATTTTAAAATCAATTCTTTCCGCTAATAGAACTATCTTCTTAGGGCATTTTTCATCTGTGCATATCATTTAGTATAAATTTTAAAATTCCTTGTACTGCATCCCGCATGAAGAGCGCGATGATTCACTGTATGTCTTCTTTTTAAGCATGTATCATTAATTTGCATTTGCATTGGCTTTTTCAATTCTCCTTCCTCAAGTTTTACAACTTAAGAATGAAAGGAATTGGGACAGTTCGTTAGGCATGAACTTTTGTGCTCACATAAAATTCAGTGATAACCTCAATTTAAAATTAGGACTGTTAATCAAGGCAACTGTAAATAAAACTGACATAAAATTAAACTGTGTTTGGTGGAGAGAAACCCACTCATTGTTTATAAGGACAAGATCGCACAACTTAGGACAGAGCCAACAACCAAAAAGTTTCATTCAGACTATTGATTTTAAAAACAATTAGCTACTTTTCAGTGAGGGTCTCGGGTAGCTGTTTCATGGTTCGACTTTCCTTAGCAGAGTAGGTGATTTGAAGGATATTGCGGAAGGCTCCGTCCTCAAGTATCACGGGTAGCTGTTTAAACGGTTCGTGCTTAGACCTATAATGGCTGAAAGTAGGTGCAACTAGTTGTATGAACTCGGAACAGACTTTGTGAAATATTTCGACACCTAATAGCTCCGCTTAATTTTCAAGATTGTTTGTCATTAAATTAAAATTGAAAATATAAGAGGATGATCCCTAACGTGCATTCACTAGTGTTGAGTGGGTAAATTGACGAGTTTTCAATTGTGTTTGTTTTGAGCGGGTCCTTTGTACATTCGTACGCTCTGTGGGAAATCCCTTTGTACAACGGACTCTTCTGGAAATCTTCATTCGGACTCTACAAACGAATCTTCGAGCTCCTCAAACAAACTCATCTCCTAAATTTCAAAATGACTCTCTTCTCGAAATACCACGGTATGGAGACAACCCTTCTCTCCATACAATGGTTCACCTCACACCCCTATGGATTAGTCAACCTTAGACTAACTCTCTCTCTTACTCCCTTCCTGCCAAAGAAACTTTTATCTTTGGAAGAAACCCTAAACCTTCTAAGCATGATCCTAACTCAGATTTATTTGCATCTGAAGGTGAAGAAGATGTCGAGATGCCTCCAAGGAAGGACAAAAACGATAATGACCCTATTCGTTCTCTTCTGGCTAGAATTACTGCTGCTGAACAACATAATGAACTCCTTAGAGCCTAGATGGCAGAATTGCAAAGTGGTAAGAATGCTATGGAAGATACGTACCTCCCTAAACTAGATAAAGACTATAATTGGTTGAGGCCAATACCACCTGAGGATGCGTTCGGGCACAAACCACATTTTCTTGCATTGTTGCCTAAGTTCGTAGGGAATAACCACGAAGAACCATACGTCTTGACTTTGAGCTAGTCTGCGCTAACCTATGCCACCCTAGGGTTAGCTATGACTACATAAGGTTGAGAGTTGTCCCCTTCTCCTTGACTGATAAGGCGGCCTACTAGCTGAAGAATCTAGGGGAAATTGTTACCACATGAGCCACCTTCAAGACTCTATTCTTAAAAAAATTCTACCCAGTTAGTAGAATCAATAAGATGAGAATCAATCTCACGAGCTTTACCCAACACCCGAGCGAACCATTCCATGAAACCTGGGAAAGATTCACAGATCTAATACAGAAGTACCGAGGACACTAGATAAGCAAAATGATGCTGGTCCAAAGTCTTGTCAGTGGACTGAACCTTGAGACCCAAGGGTTAGTGAGTGCATTCTGCAGAGGAAGCTACATGGGACACCACGAGGACACCGTCTACAAGGTGTTCGAAAGACTTGCTGAATCCATCCGTGCACAAACCACCAGCTGAGCTTACATAGTTGGCTCCAAAAAGATGGTGAATAATCTGACGACCGATCAGAGTGCTGATATGGGAATAATAGCTGATAATCTAACTATGGCTGAACATATTTATAAAATGGTGGACGAACTCCATAAATCATATGATATGGAGAAATTGGCTAAATTGCCTAAGCAAATGGAGGAATTGGCTGACATGGTATCTAATATTCAGATACCTGTCTTGAATTCACCCCCTGCCTCCATACACCAAATTCACTACATTCAAGGTCAAGGGGTAGGGAAACAGAGCCATTAGGATGGAAACCAAGTCTTGTCCCATCAAACTAAAGAATCCTCTGCTCAAGCTAATTACGAGGAACCTCCACAAGTCATGGAGATAAATGAAGTTTGGTATAACCTTGAACCTATCTACTGTTCAGAACAAAACTCTACTCCAAACCTTTGTCCACCACAAGCCCAACCCACCTACCAACCTTAACTGCAACAACGACAACAGTACCGTACGGGTTATTAGAAGCCGCAACCACAGCCACCGCAGAAGCAACGCCAAGGCCAGCCGGGCTAATTTAGACAATATCAATAGCCTCATGCCAAGCAGGGTCTGGGGTTGTCCTCTACTTCTATCTCTCTGAAACTCCAGTGAGTGCTGGACGAGCTTCGTGACATGAAAGTCGACATAAATCGACTCTCTCGATGGAGAGATGAGGTGACCGGACCTCAAACCCTGATTCCAGCTCAAATCCAAGCAAACCTAAATAGCCTTGGACATAATCAGGGATTAATCTCTGAGTATTCTGTACCTGAACACGAGCTCTTGTCGAATAATAACTCTTATCATATTACTCTTAGGAGCGGAAGGACCGTGACCATGCCTGATCGAGCGAAGGAATGCGGTGACATAGCCCCAATGTCCATAAATTCACACAATCCTGAGGAAATTGAGGAAGAAAGACAAGAGGAGAAAGAAGAAGACCAGCTGATGAATCTACGTTTCATCATCTTTATTCTATCATTTTGGCCTTAAAAACTCTAGTAAATGCGTGTAAATATTATTAATTTAGGCATTTTAGCATCCATGCATATTTGTGTAAACATTTTATAAAATACTGTTTTAATGTGAAAATTATAGAATAAAGAAAAGAAAAGAAAAAAGAATAAAATATTGTAAATATTTTATGACTCGAAACCCGAGACCTAGGCATCTTGATGACTAGGTCGACAAGGAATAAAGTAGGGGGAGATAAGAGCCAATATACCAATAAAATTCCCTTTTATTTCATTCATTCTTTATTCATTTTGGGACCTATTTTTAGTTTCATTTTTTATAATTCAAATAAATAATTTTTATACATGAAAGTTGCAGATAATTAAATAGAAAAAAATACAAAATTGATTTCACCCAAAAATAATGTATAGATAAAAAGTTATGGTTTGAATAAAATTCCAGAATCCCAACTTTCCAGACCTGTATCTCTCAAATAAAATCTCAAAACGTAGCAAAATCACCTTTAATTGTATATAATTTTCAATAAGCTATTTCATGAAGGTCGTTCTACATTTGGTGGAGGTACGGTTTGAAATTTGAGTTTTGGACCCCTATTGTATACTTGTGCATATTAAAATAATCATTTTATTTATTATTTTTATAATTTTATATTTTTATAATTTTGTAAATATTATTTATAATATATATGTGCATTAAAAAAGGAATAAAACATTAAATAAAACACAAAAATAAATACTTATTTATAATACATAGGTATAATACCTGTATATATACCTACATAATTATTACTACGATTTTATTAAGTGTACAAAACACTTCAGAAAAATAAAATAAAATATAGTGAAGTGTATAAAAATAGTTTATAAATTAATAAAATAATAAACAAAAATAAATAAATTTAATATATAAATTAAAAATAAAATATTAAAATATATAGATGTATATACCTATATAAGCCAAAAAAGGTTACTTGTATTTTTATACCTCATAAAAATAAATAAAAATTTCAATAAAATACTTTATAAAATAATAAACATTTTTTATTCAATAACCAAAAATTAATAAATTCTATTACTATTTCTTATTGAATTTACAAAGATTTTTTCCAGGATTTTTCCTGGTTGGTCCACGTGGACCAACCAGGAGGTCTGGAGAGTTGACCGGTGGATCAACTCTCTGACCCACTTCTGTAGCCCTATCAGATTTGAGTTTCGAGCCATCTTCACGGATTTTTCGAGGCCACAACTTTTATCTTTTGATGATACTCCCTTCTGGTCTTTTGCTCCTCGAGGATCCACCTTTCACGCCCTAGAATCATCTCGATTTTTGGATCGCTGGTGTGACTGCTGCATCTCGATCTTTGGAGCTTGTTCACCATCCATTCAAATAACCTAGCGTCACTTCCTTCCTCTTTGAACCCACTTCTACCCTAGCTTGACCCTCGCCTTCGAGCTCCGGATCGACTCTCGTGACAGGGGAGCCTCCAGCTCCTTCGCGCGAGGCCAGAAGAAGGCCAGAGCGTCGCTCCACCCCATCTCCGGCCAAGTGGCCGTGAGGTACTCCATCTCAGGCAACCTCGCCTTCGAGGTCATTTTCCATTGATTTTTTCCCTCTTTTAGTTAGCCGTGGTCTTAGTTTTAATTTAGTGCATTTAGTTTGATGTTTAGTCAAATATTAGAGTAGATTTTAATCTCGAACACCTTGCCGGAGCTCGTAAGCTTCGGCCACCACCCTCAACACTCCACACCGCCATCCTTTCAATGATAAAAGTTGGGTTCTGCATTCCCACTTGCTGCTGCGCTTGTTTGTCACTTGCAGGACCCAGGGGAGGCATCTGAGCCTCGTCTTTTTACCCAAAAGGAGCTCCAGGTTGCCGGAACACCATCGAACCGCCGAGGGGTCATCCCGTGGCCCTTTGGTCTCTCTCGCGACTCTGGGAGACACACGGCTGAGGAAGGAGCCATTTGAGATCATCTGCAGCTCCAGGAGACGTCGGATGAGCGATCTGCACTAGCTTCAAACTCGCCCACGGCGAGTTCTTCACGTGTTCTTCCAGCCTTGCCGGGAGCCGTTGGATCTTCAGTCGTGCCATATCATTCAGTAGCCGTCTGATTGGCTTCGCCAGCACAGTTCGATCAAGGGTCAGGATCTAATCCTGGCCCCTCATATGCGAAGCGTCATCTTGCGCCAGGAGCTTGCCACGCGATAAGTGGGAGAGATCCCACCGTCGGGTGCGCCTTTAGACTTTGGGTATTTTGCATAAACGCCCAAGCCACTTTTTGTATTTTATAACTAATGCTTAAACTTTCATCTGCCTTTTAATATTTTTGTAAAATTATAATCGAAACCCTGTACTTTTATTATTGCATCCATGCCCTTACCAGGTTCACGTGCGTGGCGCGTGAGCTCTGGAATTTTTGCACTTCTAGCCCTGGTCTTTTGGGTATTACTGTTTAGTGCCGAAAGTTTTTTAAGCAGTCATGATTTTTTTTGGCATTTTTGCATCTTAGCCCCTGGATTTTCTTATATTATGTTTAGATCCTCGCTAGACCATGTGCGTGTCACGTGGCCTCTGGCGTTTTTGCAGACATAACCTTGGCACTTTGGCTATTTGTAGTCGATCCAGAAATATTTTTATTAGTTATATATTTTCTGGAAAAATGCTTTATGGCCCCGAACTTTTGCACAAATCCAAAAATACCCCTACTAGTAAGCATTTTCTTTTTATTGTATCTATTTATTTCATGCATCTATAAATTTGTGAAAAATCCACAAAAATTAACTTAAGTTTATATTGCATTGTAATTTCACATCATATTTTTGTTTGGCATTTTTATTGCATTTTAGTATTTAAAAAAATCAAAAAACAAGCATTTTCTCTATTGTTTGCCTTATAAAATCCATAAAAATTATAAAAACATCTTAGAAAATTCCCAAAAAAATATATTTGCTTATTTTAGTGTGTTTTAACTTCAATACAAAAATCATAAAAAAATACACAAGAAAACCCATAAAAGTTATAAGAATCTAATATTCTTCATAAATATATTAAAAATTCATAAAAAATCATAAAAATACAATCTTTGTTTCTAAATTTTCTTTATTTTACTATATTTTATTAAAAATTAATTTGGAGAATTTTTGTTATTGTTTGATATTTTATCTCTACATTTTAGTTTTAGATTTTTATTATATTCACTGTTTTCAGTATCTTTGACTTTAAAATATTGAAAAAGTTAGTAAAAATCTGAAAAAATAAAAAAAACATTAGAAAATTATCAAAAGACCAAAAACATTTTATTTCCTGAATTTTACTTATTTTTACCTATTTTTATAAACACTTTATCCCTCTCTTTTCTTATTTTGTATATATTATATTTTATAAATCAAAAGAAAGAAATATAAAAATATAAATTATAAAAAGAAAATATAAAATCTGAAATTAAAAACCAAAATAGAAAAATATAAAATCAAAAATAAAATTAAAAAATTAGAAAATAAAAAACCCACAAAAATAACATTTATAGGCAAATCATCACATTCACAGTTTTGAGCATCTTGTCCTGGTCTATCCTATCTGCTCCATGTGTTCAATCTCTACACATTCTTGCACCTATACACATCTTGTTGTAGAGTTATTAAATATTTCGACTCTGCACTGCTTTTCATTGTTTGATTATTGTTGTGGGTTAATTGTTGTTCGAAGATCCGATTTCTTGCGGGTCGCTTCAGCGACACTGTGATCCCGCCTTGTGTGGATTACTTTAGACTCGTGAAAAATCATCTTCAACAAATGACGCCATTGCCAGGGTGCAACAGTGTGTAGTTTGGGTTTTTGCTTGATTGTGATCGTTTGTTTATTTTTGTAGTTGTTTTATTTGCTTTTCATTTGATATAATTGCTTGACTGGTCTAATCATCCTCTTTGTTGACTTTGTGCGAGGAACCGCGGATCAAGGGAGATGCTCTACCCTTGGCATCTACGCACCCACGTGAAGGCAGCAGAAGATTCTGACCTAGCATCAAAGAAGGCAGGGAGGACTTGAGAAGACAACCATATTTTTTAGCATTTTTATGTAGTATTTAATTGTGTAATTCAAGTGAGAGAGAGACCTTTTTATTGTAGTAATACAGGTACCTCAAACTTTAGACACTCGGGCTCAATTTCCAAGTGATTGTTCACTTGGGGGCTCACCGTTGTTTTCTCGTGTTTTCTTCGCATCTTTTTATTTTGTTTTCCGATTTTATTTTATTTATTTTGTGTGATTGAGCCCTTAGCTGTAGGATCTGTTTGACGTAGTATTAGGTCCTAACACATTAATCACCATTGCATGCTCCTATAGTCTACATTTGGATCTAGTCGAATCTTGAAAAACGTGCTTCACGCTAATAGCAGATCCTCATCATAGGGTAATTTCATCGGTTGCATTTGCATGTAGTTTAGGTTTTAATTCTGGTGAGCATCCTTGCATGTAGAGTGCTGGAGGCAAGGTGAGCATTTACGCGTTAGCATACATCATCGATTTGCCACTTGCATTGCTTTTCTGACTCTCCCTCTGATTTTGATCACCTAAGTGCTTACAAGAATTGAATCCTTGTTAGGGCATGCATTTCTCACTCAAAATCCAAAAAAAGTGGTAGCCAATAAAATTGGGACTGCTAACATTACTCTCCCATAAAATCAACCAAAAAGGAAAAAATCTCTTGGAGCGAGTAATCCCCTCATTGTCTTTGCTTTTACTTGCTCATGCACACACTAATGATTAGTGCCCAAATCCCATTCAACCCCTAAGTGTTGTGCAACTTCTTGACTTCTCACCTAACTCTAAAACAGACAAGATAAAAAGACCGCATTTGCGATCTCTACCAAGTTGAGTAGGTGAATTGAGGGTTTGTTTTGTGTGTGTTTGTTTGTGCTTCTTGTGTGTATTCTAGATCGTTTCTGTGCATTTGCACCTTTCTCACCTTCTTTTGGCTTGATCATCGTGCTCTCCCGACTATCCTTTTTTTTGTTTTCAAGATGGACCCCTTGAGTGTATTCTATCCGGACCTTGCGGACCCCTCATTCATTCCAGTCGGTCTACCTCCTGTTTACCAGAAGGACTTTCCTCCTACCTTTTCCGATTTTTGTACATACCCGCCTCAGCCATAGTATCAGACCTCGGACTTCTACCCACACTCACCTCCACCTATGTATTTTCCACCTTCACATCTACCCGAGATTGAGTTGTTGGAGTCACCTTTCATGGAGTCCACCCTTGAGCACTTGACCCAGATGATGGATCATATGAGACAGAGGATTGACCACCTCACTAAGAGCGACCATGATATTCCACCATTTGATGATATGGGTTCATTCTAGGATTCCCATGAGAGCTTGCAATCGCCAAAAATACAAAAAAAAAGAGAAAATTTTAAAAATCCAAAAAGAGTTCGGGAGACACATGATCGAGTCAGACTGTGAGGAGAGATACCATTTGCCAGATCATTTGTTCACACATCCATTCACACTCTGTCCCACCTTTGACCCCGAGGATGCTGCTGTACAGACTGCTCTTGGCATTCCTTGTGTAGATGATGATTCCGACCTTCTCCCTTGTATGGAGGAGGTCCAAAAATTCAAAAAATGTTGACTGAACACGAAGTGGTGGCCACCATTCATGAGATTATCCGTGCCCCACTTCAGCAGGCCATGACCGATTTATCTGCTCCTCTTCCCAAGAAGAGAAAGCGGAGGAGCAGATCTGAGCGTCACATTCTGACCATGGCCACTAGCTACGCCATCACACACCGTCCCATTCCTAGGAAGAGGAACATTGCCACACCTTTCATTAGGTTCACCATCTCTGACCACACATGTGATCACACTCTCCTAGATGGCGCCACGTCGATTACCATTCTACCCTTCTCGTCGGTACTGTCTCTTCACTTAGGGCCTCTCAAGAAAACCAGGATGATCGTTCAGTTTGCTGATGGATCAATAAAGAGGCTGAAGGGTATCCTAGAAAACGTCGTCATTTCGATTCAGGGCATGAGCTACAATGTTGATTTTGTCGTATTGCCCATGGAGACCTCCACTGGGGAGCACTCTCTAATCATCCTGGGATGACCATTCCTCGCCTCTGTGAGGGTCGTTATTGATTATGGATTAGGAGAGATTCCCTTCCGTCTTGTTGACGAGAGCGAAGTGTCGATAACCGCACCCATAGTTGACCAGAGACCTGCACCTGATGCGACCACACCTGTTCTGGCTGACCCTGAGGCCTATGATCTTTATGATGATATCAAAGAGACTTTCTTTATGACCGATGACGAGACTTGAGAATTCCTCTCCAAGAAAGAAAGCTCGGAAAGCTCGGAAAGCATAGACCTCGGAGTTTCTTCTTCCTGTGATTGGTGATGTGTTGATGACATCCGCGGGATTTACACGATCGATACCATTGAGCGGAGGGCAGATGTAGAGACTAGACAGGATGGACATGACTTGACTTCTTTCAGAGATGAGTCTGCTCATGTTCATTTAGATTCAGATGAGACAAAGGCCGAATTTGATCTTGTTGCTTTTTTTCGGGAATTCAGGCCTTTTGATGAGAAAGATGATCCGGTTGAGATTATAGAGGAGGAACATAGTTTGACTACTTCCACTGATGAGTTCATGCCTTTTGATTTTGACCTGGATGAAACCTCGCAGGACGACACTGACTACACTACTTTCGATGATGATGACTTTGTCCCTTTCCACTTTGATATCAGCGAGACTCCCAAGGCCGGACCTAGCCGTACTTCTTCCACTCACCCGTATGCACCTTCACACCCTAGGACCACTGAGGATCTACACTCTGTCGACCATGATCGGCTCCAGTCCACTGTGGACCCTGATGTCGACCTGCACCACACCAGATCTATTTCTCAGCGGTCCTGTATGAAGGTTCGCTTTCTACCTTCTTGATCATGTGTACATCCACCTCTGTTGTATATTCTCTTTTGTTCACCTCCGTCCCTCTACCGTTTTGCTCATCTACCCCATTTTCATGTGTGCCTTGCTTAGGATGTACTGTATCCTAAGTATGGGGGGGTCGATGAGCCGAGTGTTCATTCTTCGTTCCATTTCATCAATCCTGTTGTTGCCTATACTTAGGGCTTCTTTTACCCTAAGTATAGGGGGAGTGATGTGCACATCCGTTTCTATCCTCTAATCTCTTCTCTTCCATCTTCTGATTTCTTTTCTTCTTCTTTTCTTTTCTTCTTTTCCTTTTCTATATTCTTTATCTATCAGAAAGGTTTCGCCCCTTATAGACAGTCTTATATACTTAGGACGTACTTTGTCCTAAGTATAGGGGGTGTGCACCCTGAGTTCTTCTATTCTTTTCTCTCCTCTCCATTGTCTTCTATTCTTGTCTATACTTAGGGATATCTTACCCTAAGTATAGGGAGAGACAGTCTGAGTATGAACTGTTCATTCCCATCCTTGACCCTCCCTTCTTAGTGTACAGTCTTCTATACTTAGGATTATTTGATCCTAAGTATAGGGGGGACGGTCGACTTCTCATTGATTCATTCATTTCTTTGATCGTTTATTCTTTAGATTTTCCTATACTCAGTACGAGTTATGTCTTCTCTTTCTCTCCGATCTATGAGGACATAGCTGAAGCTAAGTATAGGGGGGTCGTATATACTACATATATACTTTAGCCATAACTCGTACTTTCGTATCTTCCTAATAAATATGGCTAATAATTCTTTAAAATTCATTAAAAACCTTAATAAAAAGATGTTATTATTCCTCAAATTCTTTTTGTATGTACTGATTAATAAATCAGGTGAAAATATTTTTTGCAAAATGTTTGAAAAATAGTTTGAAAATCTTTGTGAAAATCTTTTGAAAACTATTTGGAAACCGTTTTGTTACATGTTTTCAACCTTTGTAAAACATTTTGTTTGAAAAATTTATTTTTCCTTTGTGTGAAATAAAAGGTTTGGAAAATGATTTGCAAATGGTTTGAAAAATGGTTGCAAAGATATTTGACAAATATATCTATACTATTTGGAAAACCTTTGCAAAATAATTTTAAAATGTGTGTGCGTGTTTGTAAAAATGTTTGTAAAAAAATTTTGGACTATAGTTTTTCAAAATTGTTTGTAAAATGATTTTCAAATAAGTTGAAGAATACATACATCTCACCAAAATTCACTATATATACCTATAAAATTGATCACTTACCCTGTAAATTCTTAAAATCTACTTCTTGTAAATATAAGAAGCACTCCTGTGTAAATATTTGTCAACCTAGTTTTAGCCAAAATCTTTTGTTTTCAAAAATCCGAAAAACATTTGCAAAAGTAAAGTCCAAAAACATTTGAAAAATCCTTTTAAAAAATACAAACAAAAATGCATATGCATCTTCTTTTCAAAAATTCATAAAAAAATCAAAATCTGTGAAAATTGCATCATAAAAATATTTTCTGCAGTCTGCATAGCATTCAATAGCATTAGCATTTTTCAGATTGAGTTTGATAGTTGAACAAGTCTAAATAAAATCCGTAGATTGGAGCTTGATTGGACCTTAAAATCTACCTAATAACATGAACTCTTATAGGAACTGGGTTTGAGGTACTTCAGGTCTAGTCGACTTAATTCTTTGAGGATCATGGGACTTGGTTCAATGGATTCTTGACTGCCTAAGAAGAGTATTTCGGATCACACGCACGACTCTTGTTGATAATGACCTAACTTGGACACCTGCACCTTTCACATGGCTCAACTCAGTTGGAGTGGTGAGGGGATTGGATTTGCCGGTATGAGACGTACACAAGTGGAAACATTTGTCCTCCTCTAGGGAGGGAAGTGCACACCAACCCATCCCGTGATGAGGAATTCTAAAGAGAGAAGAGTGTGGGTTGCAATAAAGCTTCAAAAGAGGGATAGTCTACTGGCTCAAGAGGAAAAACTCCCTATGTAAATACTGTTGTATATAGTATTTCAAAAAAATGGATAGGCCTGTACAAAAATAAAATTCCTGCAAAGTGTGTACATATGTTGTATAGCAAATAAGCAAGTTTGAGCTTCAAAGTCATATCATGTGAACCTGCAGCTGGATGACTTGACTACACTGGTCTCGCATCCTAGGATAGGTAGCTATACTGGCTACTGACCATTCTTCTCTTTACCCCCTCCTCTTGAGTTGGTTGCCACTTGAACTTAAAAGGGAATACCCTACTCCTCAAGGAAGGAGTTATTGGATTGGGGAATCATTGGGTTGTCATACTAGAGAAGTCAGTCTCTTTGTCATTCTAGTTGGGGAGAGCCACTACCACTTACATTGTACGAGTCATATTCATAGTCGTAAGGGTTTGCGCATGAGTTGATATATTTCTGACCTGGCTATTGAGGAGACTTGAGTTGAGTTTTGGGATTCTCGAAGGCTGTTGGATTTCAAATCCGGTTCTCATTAAGGTTCCGCCCACATTAAAATTCCAAAGATCCAACTTAAGCTCCAAACTTTGATTTTGTGAAGACAAGTTTGCTTATTAAATTTAATCCATCTTTCTTCTATTTCTTTTCTTTGTTTTTCTTTTCTACACTTATTGCATAAGTGTTTGCTAGGGACTAGCAAAGGCAAGTATAGGGGGATGATGAATCTACGTTTCATCATCTTTATTCTATCATTTTGGCCTTAAAAACCCTAGTAAATGCGTGTAAATATTGTTAATTTAGGCATTTTAGCATCCATGCATATTTGTGTAAACATTGTATAAAATATTATTTTTAAAGCCAAAATTATAGAATAAAGTAAAGAAAAGAAAAAATAAAATATTGTAAATATTTTATGATCCGAAATCCCAAGACCTAGGCATCTCGATGACTAGATCAACAAGGAATAAAGTAGGGGGAGATAAGGGCCAATATACCAATAAAATTCCCTTTTATTTAATTCATTCTTTATTCATTTTGGGACCTTTTTTTAGTTCCACTTTTTATACTTCAAATAAAGAAATTTTGTACATGAAAGTTGTAGATATTTAAATAGAGAAAAATACAAAATTGATTTCACCCAAAAAAATGTACAGATAAAAAGTTATGGTCAGAATAAAATTCCAGAATCTCAACTTTCCTGACATGTATCTCTCAAATAAAAACTCGAAACGCAGCAAAATCACTTTAATTGTATATAATTTTCAATAAGCTATTTAATGAAGGTGGTTTCGTATTAGGCAGAGCCATGATTTGAAAGTTGAGTTTTGGACCCCCATTATATACTTGTACTGATTAAAATAATCATTTTATTTATTATTGTTATAATTTTATATTTTTATAATTTTATAAATACTATTTATAATATATATATATATGCATTAAAACATGAATAAAACACTAAATAAAACACAAAAATAAACACTTATTTATAATACATAGGTATAATACATGTATATATACCTACATAATTATTACTGCGATGTTATTAAGTGTACAAAACACTTCTGAAAAATAAAATAAAAATTTAATTAAGTGTAAAAAATATTTTATAAATTTATAAAATAATAATAAATAAATAAATAAAATATACAAAATAAAAATAAAAAATTAAAATATATAGATGTATATACCTATATAAGCCTAAAAGGGTAACTTGTATTTTTATACCTCATAAAAATAAATAAAAATCGTAATAATATACTTTATAAAATAATAAACTTTTTTATTTAATAACTAAAAATTAATAAATTCAATTACTATTTCTTATTGAATTTACAAAGATTTTTTCCAGGATTTTTCCTGGTTGGTCCATGTGGACCAACTAGGAGGTCTGGAGAGTTGACCGGCGGATCAGCTCTCTGACCCACTCCTGTAGCCCTGTCAGAATTGAGTTTCGAGCCATCTTCGTAGATTTTTTGAGGCCACAGCTTTTATCTTTTTATGATACTCCATTCTGGTCTTTTGCTCCTCGAGGATCCACCTTTCACGCCCTAGGCTCATCTCGATTTTTGGATCGCTGGCGTAATCGTTGCATCTCGATCTTTGGAGCTTGTTCACCATCCATTCAAATAACCTCCTGTCACTTCCTTCCTCTTTGAACCCACTTCTACCCTAGCTTGACCCTCGCCTTGGAGCTCCGGATCGAGTCCCGTGACAGGGGAGCCTCCAGCTCCTTCGCGTGAGGCCAGGTGAAGGCCGGAGCGGCGCTCCACCCCATCTCCGGCCAAGTGGCAGTGAGGTACTCCATCTCAGGCAACCTTGCCTTCGAGGTCATTTTCCATTGATTTTTTTGCTCTTTTAGTTAGCCGTGGTCTTAGTTTTAATTTAGTGCATTTAGTTTGATGTTTAGTCAAATATTAGAGTAGATTTTAATCTCAAACACCTTGCCGGAGCTCGTAAGCTTCGGCCACCACCCCCAACACTCCATGCCGCCATCCTTTCAACAATAAAAGCTGGGTTCTGCGTTCCCTCTTGCTGTTGCGCTTGTTTGTCACTTGCAGGACCCAGGGGAGGCATTTGAGCCTCGTCTTTTTGCCTAAAAGGAGCTCTAGGTCGCCGGAACACCATCGAACCGCCGAGGGGTCATCCCGTGGCCCTCCGGTCTCTCTCGCAACTCTGGGAGACGCATGGCTGAGGAAGGAACCATTTGAGATCATCTGTAACTCTAAAAAACGTCGGACGAGCGATCAGCTCCAGCTTCAAACTCGCCCACGACGAGTTCTTCACGCGTTCTTTCAGCCTTGCCAGGAGCCGTTGGATATTCAGTCCATGCTAGATCATTCAGCAGCCGTCTGATTGGCTTCGCCAACGCTGTTCGATCAAGGGGCTAGATATAATCCTTGCCCCTCATCTGTGAAGCGTCATCTTGCGCCAGGAGCCCGCCACGTGTCAAGTGGGAGAGATCCCACCGTTGGATACGCCTTTAGACTTTGGGTATTTTGCATAAACACCCAAGCCACTTTTTGTATTTTATAATTAATTCTTAAACTTTCATCTGCCTTTTTATATTTTTAAAATTTATAATCAAAACCTTGTACTTTTTATTATTGCATCTAGGCCCTTGCTAGGCTCACGTGCGTGGCATGTGAGCTCTGGAATTTTTGCACTTCTAGCCCTGGTCTTTTTGATATTACTATTTAGTACCGAAAGTTTTTAACCAGTTATAATTTTTCTGCATTTTTGCATCTTAGCCCTTGGATTTTCTTATATTGCGTCTAGATCCTAGCCAGACCACGTGTGTGTCACTTGGCCTCTAGCATTTTTGTAAACATAACTTTGTCACTTTGTCTATTTGTAATCGGTCCAGAAACTTTTTTAAGAGTTATAAATTTTCTGGAAATTTGCATTCTGGCCCTAAACTTTTGCATAATTCCAAAAATACCCCTGTTAGTAAGCATTTTCTTTTTATTGTATCTATTTACTTCATGCATCTATAAATTCATAAAAAATCCATAAATATTAACTTACGTTCTTGTTGCATTGTAGTTTCACGCCATATTTTTGTTTTGCATTTTTATTGCATTTTAATATTTATAAAAAAAATCAAAAAACATGCATTTTCTCTACCGTTTGCCTTATAAAATCCATAAAAATTATAAAAATACCTCCGAAAATTCCCAAAAAAATATATTTTGCCTATTTTAGTGTGTTTGAACTTCAATCCAAAAATCATAAAAAATACAAAAGAAAACCCATAAAAATTATAAAATTCTAAAAATCTTCATAAAAATATTAAAAAATCATTAAAAAATCATAAAAAGATAATCATTTTTTCTAATTTTTTTTGTTTTACTATAATTTATTTAAAATTAATTTGGAGATTTTTTGTTACTGTTTGATATTTTATCTCTTCATTTTAGTTTCAACTTTTTATTGTATTCACTAATTTCAGTATTTTTGACTTTAAAAATACCAAAAAAAGTTAGTACAAATTTGGAAAAATCACAAAAACATTAGAAAATTATAAAAAGACCAAAAACATTTTTTTTCTGAATTTTACTTATTTTTACATATTTTTATAATACTTTATCCCTCTCTTTTCTTACTTTGTATATATTCTATTTTATAAATCAAAAGAAAAAATATAAAAATATATAATATAAAAAGAAAATATAAAATCAGAAATTAAAAACCAAAATACAAAAATATAAAATCAAAAATAAAAAAATTATAAAATCAAAAACCCACAAAAATAGCATCTATAGGCACATCATCATATTCACGATTTTGAGCATTTTGTCATGGTCTATCCTGTCTGCTCCATATGTTCGACCTCTACACATACTTGCACCTATACACATCTTGTTGTAGAGTTATAATAAATTTTAACTCCGCATCGCTTTTCATTGTCTAATCATTGTTGTGGGTTAATTGTTGTTCGAAGATCCGATTTCTTGCGGGTCGCCTCAACGACACTATGATCCCGCCTTGTATGGATTACTTTAGACCCATGAAAAATCATCTTCAACAGTCGCCCACACCACTCGTGATAGACTGCACCACTGGAGATAATGGAGACCCAGAATCCGAGTTTGACGAAGAAACACCACCAAGACATCCGCAACAACTGACCACCAATTTCCCTGCTTTTAGTCCGAGTCATGTAAATGATGAATACCCATTCATCACTCTTTTTTCTTTTATTTTAGCTACAAAACCTATGCAAAACACATGTATATTCCTGTAAATAACAATAATTACAACTCAGCATGCATTGTGTAAAAATGAATAATTAGCATGTTTTTGTGCATAAATAAAAGAATAAAGAAATAAAAGAAAAAGAAGGAGATATTTAGAATAAATATTGAGCGACCTAATCCCAAGGGAGGGCTCAACATGGGCTTGACCGCATAAAAACTCAAGTAGAGAGAGATAAGGAAGCTCACATTTGTACATATACCTGCAAATAAATAAAAATTATTTTCCTCTTAATAAAAATAAAAATGGATGTATAATTATTTGTATATATTTGTAAATATAAAATTTAAATAAAATTGGGAAAAACAAAACAAAAAAAATTCCTTCTTCATTGTATATATACACCATGTACAAAGAACCACGTGTATACTAATTTTCCCTTATAACTAAATAAATAAATATTCAATAAAAATATTTTCTCATCCAACATTTCATGGTGTAAATAAATAAAATAAAAATAACAAAAACAAAAATAAAATAAAAAGAAATGAAATAAAAATCAAAACCCACATTATATATATACCATGTATGTATATACATAAAAGTATTTATTTCACCTTTGTAAATAATTAAAAAAAAGTAAAATAAAAATGCCATATTATTCCAAATTTTATTCTATAAATAAACAAAATATAAAAATTGGAATAAAAAGTACAAAAATAGATAATTAAAAATCAAAAATAAAAAATACACACGTATATACCTGTATATAATAATAATATTTTGTAAATACCTACATTATATTTCAAAAAAATAAATAAAATTTACTGAAAAATAATTTGAAAATAAATAAACATTTTTCATTTTTTGAGTTTTTCGAAAATAAATCATTTACTATTTTAAAATAAATTTCTAAATAATTTAGAAACAGAATAATCTGATTGGTCCACGGGGATTGTTGACCTCCTGTCAACTCTCCCCCGCGGACCCATTCTTCCTGGATCTGTTGGATGACCTGACTTCTCCGAATTTTTCCACAGTGATCCGACCACTTTATCCGCAAACCCCAAACCCCTATTTCACTTGATTCATCCTAAGCCTCGCCCGGGGGATTGCATGGGGATCCGCGCTCCGATTTGCTAGCCCGACCTCCATTTAGCCGGACCCCTAACACTATAAAACTCAAACCTCGGCCGCAATTCACGCCATCTTTGGTCCTCCCCCTCGACGCCAGTGACCTCCTCGTCTTCTCCAGAGTGACAACAGCGTGGAGGCGAGTAGCAGTGAGGCTCGGGCAGCCAGAAGCCACTGATCTCGCCGTTGTGCGCCGCTGCGAGCGCGCCAAGCCTCGGGACGCGACGACCCCTTGAGGACATAATCCCCAGAGCTCCCCGAGCTCCAGCACAGTCGATTGCGCCCGCCAGGTAGTCCCTTTAGCTTGTAGTTTAGCCTAATTTTCGTTTTCCCCCAAATCGCTCCGCCACCATCGCCGACCAATTCAACCCACTCCGACCTCCCATTTGTCCTCCCGACCCGACCATCACCTTCACCAGACCTCTCTCCATCTTCTTCACTCATCCATCCCCCCTGACTCACCCCGGAGCAGGGACTTCGATCTCCACCGTCGCTGCTTCGCCGGAGATCACCCATCCGACTCGCCCACACACACATTTCACCACTCACAAGGTCGAGGCACTTTGCCCTCGACCCAGGAGTTCGTCTATGCACTTTGCAAGTCACGAAAGGCCCATCTGAGGGCCTGAACATTCAGGAACAACAGCTTCAGGCCACCGTCTTCGCCGGAGCATCTCCGACGTCTTCAGCCTCATCGGAGGCATCCATCGGCTGTGGAACACCTGGGCGACTCTTATCCACATCTCAACAGCAGCAAAGGAGGTCCCCCGCGCGAGTATCGAGCCGGTGAACGTCGCCGGCCACCTGTTCTTGGAGGATCTTCCTCCACCGTCAGATCGGCTCCCCCTCACCCAGATTGGATATCGACCGTTCATCCGCGAGGAACCAGCCACCGTCAGATCCGTAGGAGGCTCGATCGTGACCGTTGATTCAGCGAGGGTTAACCACAGTATACCTCAATCATCGGATTCTCTACGTGGCGGGCCCTCGACCGTCGGATCAGTGCTAGGACTCTTCGAAGAGGCGCAGCGCACCTCCATCGTCCGATCTTCCACGTGGCGCCGCTTCATCCATTCGCTTTTAATAAGGGTAAATTTCCTGTAGGCCCTTTAGTTTATAGCATTTACGCTTTAGTCCTATAAATATTTTATTACGTTGTTTTTATTTTGGTCATTTTGCACATTGGACCTTCATGTTTCCCTTATTTTCGTATTAGTCCCTGTATATGGTAACCACGTGCGTGGACACGTGAGATTCTGGGCATTTTGCATTCCTTGTCCTGTAGTTCTTGGATGTTAATGTTAACCTTTTTATAAATAGGAATTGCAGTTTAGTCCTTCCATGCCTGATTCACGTGAGTTGCACGTGCTGTGTGGGATTTTTGCGCCTTTGGCCCTGGTCGTTATTGCCATGTTACTTTTTGGCCCTTTCAACTTATTTTCATTACATATAGGTCCCTGTGCACTGTGAGCTTGTTTTGGATTTTAATAAAATATCAAAACTAACCCAATTTGCATGAAAATTGGATACGTGGCTCCTGCCACTGTGTAAAATTTTCCCTAAATTTTAGGTACATTTTTGAGCATTTTTTATATTTTTAAAAATTCAAAAATAGCCCTTTTTATTTCTATTCAGATTAAAGATTCCTAAAAAATATTAAAACTTTGTTAAAAATTCAAAAAAATTAAGTTTTGTGTGTTTGATTTTCTGTGCATTTTGGCTATTTTTGGATTCATAAAAGATTAAAAAAATGAAAAACCTTGAAAAACTTATAAAAATTCTAAAAAATCAAAGAAAATCCAAAAATTAATAAACTCTTTTCCTGAATTTTGTTTATTGTTTCTATTTTCCCAAAAAATACCTCCAGGCGTTGATAAGACCATTTGATATTTTTAAGTGGTCTTTGAAGCCTGATTGGACAGTTGTCTCTTATTTTTGCCTTCTTTCGTTTTTAGAAAATTCAATAAAAATTATAAAATTCTCAAAAATTCACCAAATACAGTAAAAAAATATATAAAACCTAAAAATATTTTTTTGGAATTTTGGACTATTTTTGAGTAATTAAATAATTACTTGAAGTTGTGTGTGTTTGGCTTTTTATTATTTCTTCATTATTAAAAATCCAAAAAAATTAAAAAAATTAAAAACCACCAAAAAATATTTTTTTATATTTTCTTTTATTCAGACTACTTCGTAGGCCGCAAGGCCATCTCGTGCTCCTTGTGACCGACCCTGGGAGCTATACCAGGTTAATCACATAGCGAGATCGCTACTTTTGCTTTTATTGATTTTTATCTCTGTTTGGTGGTCTGATTCTTTTTCTTGATTGAGCTCTGAGTCCCGAGTGACTGAGCTCACAACGACCTTAGTGAGATACTTTACCTTAGTCCGTCGGATTCGCTCAATCAGAATAGCGCCGTTGCCGGGGAGCACGGCTTAGTAGTCACATTTTCTTTCGTTTTATTTTCTTTTGATTTTCGTGGCTTTCCACGGCTTTTTGTTCGCCAGCGGCTTTTCGCGACTTTCTATTTTCTTTTTGATTTTCTTTTCTTTTCTTTTCTTTTATTTTGTTTTTGTTTGTTTTTATTTTGTGTGATTATTTTGTTGATATATATAGTTGCTTTCCTTTTATTTTTATTTATATATATAATAATCTGGTCTGTGACACTCTTCTTGTTTCTTGCGAGGGCTCGAGGACCGAGGCAGCTTCTTCTCGAAGAACCGGCGCAACCGCGGGAGTCGAAGGCGGCTCCCTTCTCTATAGAGCCGCAGGAGGACGCGAGGAGAGAGCAGGAAGTGCAGGAGCCACGGAATAGCCGCGGAGATTAGCGTAGCTTAGATTAGTCTCCTTTTTTCAGATATTATATTGTTGTAATAATATAGGACACTTAGACTCTCGGGGTCTGTTTCGCCGAGCACCGGTGTGCTCGGGGGACCCCACCGCTGTTTTGTTTTCTCGCTTTTCTTTTTCATTGATTTCACGTGGATTTCTGTGCTTGATCCCCTAGATTTAGGTTTTTATATCATTGAGCCAGGTAGCCTTAGGTCCACAGCCCTAAAAGAATATCTGTTCCCATAGATCACGTTTGAACCTAGGCAAATAAATCGGTTCTTCATGATAATAGAAGCTTCTGTTTAGGACGGTTTCCGCACTGCATTCAATATAGATTAGGTTTACATTTATGCGCGGATCATAATTGCATGTAGACTGCTGGAGTCAGATACTTCTTCTATCTCGTACATGCACCATTGATTTGTCGCGCATCGGCTTTTCCGCTTTCCTCCCCCTGTTTTTCTGGACTTAGGAATAAAAGGAATTCGGAAAATTCGTTAGATGTTTTTTGAAAAATACATAAAAAGAAAAACAATAAAATCGGACTGCTAATCACACTTGACCTAAAAGACACCTCATTGAAAATCTGTCTTGGGGAGAGTAACCCCCTCCTTGTTTGGTTTGGATGAGCGAGAGAGTGACCCGCACCCTAGGCTAGAGCCATATCCGATTTCTCGACTGATTACCGGCTTTGTGTACAGGACAGTCGGTTGAGAATATTATATTCCTATCAGCTCACGTAATCACTCTAAAAGACTGAATGATCACCTAAAATAAAATTGACAAGATAATTGACCGATCCCTTCCGATCTTCAGCTCTATGTGCGTAGGTAAATCAGGGGTTTTGCTTTCTCATCTTGTGTGATTCCAGATCCCTTCTCCCCTTCCCCTTCTATCTTCTCTCTCCATCCATCTGTCTCCTACCCACCCTCCCTCCAGTCTTCTCTTATTCTTCTCCCTTATCCCTGGATGATGGATCCTCCTCACTCCTGGCCGACTCTTGCGGTTTCTTCTTCACCAGCTGACCATCAGTCCAGTCCACCTTCGAGGAAGGTCGAATCCCCGACCAACCTTTTGCTCCCTCCCTCCCATCCCTTTCTTTACTCTGGGCATGCTGCGCTAGACATTTGCAGATATTAGATCGAGCAGATGCGAGACCCGGACGATGCCATTGCTGAGTTGAGAGTACGCTTCGTTCGTGATCAGAGAGAGCAGAGGAGATCATCAGATAGATCCTATCCCAGATTGATGGAGGAGCAGATAGGACAGGGAGCTCAGTCAGCTTCTACACGAGGTCCATTCATCTTGGACTTGGATTTCATTCAGAGACTGCCGACATTTTCAGGGGAGGCGCACGAGGAGCCCTATCTTCACTTGTCTGAGTTCGAGGAGTTTTGCAAAGCACAGATATATTCATATATCACTGCAGAGGAGTTGATGTTGAGGACTTTCCCTTCTCACTTCAAGATAGAGCCATGAGATGGCATAGACGATTGGGGAGGAGATTCGCTGCATGGGGAGAGCTACGCCCAGAGTTTCTATAGAGATACTTTCCCCAGCGTAGAGCAGATATGATGCGGTCTTTGATCACCAACTTTTCAGTTAACCCCAAGGAGCCAGTGCATGAGGCATGGCCGAGGTTTCTTGACCTCTTGAAGAGATTTCTGGACCACGGACTTCCACTGACAGACCTTATTGAGATCTCCATGCGGGGGATGACCGCAGAGCAGATAGCACTGGTGATTACCACATGTGGCGGTTCACACCGCAGTTCCGACATTCACCTACTCGATACCATCTCGAGCCTACTTTCACAGAGATCATCTTCACGAGATGCCGTAGTCGGGACAACACATGAGGACGATGCAGTACCAGTGCGGTGTGTCACACTACATGAGGATGCAGCTTCTACACACCAGCTCGAGGACTTGGATGATGCAGCACCACAGACGACAGAGGAGATGACTGCGATAGCAGAGGTTCGGACCCAGAGTCTTCTCGAGTTCCCATTGGTTTTCCAGCTGGAGTTCGAGTCAGCCCCAGAGTTCTCAGTTGACGAGGCTTGGATATCAGATCTTCTGTTACTCCAGGAGCCGGAGGAGCCCCCACTTTTACAGCCATTGATTCAGCCACTTCAGTACCCAGTCTTGGAGGAGTCAGCTTCTTTTCTGCAGTGATACTTCTCGGCGTCCAACAGATACCATGACTCAGCCCAGCAGACACAGGTCGATACGGGACACCACTTTGAGCGACCAGACACATATAGTCCCGTATTCGAGCCTTTTGTCCTCCACTTTGATGAGACAGACACACTTGCTGAGGACCAGCTGGCGGTCAGCATTGCCGCAGAGCGAGGATCAGCCTCAGACACAGTGCCAGCCTCCGCGGTGTTGATCAGTACCTTCTCTTGCTTCCAAATTGCCGAGAGCCAGATTTCAGATGATGATGCAGCCTGGTGCACATAGTGGATGCTTGACAGCAGCGCAGATGCCCTTCTAGATCATGATCCTCTCTTTCTCACTTCTGATCTTGCATTTCTCCCCGAGGGTTATCTGCGGGAGAATGCCACCCACGATGAGTACTCGGTTTCACCTTCTGAGAGTGCTTTCGATCTGCCGGAGCATGAAATCGAGTCTTCCGATCCTTCTGATTCTGAGTCATCTCACCTCGACGACCCTCGCGAGGATGAGCCCATCATGGAGATATTCGATGATCTGCCCGAGTTGCTTTTATTTCATTCATCGGATATCAGTTTTCTTAGAGAGTCTCCTGATCTTGATTGTCCATATCTTTTTAAGACACTGATCGACGTGGAGGATTCCATGACTGATCCATCCTTCTCCACATTTGACTTCGTCGGCTCTACACTTTCACTCCAGTCTGATCCAGAGCCGATGATTTCTTTTGTGCTACCGGATCCCGATCACATACTTCCATATCATTGGCCGGTAGCAGACACCCGCCTGATTGCATACCTGGGTGTTTTTCTTTACACTTTTGAGTTCGTCGTTGTTCTCATACCGAGACTACGACGACAGTATGACATTCGCTTTACCGATGTCGTCCTGAACCTTGACACTGCTTTGTCCTAGCCTTTGCGCCCAGCTAGGGGCGTAAAACCTATCGCTTGTTGAGAGGCACCTCAACATTGTACCCTTTTGTATATACGTGTTTCGTCTTAGTTTGATCTTTCTTTCTTCCGTTCTTGTTTTCACCCCAGGTCTCGCTTAGGATTATCTTTGCTATACTTAGGATATACCTCATCCTAAGTATAGGGGGGTGGAAACACCGGGTAGTTCTTTCGTTCTGTTTCATCACTTCTGTTGTTGCTTATACTTAAGGATTCTTCACCTTAAGTATAGGGGGAGTGATGTCCCTCCATATTGTATATATTTTTTGTTTTTCTTCGTGTCTTTCTACCCCTGTTTTGCTGCCTATACTTAGGGATATTTCACCCTAAGTATGGGGGGGGGGGGGTAGACCCTGTACATTCTTCACTCGGTTTTCCCTTTGTGTGCAGCCTGCTATACTTAGGATTATTTGATCCTAAGTATAGGGGGAAAAGCCGAGACCCTCTTGATTTCTATTCTTTGTTTCATCTTTGTATATAACCTTCCTTTTCACTTCCCTATATTAAGCACGAATTATGTCTTCTTCATTGCTCTTGACTCTAAGGACATCATTCGAGCTAAGTATAGGGGGGTGTATATATTTCATATATACTTTAGCCATAACTTGTACTTTGTGTGAGTGTGGTAATAAATAAAAATGGCTAAAAACCCAAAAATCCATAAAAATTAAAAAATTTTTCCTGTGAATAATCATTCTTTTATTTGCACATACATAGCTATTGTACAAATTATTTTTGTAAAAATGTTTTCAAAAACCTTTTTGTATAAATAGTGTGTAAATATGTGCATATTAAAACTATGTATATAGTACAAAATTTTTCTAAAATATTTTGAAAAACAAAAGTTTGCAAAACCTTGTGTAAATTTGTGTAAATATTTTGCAAAACTTGCATTCACGCATACATTCATGGTTTCAAAACATTTTTCAAAAATTTTGCATGTGTGTAAATATTGTGTAAATAGCATCTTTGTATATACTTGTATAGTTTTTCCTGGATTATAGTTGACATTTAAACTAGTATGGAATTAAATTGGAAAATGGAGCTTGATTAAGATCTTAATCCACCTAATAATAAGAGGAACCTTATAGGGCTTAGGGTTAAGGCTTTTCAGGTCCATGGTGACTTAATTCTTTGAGTCCACTAGGCTATGATCACATGTCATCTCAATGAGCCTAAGTAGAGCATTTAACAACACACGCATGACTCTTAGAGATAGTGGCTTTACTTGCACCAACACTTTACACATAGCTCTCCACGGATGAGGTGGTGAGGAGGCAGTTTCCTTTGGCTTGGGGTAGCATATGAGGGTAGTACTTTTAGGCGGAACCTCTCTTCTTCTTATAGTGAAGGAAGTGCATCTCAACTTGGTCTAGTGGTTATGAAGTCTAAAGACAGAAGCTGTGGGTTGCAATAAAGCTTCAAAAGAGGGATAGTCTACTGGCTCAAGAGGAAAAACTCCTTATGTATATATGCTGCACCATGTAGATATGATGTACATATGCACTTGGAAAAAAAGAAGAAAAGAAAAGAACTCCAAAAAAGTGGTGGGTCGGATTGAAGAGCTAATAATCCCACCGGAGTATATAGAGTCAAATAAAGCGAAGCTTGAGACTCATGTTCCATCTCATGAAGCTTGCAGTGGGAGACTCAGCTACACTGGTTAGAGCTCCCAAGGATACATGACTACACTGGTCATGGTCCATTCTCTTCCTTCCCCTCTTCTTGAGCCGGTTGCACTTGAACTTAGAAGGGAATACCCAGCTTCTCGAGGAAAGAGTTGTTAGACTGAGGCATTAGAGTTACCAGGTTGAGGGAGGCTGTTTTCTTTACTACTTCTAAGGTGGGGAGCTACATCACTTACACAGTACAAGGAAAGATTCATAGTCTTCAGGGTTTGTGTATGTAGACTTGTTCTGATCTGGATTGTTGAGGAGTCTTGACTATAGATTAGTGGATCTTAGAGGCTGTTGAGTTTTAAACTTAAGTCTAAATAAGGTCCCGACACATTAATAATCCAAAGATCTGATCGAGCTCCATATTTCAATTTAATGAAGGCAAGTTTAATAATCAGCATTAATCCATGCATTTTCTCCTCTTTTTCTTTTTCTTTCTCTTTTTCACTTCTTTTTCAAATAAGTGTCTGCTAAGGGACTAGAAACGTTAAGTATAGGGGGTGATGAATACCCATTCATCACTCTTTATTCTTTTATTTTAGCTACAAAACCTATGCAAAACACATGTATATTCCTGTAAATAACAATAATTACAATTGAGCATGCATTATGTAAAAATGAATAATTAGCATGTTTTTGTGCATAAATAAAAGAATAAAGAAATAAAAGAAAAAGAGGGAGATATTTAGAATATATATTGAGCGACCTAATCCCAAGGGAGGGCTAAACATGGGCCTGACCGCATAAAAACTCAAGTAGGGAGAGATAAGGAAGCTCACATTTCTACATATACCTGTAAATAAATAAAAATTATTTTCCTCTTAATAAAAATAAAAATGGATGTATAATTATTTGCATATATTTGTAAATATAAAACTAAAATAAAATTGGGAAAAAAAAACAAAAATATATATTCCTTCTTCATTGTCTATATAAACCATGTATATAGAACCACTTATATACTAATTTTCCCTTATAAATAAATAAATAAAAATTCAATAAAAATATTTTCTCATCCCACATTTCATGGTGTAAATAAATAAAATAAAATCACAAAAACAAAATAAAATAAAAAGAAATGAAATAAAAATCAAAACCCACATTATATATATACCATGTATGTATATACATAAAAGTATTTATTTCATCTTTGTAAATAATTAATAAAAATAAGATAAAAATGCCATATTATTCCAAATTTTATTCTATAAATAAATAAAATATAAAAATTGGAATAAAATGTACAAAAAGAAATAATTAAAAATCAAAAATAAAAAATACACACGTATATACCTGTATATAATAATAATATTTTGTAAATACCTAAATTATATTTCGAAAAAATAAATAAAAATTACTGAAAAATAATTTGAAAATAAATAAACATTTTTCATGTTTTGAGTTTTTCTAAAATAAATCATTTACTATTTTTAAATAAATTTCTAAATAATTTACAAGCAGAATAATCTGATTGGTCCACGGGGATTGTTGACCTCCGGTCAACTCTCCCCTGCGGACCCATTCTTCCCGGATCTGTTGGACGACCCAACTTCTTCGAATTTTTCCACAGTGATCCGACCACTTTATCCGCAAACCCCGAGCCCCGATTACACTTGATTCATCCCTAACCCTCACCCGGGGGATTGCATGGGGATCCGCGCTCCGATTTGCTAGCCCGACCTCCATTTAGCCGGACCCCTAACACTATAAAACTCAAACCTCGGCCGCAATTCACGCCATCTTTGGTCCTCCCACTCGACGCCAGTGACCTCCTCATCTTCTCCAGAGTGACAGCAGCGTAGAGGCGAGTAGCAGCGAGGCTCGGGTAGCCGGGAGGCACTGATCCAGCAGCTTCTCGCCGCCATGCGCCGCCGCGAGAGCGCCAAGCCTCAAGACGCGAAGACCCCTTGAGGCCATAACCCCCAGAGCTCCCCGAGCTCCAGCACAGTCGATTGCACCCGCCAGGTAGTCCCTTTAGCTTGTAGTTTAGCCTAATTTCCGTATTCCCCCAAATCGCTCCGCCACCGTCGCCGACCAATTCAGCTCACTCCGACCACCCATTTTTCCTCCCGACCCGACCATCACCTTCACCAGACCTCTCTCCATCTTCTTCACCCATCCACACCCCCTTACTCGCCCTGGAGCAGGGACTTCGATCTCCACCGCTGCCGCTTCGCCGGAGATCACCCATCCAACTCGCCCACACACCCATTTCACCACTCACAGGGTCGAGGCACTTTGCCCTCGACCCAAGAGTTTGTCTATGCACTTTGCAGGTCACGAAAGGCCCATCTGAGGGCCTGAGCATTCAGGAACAGCAGCTCTAGGCCACCGTCTTCGCCGTAGCGTCTCTGACGTCTTCAACCTCATCGGAGGCATCCATCGGCTGCGGAACACCTGGGCGACTCTTCTCCACATCTCAACAGCAGCAAAGGAGGTCCCCCGCGCAAGTATCAAGCCGGTGAACGTCGTCGGCCACCTTTTCTTGGAGGATCTTCCTCCACCGTTAGATCGGCTCCCCCTCGCCCAGATTGGATCTCGAGCGTTCATCCGCGAGGAACCAGCCACCGTCAGATCCGTAGGAGGCTCGATCGTGATCGTTGATTCAGCGAGGGTTAACCACAGTATACCTCAGTCGTCGGATTCTCCACGTGGTAGGCCCTCGACCGTCGGATCAGAGCCAGGGCTCTTCGAAGAGGCGCAGCGCGCCTCCATCGTCCGATCTTCCACGTGGCGCCGCTTCAACCATTCACTTTTAATAAGGGTAAATTTCTTGTAGGCCCT
This sequence comes from Ottelia alismoides, assembly GCA_037367405.1. NCBI lineage: Eukaryota > Viridiplantae > Streptophyta > Magnoliopsida > Alismatales > Hydrocharitaceae > Ottelia > Ottelia alismoides. Next base: position 26,289 of record JAZKJV010003062.1, on the reverse strand, counting down.
TTAGTTTATAGCATTTATGCTTTAGTCTTGTAAATATTTTATTACGTTGTTTTTATTTTGGTCATTTTGCACATTGGACCTTCATGTTTCCCTTATTTTTCGTATTAGTCCCTGTATATGGTAACCACGTGCGTGGACACGTGAGATTCTGGGCATTTTGCATTCCTTGTCCTGTAGTTCTTGGATGTTAATGTTAACCTTTTTATAAATAGGAATTGTAGTTTAGTCCTTCCGTGCGTGATTCACGTGAGTTGCACGTGCTGTGTGGGATTTTTGCGCCTTTGGCCCTGGTCTTTTTTTGCCGTGTTACTTTTTGGCCCTTGCAACTTATTTTCATTACATATGGTCCCTATGCACTGTGAGCTTGTTTTGGATTTTAATAAAATATCAAAACTAACCCAATTTGTGTGAAAATTGGATACGTGGCTCCTGCCACTGTGTACAATTTTCCCTAATTTTTGGGTACATTTTTTAGCATTTTTAGTATTTTAAAAAATTCAAAAACAACCCTTTTTGTTTCTGTTCAGATTAAAAATTCTTAAAAAATATTAAAACTTTGTTAAAAATTCCAAAAAAATCAAGTTTTCAGTGTTTTTTTGTGTTTGATTTTTTGTGCATTTTTGGCTATTTTTGGATTTATAAAAGCTTAAAAAATTGAAAAACCTTGAAAAACTTATAAAAATTCTAAAAAATCAAAGAAAATCCAAAAGTTAATAAACTCTTTTCTTGAATTTTGTTTATTATTTCTATTTTCCCAAAAAATACTTCCAGGCCTTGATTAGACCATTTGATATTTTTAAGTGGTCTTTGAAGCCTGATTGGACAGTTATCTCTTATTTTTGCCTTCTTTCATTTTTAGAAAATTCAATAAAAATTATAAAATTCTCAAAAATTTACCAAAAATAGTAAAAAAATATATAAAAACTAAAAATATTTTTGTTGGAATTTTTGTACTATTTTTGAGTAATTAAAAAATTGCTTGAAGTTGTGTGTGTTTGCCTTTTTATTATTTCTTCATTATTAAAAATCCAAAAAATATAAAAATATTAAAAACCATCAGAAAAATATTTGTTTATATTTTCTTTTATTCCCGACTACTTCGTAGGCCGCAAGGCCATCTCGTGCTCCTTGAGACCGACCCTGAGAGCTATACCAGGTTAATCACATAGCGAGACCGCTACTTTTTCTTTTATTGATTTTTATCTCTATTTGGTGGTCTGATTCTTTTTCTTGGTTGAGCTCTGAGTCTCGAGTGATTGAGGTCACAACGACCTTAGTGAGATACTTTACCTTAGTCCGTCAGATTCGCTCAATCAGTAAACAAGTTTTCATTCAATAAAAGTGATATTTTTATCACAACAAGTTCATCCCTTTCCCCATGCTCTTACCACATGAAAGAAGAAAACCATAAAAAAAACCAAAAAAATGATGGTGAGATGGCCTGCATCTATAAAGAAAATATTAAAGTCACTCTGTCCCTAGACGAGATGATAGAAAGAGATATGTCTTTTTGAAAGTACCTTAAGGTAAGATGCACACCAACAAGGTCCAGCAAAAAGACTCGTAGCCGAACAAAGAATTACATACTCTATGTTGCCACATCTTGTCTTATAAAAAATGAGCTGCCAAGGAAGAAAAGAGACATGGGTGCTCACTTTGTCACTAGCCAAATCAAAGAAATCAAGTTTGCAAGAACATTGTTAGACAATAGCTTATCCATCAATCTCATGCCCACATCCCTATTTGAGCATCTGAATCTAGGTCCTCTTAAGCAATCTGCAGTTGTACTTCAATTCACAGATACATCAACTAAGAGACCTAGGGGGAGATTCGAAATGTTGTCATCAACATATAGGGATAAAATTACCAAGTAGATTTCACAATACTTGACATGGATGTCCCTAGAAATTGGAAAGACTCCCAAATGATACTAGGGAGACCCTTCCTTAGGACCACATGAGCTATATTCGATTACCCTTCCTTAAAATGAAGCAAACTAGGTTTCAAATAACTGACACTGAGTTGAGCACCGAGTCTGAAAAATCAGAAACAGAGGCAGAATATACGGAAGTAACAGTTGGGCCCTTGAAAAACAAGAAAGACGAGAGCCACTAGATAGTGGTCTAACAAATCAGACTCACTGTCGCTGAGGCGACTACTAAAGCCTTCCCGTTTGTCAACAATTAACCCACACATTAATTAACAATTAAGAGCAAGGATCAAAATTTATTACCTATTAAAAAATGTACAATGGCAAGCAAGTAGGGGTCGAACACAGGAAACAAAGGTGTAGAGTGTGCAGACAAAAAGCCACTACCTAGGTCTAGTGAACTACTTAGCCAATCTGGATTTTTGTGGGTTTTTAATTTTTATAAAATTTTAGTTCTGTATTTTGATTTTTAATTTTCTGATTTATATATTTTCTTTATATATATATATATATTTGTTTTTATTTTTATAAATAGAATATATAGATAATGTAAGAAAAGAGGTGATAAAATATTTATAAAAATAAGGAAAATGCTCAAAAATCAGAAAAAGAAATGATTTTTGTCTTTTTATAACTTTTTTACGATTTTTGTGATTTTTGGGGATTTTTCTAAATATTTTTGGTATCTTTAAAAGTGAAAATACAAGAAAACAGTGAATTAATTACTGACCGAAATTAAAATGGGAATGAAAAATAGCAAACAGTATGAAAATTTTCCCAAATTAATTTTAGAATAAAGATAATAAAATGGGGCAACTACAGGACCTGGATTTATATTTTTAGGATTTTTTTATGATTTTATAAATTTTTTTGAAGTTTTTAAGTCCTTTCTAATTTTTAGGGTTTTGGTTTTGAGATTTTTAGTGATTTTTGGACTGACACTAAAATAGACTAAAATAGACAATAGGTAATTTTTTGGAATTTTTCAAGGTGTTTTAATATTTTTTTAGTATTTCCTAATGCACACCGTAGCTAAAATGCATGTTTTTTATTTTTAATAATTATAAAAATGCAACAGAAATGAGATGCAATAATATAACATGGATCAACAAGTTAACAGGAGCTTAAAATGATTTTTAGGGAATTTTTGGGCATTTAGAAATGCATGAAATAAATATAGAAAGCAAGCAAAAATATATGGCCTGGCAAGGATATTTATGTAAATAACAGAATATCCAAGGGCCTGATTGCAAATTTCACCAAAAATACACGCGCGACGCACGTATTCTGTTGTTCACAAGTGTATAAATGCGAATAATAAAAGTCGGCAGGGTCTGAATGCAATTTACCCTAAACATATTTTAATATTTACGCACAGGGGCATATCTGAAATTAACAAAAAGCTCTGTGTTTGAAATGCAAACTAACCAAGAAATGATCGTGCAGCTAGGAACGAATCAGTAATCCACGTGGCAAATCCAGAAGCTGTAGAAGAGGCGCTGATGGACGGCTGCGATGCGGCTCGAAGATGACACGCGGCGCTAAACGGACGACCCGTACCCCTTCGCTCTGAGCGGCTGAGATTAGATTGTGAGAGGATGATCGGGCGGCTGGGAGACGACCCCATCCTATGGCTGCCGAGCGGCTGGAAAAACAAGGCTGATCCGATGGCTAGGAGAAGATGACGAAGAACACCACCTGGAGATCACTTGGATCATCGATTCCAGCCGACACATGGCCTCCACCAGCCCCAGACCGAGGGCAAAACGGTCCTGGGCTCGTTTGCGTCGATTAAGCTTCTCAGTCTGAGCTGAAGTGACTGGAGGTGCTCAGGCGAGGGGGGTCGCCTGGGGGCTGCCTCCCTGAACTATCGAGGCTCGATAGAGCCTCCTCTTGCGTTCTTTCCTGCAGGGTTAGACGCACGGCAAAAAGGTTGAGCTCGGAATGCTCTCAGATGGCGCGATGGTGGCGAGTGATGAATCCACATTTCATCATCTTTATTCTATCATTTTGGCACCTAAAACCCTAGCAAATGCCTATAAATAGCCTTAAATCAAGCATCTTAGCATCCATGCATATGCATCTCAACAGTGTGTAAATTACTGTAATTAAGGCCAAAATTATAGAATAAATGAAGAAAAGAAAAAGAATAAAATATTGTAAATATTTTATGACCCAAAACCCCCGAGACCTAGGCATCGCGATGAATAGGTCGACAAGGAATAAAGTAGGGGGAGATAAGGTCAGAAACACAGAGAAAATACCTATACATTTTATCTATTCTTTATTCATTTTGGGACCTATTTTTGGTTCCACGTTTTGTACATCAAATAAAGAAACTTTGTACATGAAAGTTGTAGATAATTTCATAAAGAAAAAGACAAAATTGATTTCACAGAAAAGTCATGTACAGACAAAAAGATATGGTCTGAATAAGAATCCAAAATCCCAACTTCCCAGACCCGTACCTCACAAACGACAACTCCAAATGCAGTGTACTCACCTTTAATTGTATATAGAATAAAATAATCTATCCAATGGTGGTGGTTTCGCATTTGGCGGAGCTACGGTCTGAAAGTTGAGTTTTGGACCCACATTGTACCTTGTACAGATTAAAATATTCAACTTATTCTGTATTCATTATTTATTCATTTTTATAATTTTATATTATTGTAAATATTACTTATAATATATATGTACATTGAAATCAAAATAAAAATGCAAAGAAACCACAAAATAAAAATACTTGTATAAAAGGTACATAGGTATACTCCCTATACATATACCTATACAAACATACTTGTATTTCATTAAATATACAAAACACATCAGAAAAATAAAATAAAAATATAATTATGTATATAAAAGTATGTTATAATTTTATAAAATCATAGATAAAAATAATAAGATTAAAGATACATAAAATAAAATAAAATATCAAAATACATAGGTATTATACCTATATAGGGTTAAAAAGGCAACTTGTAAAAATATATGTCATAACAATAAATAAAAATCAGAATAAAATACTACATAAAATTTTGAACATATTTTATTTTATAACTTTTATTTAATTCGGGCATTTATTATTTTAATTTGAATTTCCAAAACTTTTCCGCGGGGTTTTTCCTGGTTGGTCCACGTGGACCAACCAGGAGGCGGTCAGCATTGACCCTAGGTCAACTGCCTGCCTTCCCCCACCTACCGCCTGTCAGACCTGGGTTTTCACCCATCTTTGACGAGATTTTCCAGCCGTGCCTTGCATCTTTTTGAGATGATTTCTTCGCATCTTTTCTTCCTCGTTATGCGGTGAATCAAGTCCAAGTGAAACCTTGGACTTTGGATCACTGAGGCGATCAGGGCACCTTGATCTTTGGAGCTCCTCAGCCACTGAGTCAAACCAATAAAACCAACATCCCATTTTCAAATCGATTTTGAGTCCCCTTGGTCCACCCCTCTCCGCCTCTCTTGTGCTCCAATCGCTCGCCGGAGGTGACAGCTTCGCCGCGAGCCTTTCAGCCAGGGCGTTTGAGGTCGAGGGAGCCTCCACCACCTCCGCCAAGTGCCGGCGTCGAGGTATCCCTTTTTCCTCTGGCTCCGGCCATCGAGGGCCTCCACCCGTGTTTTTCTTTATTGCATTTTCTTCCTGGTAGCTTAGGCTTTAAAAACCCCTAAAAAATTCCAAGATCCATCGCTTAAATCGCTCAATCAAGCACCTTGGCCGGGGCGCACCTCCGGCCGTGCATCTCCATTTCGATTCGACCATCCCCAAGGGCATTCGAGGGTCCAGGCATTTTGCCCTGGACCCCTTGACTTTGTTTGCAGGTCCAAGCCACTTCACGAGCGCCTGGAGGCGAGTTTTGGAGCTCGCCGGAGCAGCAGCAGCCTCCCAGCTCCGCCCGCTGCCCGAGAGCACCACGGGCTTCCCCGTGGATTTTGAACGCCCCCAGGAGATAGAGGACCGTCCCAGGAGCCTCCACGGTCATTTTGAAGCACATTCGTCACCGGCGGAGGGAGATTGAGGTCGGGGAAGCTCGCCTTCGCCGGCGTTCTTCCCAGTTCTTGCAACCCTCTTCCCAGCCGTCCGATCGAGGAGGAGCTCCAGATTGAGCAGCGGCCGTTGGATCTTCCTCGGCCTCGACCGTCAGATCACCTCAGGAGGATCTAATCTCGGCCGCTGATCCTCGAAGCGTCATCGGCCGTCCAGAGCTTGCCACGTGGATAAGTGAAGCGCGCCCAGCCGTTGGATCGTCTCCCGTCGTCCCAGCCGTTGGATGTGTGCCACGCGTCCTCATCAGAGCCCCGGAGCGAGGGTATTTTGCATCCCAACCCTCGCGATTTTTGTATTTATTTATTAGTCTATAAACCTTCGTCTGTAGTTTAAATATTTTGTAAAATTTGCAAGGAGACCCCTAGGTTTTCTTTATTTGCAGTTAGGTCCCTCGCCACGTCACCTCACGTGACCAGTTCACGTGAGGTGTGGGCATTTTGCAGAGGTATCCTTGGTCTTTTGTCTATTTCGTTTTAGCCCTAAAACTTTCAGAGCACGTGTAATATTTCTGGGTATTTTGCATGTTAACCCCCAGACTTTTGTGAAATTGCGTTTCAGTCCCTCCCAGGCGCGTGCAAGTCACGCGCCCTGGTGGGTAATTTGTGGGCATACCCCAGCGGGTTTTGTAATTGCTTTTTGGTTCCAAAACTTGAATATATAGTGTAATATTTCGTGGAAAATTGCATTGTTGTCCCTGGATGTTTCTTAAATTGCATTTATGCCCTTGCCAGTACTGTTTAATGTTGGGACCCTTGTTTTAATTGTTTAAGATATCATTTTAACCCCAAAAATCTCACAAAAATAGGATTAGGTTTCTGGATAGGTGTACTTTAACGCCCATATTTTAGTTTTTGATTTTACTTTAATTTTGTATTTATTAAAAATCAAAAACACCTATTTTGTGCACTGTCTAGCTTAGAAAATACCAAAAAAATATCAAAACACCTCTAAAAATTCCAAAAAAATTCACCTAGTGTCTATTTTATGCTACTTTAGTGTCAGTCCAAAAATCATTAAAAATCTCAAAAGAAAAACACTAAAAAAATTAAAAACACTCAAAAACTTCAAAAAAATATATAAAATAGTAGAAAAACCTAAAAATTGCAAACTCAGCTTTTGTTTCTTCCTTATCTTGTTCTTTTTATTAGAAAAATAGTGTGAAATATTTTTGCTACTGGTTTCTATTTTTGAATCCCATTTTTATCACAGCCAGCCCTATTCTCACTGTTTTCCTTTATTTCAGCCCTTAAAAATACCAAAAACACCTAGAAAAATCCCCAAAAATCACAAAAACAGTAAAAAACCCTAAAAAGACTAAAAACATTTTATTCCTGAATTTTTGAGCATTTTTGTGCATTTTTATAAATCTTTTACTTTGCCTTGTTTTATATTGCCTTTACTTCCCAATATTGAAAAAGAAAATAAAAATTATAAAATATAAAATATAAAAATCAAAAAAATCAAAAATCAAAATACAAAATTAAAAATTATAAAAAAAAAATTAATTAAAAATTAAAAACCCACAAAAATTTGATTGACTTGCTTGCTTAGTGTAGACACTTCACACACTCACACATTTTAGCATTTTTGCTAGGACTACACTATTTGCTCCCTGTGTTCGAACTCTCTGCATACTTGCCCTTTACATCATTTGTGCAGAGTTAAAAATAAATCTTAACTCACACCTGTTTTTCATTGCTTGATTTGCTTGTGGGTTATTTGTTGATTAAACCAGGATCTTGTAGTGGTTAAGACACCGACTGTTGACTCGCCTTGTGAGTCAATACAACCGCTCTCGATCCCGCGTTTATCAAATGGCGCCGTTGCCGGGGAGCAACAGCTTGTAGTTCATTTTTATTTGTTTGTGTGTTTGTTTACCATAGCATTATCCTTCTCTTACATTTTGATATACATCTTGATTGAACTGTCTGACCATCTCTTTTGTCTTCTTGCGAGGGACCGCGGAGCGAGGCGGGTGGCTTAGGTGACCCGACGCAACCTTGGGACGTGGAGCCGGCTTTTCTTGAGCCAAGCCGGCAGGAGAGAGCAAGGAGAGTGAGAGAGAGGCTTAGATTAGTTTTTATTTTATTTGTGAGAGAGTAATATTCAATTAATTTGTAATAACACAGGACTTGGACTTAGACATTCGGGCCTAATTTCCGGGTGTTTGTTCACCCGGGGGCTCACCGCCGTTTTCCTCGTGTTTTCATCGCAGTCATTTTTCGGTTTTGAGTTTCATTTTTCACTTTCTTTTGTGGATTGAGCCCCTAGACTTAGGATTTTCTGTTGATTGTGACGTAGATTATTAAGGCCCAACACCTAATAGACTATCTGTTCCTATAGAACGTAATTGGACCTTAATAAAATCCACCAAAAAAAAAAAGTTAGTTTGATCTGATTCGAGACCACGTGCCGTTAGGAGTCACATACAGCGCTGGCAGGACCCGTTGTGGCGGGCACCGAGTGACTCCCAAGATCGGACTCCGGACTTGATTCGATTGACTAGCTATAGTTCTTCACGATCAGTAGAAATTGCCTGTTCTAGGACGATTTCCGCCTGCATTTCGCCATATAGATTAGGTTTAAATATTCTGCTTTGCATCCCGCATGGAGAGAGCTGGGATTCGCTGTAAGTCTTCTTACTTTGCACGCATCATTTAGGCACAAAGGTGAGATCTCCATCTTTGTGCCGACTTGCACGGCTTTTCCGACTCTTTTCTCCCTCTGTTTTTGGACAAAGTAGAATAAAAGGAAAAATACAAAAACGTTAGGCGCTTGTTTGAATTGACTCAAAAGAAGCGATAACACCAAAAAAAAATTAAAAAAGGGACTGCTAAAGAAAACTTGACCAAAATAAAAACGGTAATTGGATTCATTGCTTGGGGAGAGTAACACCCTCACTTGTTTTCAGGTTGCATAGGAAGGTTTCCTTCCCAGTGAGGTGAGCGCCTCGTAAGGATTAGAGCCCAAAACCCAACTTGTGGCTGCCTTGTGTATCGCCTGGATTTCCGAAGTATTGGCGCTACTATCGTACGTAGTCGAGTAGGACTTGGTCGCCATTGGTGACTCTCTGTTGTGAGAGCGCCGACCCTGTCCGAAGTACCGAGCCTAGGCCACGCCTTCACGGGTGTGTCTGTCTCACCGGCTGCGTCCGAGTAGGACCTTGTACGCTCACGGGTGATTCCGTTGCGAGCGAGGTCCGAAGTATCGGTTTCGCCTATCGGCTTCCTCCCTCTTTTCTTTGGCTGAGTAGGGATCCGGGAAGGGTTACAAGGACCTCAAAAAGCGCAAGTTACAGGTTACACAGGAGGAGGACAAGTACGGGGACACTCTCCTGGCAGTACTCTCTCTCCTATAGGCGTAGCGCTCTAAGGACTCGTGAAAAGATAATTGCCTGAAGAACAAGCTAAAAATTGACAAGATAAAAGCCGAACCTTTACGGCTTCACGAGTTGAGTTGGTGAATCTACCCTTGCTTTGTGTTTGATTTCTAGATTTATTAAGGTCAAGATCAAAAACACCGCACAATTGTGCAAAATTTTGTTGTATCTCATTTTCTCCTTTTTCTTGCATCTTCCCCGCTCTTTCCGAACAATCAAGATGATGGGACGGAGGTCTCTTAGGCCGACCTTGTCGGCACCGCTATCCAGCACTCCTCCCTACTCATCTAGGAATAACTCGGAGAGCCCGCTCTCCGAACCTGAGTTCACATCCACCCTGTTCCCCCTCGACCACCCTTCCTATTCTCCTTCCCTCAGTCCAATCATTTCAGAGTTCAGTGCATCACAGAGTTCAGCTCATTCATCAGCACCTGAAATGGCCTCGTTTGCATTTTCAGAGAATCAAGCAATGGCAGACAGAGGCGAGCATCCAGATGACCACGAGGACCCTCCATTCATCATCGATCAAGTGGCCATCAACAATTCATTGCTAGCATCCATGGAGACCATGCAGAGACAGATCAGGGACCAGGGTGCATTCATGGGTGATCTCATGAGGGAATTAGCTCAGATGAGAGAGCACAGAGCTGGAGGATGCGGTGGCGGAGAAGGAGGAGGACCCGATGCAGGAGGAGGTGACCCAGACGGTGAGCGACCGCCACAGACCATAATGAGGGAATTGCACAACCCAGCTTCATCCCTCACTCACCGGTGGATCAGACTCCCACCAATCCTTGGAGACTTCGAGCTTCGGCACAACACTATTCAGATGCTACCCAAATTCCATGGGCTGCCGACCGAAGAGCCACACCTCCACCTCCAAGAGTTCGAGATGATCTGCAGCACAATCCATGATCGGTTGTTGACCGAGGACACTATCAGGATGATCGCCTTTCCATTCTCATTGGTTGACAGAGCCGCTTACTGGCTCAAACACCTGGGGCGATTCGTCGACACGTGGGCAGATCTCCGGTCCGCATTCTTGAAGAAATATTATCCTCTTGGCCGGACAAATGCAGCCAGAGCTATGATCAGCAACTTTGTGATGATCCCAAATGAACAGTTTCACGAAGCATGGGATCGATTCAGAGAGCTCATAGACCGGTGTCCTCATCACGATATTTCCAAGCCCAATCTGGTGCAGAGTTTTTTCTGTGGGCTGACACCGGAGCTGCAAGGGCTTGTGAACGCCTCTTGTGGTGGATCATATTTCTCCAAGGGAGAGGACGACGTCTGGGCCATCTACGAAGGCATGGCAGAGAATTCCACAGTGATGACCCAGGCTCGTGTCTATACACAGCAGAAGCCCCCGCAAGGAGCGGGATCATTTCAGAGGATCGCACGCATCGATGCCGGTCCTAGCACAACGTCGGCAGCCGCAGCCCAAGCCGAATCAGCCGCAGCCGACATGGGAATCATCAGTGAAAAGCTGGATCGCATGGAGATCCTTGAAAAGAAGCAGAACCAAGGTCTAGCCCAGATGGACCTTCTGACCAAGACAATGAGTGACCTGAAAACCCAGATCCTATGCATTCAGGAGGCACAGGCCCATTCACAACAGCCTCCCAGGTCACAGGTTGCTTCCAGCAGCAACAATCCCAACCAGGCATCCACCTCGTACCGCCAGGTGAACCACATCCAGGCGGAGCCGGTTCCATTGTTGCAGTACCATCCAGAGCCACAGCCATCTCAGGAGACTCAGATGGTGGTGTATCAGCAGGAGCAACCACTGGCAGTTCTCCCTCCACCTTCCTTTGAGCAGGAACCGTTGATGGAAGTCAACGGGATATGGTATGACCGATACCCGCAGCCCGCAATCCGCAGGGATCACCCCGGATTCCGTTGGGGTAATGGTGCTTCCTCATCCCAACAGCATCCTCCTGCTCAAGGACAGCAGAGCAGCCAGCCTCAACAACACCAGCAGCAGCCCCATTTCCAGCAGGGACAGACGTCCGGTTCTCAGGGTCCAGCCTTTGAGAACCCTGCACTCGATGATCTTGCCCGCTTGCTATCTGAACAGCGAGCATCCTTCAGGCAAGAAATGGATGAGTTCCGACAGGAAATGCGGGAATTCATCAAAGGCAAGGCCGCCATACCCGCTCAGATCGAACCAAACCCTAATAATTTCAAAAGAAAATCTGAGCAGGTAGAGTTCATAGAGGGTGCCTCTCCTAGTGAAAATTTGAATGATATGTCTTCTTTTGTGCATGATGCGGATTTTGTGACTACTAGGAGCGGTAGGATACCAGCCGGCGGCGCCTCTTCTGAGCGACAGCCAGACGCAGGATCAGGAGCGCCAGAGGAGCAGAGGAGCGGTGCTGATGCCGCTACAGATGGTGTAGAAGACGGTGGTGCTGATGCCACCAATGATGGAGCCCAGGATGACGGTGCTGATGCCGTCGTGATACCAGCTGAAGACGGTGGTGCTGAAGCCGCCATTTTGGGAGATGAACCAGAGCGCGGTGCTGATGCCGCGAAGACCGGTGCTAGTGGTGGTGCTGAGGCCACCACATCTATTCCTGTTGAGCCAACTTCTGTGACTTCACCACATTTTGTATCTAGAGATTGTGGGAAGAGAGACAAAAACAACAAAAATATGAATAAAGGAAAGGTTTCTGTTCAAAATGCGGATCCATATGTGTTGAATGATGATTTTTGTATGGATTCCCCACCTTCACAGGCACAGGAACCGATTCCTAAGCCCCCATCTGAGGAGGCTCCTAGCATCCCCTTTCCCGAGGCACTCCGCCGAGCGAAGGGGAATAAAAAAGAAAATCCTAAAAAGAACCAACAGGTAGAGTTCAGCAATGAGATGATTGACAGATTCCATATCCAGCTGACTCTACGAGAAGCGTTTGAGCATATCCCCTTCTTCAAGAAGAATCTGAAAGAAACAACTACTGTCCGAAGAAGGAAGAGGCACAGAGATCAAATCCATATGCTCACGCATAACACTTGCTGCGCCATTCAGAACACATTGCCAGCCAAGCGACCAGACGCAGGAGCTCCCTATGTCAGATGCAAGATTCAGGAGCAGCAGTTTGATCGTACTCTATTAGACAGCGGCTCTTCAATTAATCTCCTTCCGGCAGCCTTGCTCAAGCAGTTCGAGTTTGGCCCTCTTCTTCGAAGCAGAACCGTCCTTCAGTTTGCTGATAGGTCGATTAAGAGGCCGAAGGGGTTGTTGAAAGACGTGGTCGTTACCATTCAGGGCCTGAAATTCCCCGTGGACTTTGTTGTGTTGGACATGGAGATCCCTGAGTCGGTAACTGATGCCCCCATCATTCTCGGACGTCCATTCTTGGCCACAGCCAAGGCGGTGACCGACCATGATAGTGGGAAGGTATGCTTTCGCGTAGAGGGCGAAACCATACAAATAGAGACGATCGAAGAAATCAGAGCCAGAGAGGCAGAATGCTCAGAGCAGTCCAGCGAAGCAGAGCAGCTGACAGAGGAAGAGCTAGACATCCACCAGGTTTGTGACTTTGAGATGTCCGATGATGAATTCAGTTGGAAAGATCCCGCCGCACCGACCCTCGCCTTGCCTGCAGATTCACTCTATCTACAGCTCATGGCAGTCGAGAGCCGGGAGAGCACATTCCTGGATGAGGATATTTCTGAGGCTGACAGTGTTGTGATGAGTGGTGCCGAAGAGTTTCGATCTTGCTCGTCATCTTCTGATCCCTCGGATTCAGACATTGATTGGGATGAATTTGACGATTATTTGCCTTGTCTGATTCCTTCTGAGCTGACAGCCATGACAGAGTGCGAGCCAGTGCAGTGTATTGATGATTCAGCAGGCCGCCCTTCGTCAGACACTCATGCTGAGCGAGAGTTCTCCCATGCAGACTTGGTTGCGTTTACACAGTCATATCAGAAGCCAGATCTGCCACCTCCCAGTTGTCCTGAAAGAAAACCTCTGCCGCAGTCTATGAAGTACAGATTCCTTGCTGGAGAGCCAGAAATGCACCCAGTCATCATCTCAGCAGATTTGACTGGAGAACAAGAATCTCGTCTGATGAAGGTTCTTGAAAGAAACCGCAAGGCAATCGGTTGGAGTATAGCTGATCTCCAGGGGCTGAGCCCAAAGCTTTGCTCTCACCACATCTATCTTGAAGATAATGCTAAGTCGTCGCGTGAGTTCCAACGACGGCTGAACCCGAATCTTCGAGACGTAGTCATGAAAGAAATTTCCAAGTGGTGGAGCGCTGATTTCATCTATCCCATCTCCGACTCTAAATGGGTTAGTCCACTCCATGTGGTACCTAAGAAGACGGGTATCACTACAGTTGTAAATGAGTCTGGAGAGGAGATCGCTACCAGAGTACCAACTTCTTGGAGGGTCTGTGTGGACTACAGACGATTGAATGAGGCCACCAAGAAGGATCACTTCCCGCTACCATTTATTGATCAGATTATCGAGCGGTTAGCCGGGAAGAGCCATTACTGTTTTCTTGATGGGTACTCTGGATATAATCAAGTGGCCATTGCGCCCGAAGACCAGGAGAAAACGACATTCACCTGTCCGTTTGGGACCTATGCTTTCAGACGGATGCCCTTTGGTCTATGTAACGCTCCGGCGACATTCCAAAGGTGCATGTTGTCCATCTTCTCGGACATGGTGGGTGACTGTTTAGAGGTCTTCATGGATGACTTCTCGGTCTATGGCGATGGGTTTGATGCTTGTCTTGACTGCCTAGACCGTGTGCTGAAGCGCTGCATAGAGGTCAATCTTGTCTTATCCTGGGAGAAGAGTCATTTCATGATGACTCAAGGGACGGTCCTTGGTCATATCGTCTCCAACAGGGGCATGGAGGTCGATCCGGCTAAGGTGGACATCATCAGAAAACTCAATCCACCGTCCAATCTGCGTCAGTTACGGTCTTTTCTGGGGCATGTCGGTTTCTACCGACGGTTTATTCAGGACTTCAGTCGAATTGCCCGACCGTTAACTGACTTGCTGACCAAAGACACCGAGTTTATTGTTAATGATAAGTGTCTTGAATCTTTTGAGACTCTCAAAAACATGGTTGTTTCAGCTCCTGTCCTTCAGCCACCCGATTGGTCTCTCCCATTCGAGATCATGACGGATGCTTCAGATTTTGCCGTTGGGGCTGTGCTTGGACAGAGGAGGGATGGTTTACCGTTTGCCATTCACTACGCCAGCCGGACTTTGGATGCCGCGCAACGGAATTACACTGTAACTGAGAAAGAGATGCTGGCCGTAGTTTTTGCTCTTGATAAGTATCGATCATATATTCTTGGATCTAGAGTGACAATTTACACCGATCACACCGCCATCCGGTACTTAATGGCTAAGAAGGACGCCAAAGCACGTCTGACCAGATGGATCCTTCTACTCCAGGAATTTGATATTGAAATTAAGGATAAGCCTGGAGTCAAGAATGTGGTGGCGGATCATCTCTCCAGATTGGAGAATCTTGAGGAATCCGAGCCCAGCGCACCTATAACTGAGACATTCCCAGATGAGGCGATCTTGGCTGTCACCTCACTCCCGTGGTACGCCGACTTTGTAAACTATCTTGTTGCCAAGACAGTCCCTCAGGGTTGGCCCAGGCAGAAACTTGAGACCTTCCTAGCTAAGGCCAAGTTTTATCATTGGGAGGATCCCGTCCTTTATCATGAAGGAGGGGATAGTATCTGGAGGAGGTGCATTCCTCAAGAAGAGCAGCATAGCGTCCTCACATACTGCCACAAGCTTGAGGCAGGAGGACATCATTCAGGAAAAAGGACAGCACAGAAGGTGCTTCAATCCGGCCTATGGTGGTCTACTCTCTTCAAGGATTCTGATGAGTTCGTGAAGAGATGTACTGACTGTCAGAAAATGGGAACCTGCGGACAGAGAGACATGATGCCCATGCAACCCATTCACTTCTGTGAGGTTTTTGATGCATGGGGGATTGATTTCATGGGCCCATCTCCTAAGAGTCAGGGATTCGAGCATATTTTGCTCGCTGTGGACTATGTCAGCCGATGGGTTGAGGCCATCCCCGCCCGAGCCGCAGATTCTAAAACCGTTTGCAAATTTTTGAGGAAAAATATCATTTCACGGTTCGGTGTACCTAGAGTCTTGATTTCAGACGGGGGGTCTCATTTCATCAATGACAAAGTCAGGGCCCTTGCAGACGAGTTCGGTATTGACCATCGGGTTGCCACTCCTTATCACCCTCAGACTAATGGTCTTGCCGAAGTATCGAACAGGGAGATAAAGACTATCTTGCAGAAAGTTGTCCGCCCAGACCGAAAAGATTGGTCGCAACTTTTGGACTCGGTCCTGTGGGCCTATCGGACATCTTTCAAGAATCCATTAGGGACATCTCCCTTTCGTCTCGTTTATGGCAAGCCGTGCCATTTGCCAGTGGAGATCAAACACAAATCTTTTTGGGCAGTTACTGAGTTGCTTCTAGATCCAGAAAGTATAGAAGACCAAAGAAGAGCTGAATTGGCAGCCCTGGAGGAGTTGAGAGATACAGCCTTCTCCAACAGCCTACAGTACAAAGAGAAAGTGAAGACATGGCATGATTCGCATATCAGCCATAAACAGTTTGAGCCAGATCAGAGAGTATGGTTGTTCGATTCCAGGCTGAAGTTATTTCCAGGGAAATTGCAGAGCAAGTGGAAAGGACCGTATGTGGTCAGGAAGGTACATGACAATGGCAGCATCGACATATCCGAACCGTCATCTTCCGCTACCTTCCGCGTCAATGGTCAACGCTTGAAACTATATCTTGATCATGATCCACCGACCATTGACGTTGCCCCCATTCTTCTGGTATGAGATGTGTCTTTTGACTCTCATCATCTACATCTCATACATGGTGATCAATGCTCTTTTCCGCTGTACAGATCCATCTGTTTATATCACTCTATTGTCTGCTGATTTATTTTCTTCTTTTCTTCTTTTCTTCTTTTCCTTTTCTATTTTCTGTATCTATCAAAAAGGTGCCGCCCTTGTAGACAGTTTTCCATACTTAGGACGTACTTTGTCCTAAGTATAGGGGGGTTGGCACCCCGAGTTTTTCTATTCTTTTCAGTCCTCTCCATTGTCTCCTCTTCTTGTCTATACTTAGGGATATTTTACCCTAAGTATAGGGGGAGACAATCTGAGTACGATCTGTCCATTCCCACCCTTGACCCTCCCTGCTTTGTGAACAGTCTGCTATACTTAGGATTATTCGATCCTAAGTATAGGGGGGACGGTCAACTTCTGATTCATTGATTCATCCATTCATTCTTTAGACTTGCCTATACTTAGTACGTGTCATGTCTTCTCTTTTCTCTCTGATCTATGAGGACATAGCTCAAGCTAAGTATAGGGGGGTCGTATATACTACGTATATACTTTAGCCATAACTCGTACTTTCCTAATAATATGGCTAAAAATTCTTTAAAATTCATTAAAAATCCTTAATAAAAAGATGTGGTTATTCCTCAAATTCTTTTTGTATTTACTGATTAATAAATCAGGTGAAAATGTTTTTTTGCAAAATGTTTGAAAAATAGTTTGAAAACCTTTGTGAACATCTATTGAAAACTATTTTGAAAATATTTTGTTTCGTGTTTTCAACCTGTGTAAAAATGTGTGGTTTGTAAAACTTATTTTCTTTGTGTGAAATAAAATTTTTGGAAAATGATTTGCAAATGGTTTGAAAAATGGTTGCAAAAATGATTTGAAAAACCTATATATACTATTTTGAAAGCCTTTGCAAAATGATTTTCAAAATGTGTGTAAAATGTTTGTAAAAATTATTTTGGACTATAGTTTTCAAAAATTGTGTGTAAATTGTTTTCAAATAAGTTTGAGGAATACTAACATCACACCAAAATCCACTAACTATATATAGATGTATAAAATTGATCACTTACCCTGTAAATTCTTAAAATCCACTTCTTGTATATATAAAGAAGCACTCCCGTGTACATATTTTCACCTAGTTTTTAGCCAAAATCTGTTTGTTTCAAAAAAATTCCCAAAAACATTTGCAAAACTAAAATCCAAAAACATTTGAAAAATCTTTTTGAAAAAGACAAAAAAAATGCATCTGCATATGCATCATCATCATCTTTTCAAAAATCCATAAAAAGTTCAAAATCTTTGAAAAGTGCAGCACAAAAATATTTTCTGCATTACATTGCATAGCATTAGCATTTTTCGGATTGAGTTTGATAGTTGAACAAGTCTAAGTAAAATCCAGAGATTGGAGCTTGATTGGACCTTAAAATCTACCTAATAGCAGGAACCTTATAGGAACTGGGTTTGAGGTACTTCAGGTCTAGTTGACTTAATTCTTTGAGGATCACGGGACCTGGTTCAATGGATTCTTGACTGCCTAAGTAGAGTATTTCGGAGCACACGCACGACTCTTGTTGATAATGACCTAACTTGGACACCTGCACCTTTCACATAGCTCTCCACGGATGAGGTGGTGAGGAGGCAGTTTCCTTTGGCTTGGGGTAGCATATGAGGGTAGTACTTCTAGGCGGAACCTCTCTTCTTCTTATAGTGAAGGAAGTGCACCTCAACTTGGTCTAGTGGTGATGAAGTCTAAAGACAGAAGCCGTGGGTTGCAATAAAGCTTCAAAAGAGGGATAGTCTACTGGCTCAAGAGGAAAATTTCTTGTATATGCTGCTCATGTAGATATGTTGTACAGATGCAATTGAAAAAAAAAATGCAAAAAGAACTCCAAAAAAGTGGTGGGTCGGATTGAAAATTTAATAATCCCACCGGAGTATGTATATAGTTCAATGAAGCAAAAGCTTATGGTATCCATGTTACATCTCATGAAGCTAGCAGCGGGAGACTCAGCTACACTGGCTGAGCTTCCAAAAGTCTATACTTCTTCCCCCTCTTCTTGAGCCGGTTGCACTTGAACTTAGAAGGGAATACCCCGCTTCTCGAGGAAAGAGTTGCTAGACCGAGGCATTAGAGTTACCAGGTTGGGGGAGGTTGTTTCTTTGTCACTTCTGAGGTGGGGAGCTACATATCACTTACACTGTACGAGTCAGACTCATAGTCGTAAGAGTTTGCGTATGAGTTGAAGTATTTCTGACCTGGCTATTGAGGAGACTTGGACAGAGTTTTGGGATTCTCAAGGACTGTTGGATTTCAAACTTGGTTCTCATTAAGGTTCCGACCGCACTAAATTTCCAAAGGTCCGACTTAAGCTCTAAACTTCGATTTTGCAAAGACAAGTTCGATAATTGAACTTAATCTAATTTTCTTCTTTTTCTTTTCTTTCTTTTCTCTTTTTGCACTTATTGCATAAGTGTCTGCTAGGGACTAGCAAAGGTAAAGTATAGGGGGATGATGAATCCACATTTCATCATCTTTATTCTATCATTTTGGCACCTAAAACCCTAGCAAATGCCTATAAATAGCCTTAAATCAAGCATCTTAGCATCCATGCATATGCATCTCAACAGTGTGTAAATTACTGTAATTAAGGCCAAAATTATAGAATAAATGAAGAAAAGAAAAAGAATAAAATATTGTAAATATTTTATGACCCAAAACCCCCGAGACCTAGGCATCGCGATGAATAGGTCGACAAGGAATAAAGTAGGGGGAGATAAGGTCAGAAACACAGAGAAAATACCTATACATTTTATCTATTCTTTATTCATTTTGGGACCTATTTTTGGTTCCACTTTTTGTACATCAAATAAAGAAACTTTGTACATGAAAGTTGTAGATAATTTCATAAAGAAAAAGACAAAATTGATTTCACAGAAAAGTCATGTACAGACAAAAAGATATGGTCTGAATAAGAATCCAAAATCCCAACTTCCCAGACCCGTACCTCACAAACGACAACTCCAAATGCAGTGTACTCACCTTTAATTGTATATAGAATAAAATAATCTATCCAATGGTGGTGGTTTCGCATTTGGCGGAGCTACGGTCTGAAAGTTGAGTTTTGGACCCACATTGTACCTTGTACAGATTAAAATATTCAACTTATTCTGTATTCATTATTTATTCATTTTTATAATTTTATATTATTGTAAATATTACTTATAATATATATGTACATTGAAATCAAAATAAAAAATGCAAAGAAACCACAAAATAAAAATACTTGTATAAAAGGTACATAGGTATACTCCCTATACATATACCTATACAAACATACTTGTATTTCATTAAATATACAAAACACATCAGAAAAATAAAATAAAAATATAATTATGTATATAAAAGTATGTTATAATTTTATAAAATCATAGATAAAAATAATAAGATTAAAGATACATAAAATAAAATAAAATATCAAAATACATAGGTATTATACCTATATAGGGTTAAAAAGGCAACTTGTAAAAATATATGTCATAAAAATAAATAAAAATCAGAATAAAATACTACATAAAATTTTGAACATATTTTATTTTATAACTTTTATTTAATTCGGGCATTTATTATTTTAATTTGAATTTCCAAAACTTTTCCGCGGGGTTTTTCCTGGTTGGTCCACGTGGACCAACCAGGAGGCGGTCAGCATTGACCCTAGGTCAACTGCCTGCCTTCCCCCACCTACCGCCTGTCAGACCTGGGTTTTCACCCATCTTTGACGAGATTTTCCAGCCGTGCCTTGCATCTTTTTGAGATGATTTCTTCGCATCTTTTCTTCCTCGTTATGCGGTGAATCAAGTCCAAGTGAAACCTTGGACTTTGGATCACTGAGGCGATCAGGGCACCTTGATCTTTGGAGCTCCTCAGCCACTGAGTCAAACCAATAAAACCAACATCCCATTTTCAAATCGATTTTGAGTCCCCTTGGTCCACCCCTCTCCGCCTCTCTTGTGCTCCAATCGCTCGCCGGAGGTGACAGCTTCGCCGCGAGCCTTTCAGCCAGGGCGTTTGAGGTCGAGGGAGCCTCCACCACCTCCGCCAAGTGCCGGCGTCGAGGTATCCCTTTTTCCTCTGGCTCCGGCCATCGAGGGCCTCCACCCGTGTTTTTCTTTATTGCATTTTCTTCCTGGTAGCTTAGGCTTTAAAAACCCCTAAAAAATTCCAAGATCCATCGCTTAAATCGCTCAATCAAGCACCTTGGCCGGGGCGCACCTCCGGCCGTGCATCTCCATTTCGATTCGACCATCCCCAAGGGCATTCGAGGGTCCAGGCATTTTGCCCTGGACCCCTTGACTTTGTTTGCAGGTCCAAGCCACTTCACGAGCGCCTGGAGGCGAGTTTTGGAGCTCGCCGGAGCAGCAGCAGCCTCCCAGCTCCGCCCGCTGCCCGAGAGCACCACGGGCTTCCCCGTGGATTTTGAACGCCCCCAGGAGATAGAGGACCGTCCCAGGAGCCTCCACGGTCATTTTGAAGCACATTCGTCACCGGCGGAGGGAGATTGAGGTCGGGGAAGCTCGCCTTCGCCGGCGTTCATTCCCAGTTCTTGCAACCCTCTTCCCAGCCGTCCGATCGAGGAGGAGCTCCAGATTGAGCAGCGGCCGTTGGATCTTCCTCGGCCTCGACCGTCAGATCACCTCAGGAGGATCTAATCTCGGCCGCTGATCCTCCGAAGCGTCATCGGCCGTCCAGAGCTTGCCACGTGGATAAGTGAAGCGCGCCCAGCCGTTGGATCGTCTCCCGTCGTCCCAGCCGTTGGATGTGTGCCACGCGTCCTCATCAGAGCCCCGGAGCGAGGGTATTTTGCATCCCAACCCTCGCGATTTTTGTATTTATTTATTAGTCTATAAACCTTCGTCTGTAGTTTAAATATTTTGTAAAATTTGCAAGGAGACCCCTAGGTTTTCTTTATTTGCAGTTAGGTCCCTCGCCACATCACCTCACGTGACCAGTTCACGTGAGGTGTGGGCATTTTGCAGAGGTATCCTTGGTCTTTTGTCTATTTCGTTTTAGCCCTAAAACTTTCAGAGCACGTGTAATATTTCTGGGTATTTTGCATGTTAACCCCCAGACTTTTGTGAAATTGCGTTTCAGTCCCATCCCAGGCGCGTGCAAGTCACGCGCCCTGGTGGGTAATTTGTGGGCATACCCCAGCGGGTTTTGTAATTGCTTTTTGGTTCCAAAACTTGAATATATAGTGTAATATTTCGTGGAAAATTGCATTGTTGTCCCTGGATGTTTCTTAAATTGCATTTATGCCCTTGCCAGTACTGTTTAATGTTGGGACCCTTGTTTTAATTGTTTAAGATTTCATTTTAACCCCAAAAATCTCACAAAAATAGGATTAGGTTTCTGGATAGGTGTACTTTAACGCCCATATTTTAGTTTTTGATTTTACTTTAATTTTGTATTTATTAAAAATCAAAAACACCTATTTTGTGCACTGTCTAGCTTAGAAAATACCAAAAAAATATCAAAACACCTCTAAAAATTCCAAAAAAATTCACCTAGTGTCTATTTTATGCTACTTTAGTGTCAGTCCAAAAATCATTAAAAATCTCAAAAGAAAAACACTAAAAAAATTAAAACACTCAAAAACTTCAAAAAAATATATAAAATAGTAGAAAAACCTAAAAATTGCAAACTCAGCTTCTGTTTCTTCCTTATCTTGTTCTTTTTATTAGAAAAATAGTGTGAAATATTTTTGCTACTGGTTTCTATTTTTGAATCCCATTTTTATCACAGCCACCCTATTCTCACTGTTTTCTTTATTTCAGCCCTTAAAAATACCAAAAACACCTAGAAAAATCCCCAAAAATCACAAAAACAGTAAAAAACCCTAAAAAGACTAAAAACATTTTATTCCTGAATTTTTGAGCATTTTTGTGCATTTTTATAAATCTTTTACTTTGCCTTGTTTTATATTGCCTTTACTTCCCAATATTGAAAAAGAAAATAAAAATTATAAAATATAAAATATAAAAATCAAAAAAAATCAAAAATCAAAATACAAAATTAAAAATTATAAAAAAAAAATTAATTAAAAATTAAAAACCCACAAAAATTTGATTGACTTGCTTGCTTAGTGTAGACACTTCACACACTCACACATTTTAGCATTTTTGCTAGGACTACACTATTTGCTCCCTGTGTTCGAACTCTCTGCATACTTGCCCGTTACATCATTTGTGCAGAGTTAAAAATAAATCTTAACTCACACCTGTTTTTCATTGCTTGATTTGCTTGTGGGTTATTTGTTGATTAAACCAGGATCTTGTAGTGGTTAAGACACCGACTGTTGACTCGCCTTGTGAGTCAATACAACCGCTCTCGATCCCGCGTTTATCAAATGGCGCCGTTGCCGGGGAGCAACAGCTTGTAGTTCATTTTTATTTGTTTGTGTGTTTGTTTACCATAGCATTATCCTTCTCTTACATTTTGATATACATCTTGATTGAACTGTCTGACCATCTCTTTTGTCTTCTTGCGAGGGACCGCGGAGCGAGGCGGGTGGCTTAGGTGACCCGACGCAACCTTGGGACGTGGAGCCGGCTTTTCTTGAGCCAAGCCGGCAGGAGAGAGCAAGGAGAGTGAGAGAGAGGCTTAGATTAGTTTTATTTTATTTGTGAGAGAGTAATATTCAATTAATTTTGTAATAACACAGGACTTGGACTTAGACATTCGGGCCTAATTTCCGGGTGTTTGTTCACCCGGGGGCTCACCGCCGTTTTCCTCGTGTTTTCATCGCAGTCATTTTTCGGTTTTGAGTTTTCATTTTTCACTTTCTTTTGTGGATTGAGCCCCTAGACTTAGGATTTTCTGTTGATTGTGACGTAGATTATTAAGGCCCAACACCTAATAGACTATCTGTCCTATAGAACGTAATTGGACCTTAATAAAATTCCACCAAAAAAAAAAGTTAGTTTATCTGATTCGAGACCACGTGCCGTAGGAGTCACATACAGCGCTGGCAGGACCCGTTGTGGCGGGCACCGAGTGACTCCCAAGATCGGACTCCGGACTTGATTCGATTGACTAGCTATAGTTCTTCACGATCAGTAGAAATTGCCTGTTCTAGGACGATTTCCGCCTGCATTTCGCCATATAGATTAGGTTTAAATATTCTGCTTTGCATCCCGCATGGAGAGAGCTGGGATTCGCTGTAAGTCTTCTTACTTTGCACGCATCATTTAGGCACAAAGGTGAGATCTCCATCTTTGTGCCGACTTGCACGGCTTTTCCGACTCTTTTCTCCCTCTGTTTTTGGACAAAGTAGAATAAAAGGAAAAATACAAAAACGTTAGGCGCTTGTTTGAATTGACTCAAAAGAAGCGATAACACCAAAAAAAAATTAAAAAAGGGACTGTTAAAGAAAACTTGACCAAAATAAAAACGGTAATTGGATTCATTGCTTGGGGAGAGTAACACCCTCACTTGTTTTCAGGTTGCATAGGAAGGTTTCCTTCCCAGTGAGGTGAGCGCCTCGTAAGGATTAGAGCCCAAAACCCAACTTGTGGCTGCCTTGTGTATCGCCTGGATTTCCGAAGTATTGGCGCTACTATCGTACGTAGTCGAGTAGGACTTGGTCGCCATTGGTGACTCTCTGTTGTGAGAGCGCCGACCCTGTCCGAAGTACCGAGCCTAGGCCACGCCTTCACGGGTGTGTCTGTCTCACCGGCTGCGTCCGAGTAGGACCTTGTACGCTCACGGGTGATTCCGTTGCGAGCGAGGTCCGAAGTATCGGTTTCGCCTATCGGCTTCCTCCCTCTTTTCTTTGGCTGAGTAGGGATCCAGGAAGGGTTACAAGGACCTCAAAAAGCGCAAGTTACAGGTTACACAGGGAGGGAGGACAAGTACGGGGACACTCTCCTGGCAGTACTCTCTCTCCTATAGGCGTAGCGCTCTAAGAACTCGTGAAAAGATAATTGCCTGAAGAACAAGCTAAAAATTGACAAGATAAAAGCCGAACCTTACGGCTTCACGAGTTGAGTTGGTGAATCTACCCTTGCTTTGTGTTTGATTTCTAGATTTATTAAGGTCAAGATCAAAAACACCGCACAATTGTGCAAAATTTTGTTGTATCTCATTTTCTCCTTTTTCTTGCATCTTCCCCGCTCTTTCCGAACAATCAAGATGATGGGACGGAGGTCTCTTAGGCCGACCTTGTCGGCACCGCTATCCAGCACTCCTCCCTACTCATCTAGGAATAACTCGGAGAGCCCGCTCTCCGAACCTGAGTTCACATCCACCCTGTTCCCCCTCGACCACCCTTCCTATTCTCCTTCCCTCAGTCCAATCATTTCAGAGTTCAGTGCATCACAGAGTTCAGCTCATTCATCAGCACCTGAAATGGCCTCGTTTGCATTTTCAGAGAATCAAGCAATGGCAGACAGAGGCGAGCATCCAGATGACCACGAGGACCCTCCATTCATCATCGATCAAGTGGCCATCAACAATTCATTGCTAGCATCCATGGAGACCATGCAGAGACAGATCAGGGACCAGGGTGCATTCATGGGTGATCTCATGAGGGAATTAGCTCAGATGAGAGAGCACAGAGCTGGAGGATGCGGTGGCGGAGAAGGAGGAGGACCCGATGCAGGAGGAGGTGACCCAGACGGTGAGCGACCGCCACAGACCATAATGAGGGAATTGCACAACCCAGCTTCATCCCTCACTCACCGGTGGATCAGACTCCCACCAATCCTTGGAGACTTCGAGCTTCGGCACAACACTATTCAGATGCTACCCAAATTCCATGGGCTGCCGACCGAAGAGCCACACCTCCACCTCCAAGAGTTCGAGATGATCTGCAGCACAATCCATGATCGGTTGTTGACCGAGGACACTATCAGGATGATCGCCTTTCCTTTCTCATTGGTTGACAGAGCCGCTTACTGGCTCAAACACCTGGGGCGATTCGTCGACACGTGGGCAGATCTCCGGTCCGCATTCTTGAAGAAATATTATCCTCTTGGCCGGACAAATGCAGCCAGAGCTATGATCAGCAACTTTGTGATGATCCCAAATGAACAGTTTCACGAAGCATGGGATCGATTCAGAGAGCTCATAGACCGGTGTCCTCATCACGATATTTCCAAGCCCAATCTGGTGCAGAGTTTTTTCTGTGGGCTGACACCGGAGCTGCAAGGGCTTGTGAACGCCTCTTGTGGTGGATCATATTTCTCCAAGGGAGAGGACGACGTCTGGGCCATCTACGAAGGCATGGCAGAGAATTCCACAGTGATGACCCAGGCTCGTGT
This sequence comes from Ottelia alismoides, assembly GCA_037367405.1. Taxonomy (NCBI): domain Eukaryota; kingdom Viridiplantae; phylum Streptophyta; class Magnoliopsida; order Alismatales; family Hydrocharitaceae; genus Ottelia; species Ottelia alismoides. The sequence goes on along the minus strand of JAZKJV010003062.1, from coordinate 734 downwards.
CTATACACAGCAGAAGCCCCCGCAAGGAGCGGGATCATTTCAGAGGATCGCACGCATCGATGCCGGTCCTAGCACAACGTCGGCAGCCGCAGCCCAAGCCGAATCAGCCGCAGCCGACATGGGAATCATCAGTGAAAAGCTGGATCGCATGGAGATCCTTGAAAAGAAGCAGAACCAAGGTCTAGCCCAGATGGACCTTCTGACCAAGACAATGAGTGACCTGAAAACCCAGATCCTATGCATTCAGGAGGCACAGGCCCATTCACAACAGCCTCCCAGGTCACAGGTTGCTTCCAGCAGCAACAATCCCAACCAGGCATCCACCTCGTACCGCCAGGTGAACCACATCCAGGCGGAGCCGGTTCCATTGTTGCAGTACCATCCAGAGCCACAGCCATCTCAGGAGACTCAGATGGTGGTGTATCAGCAGGAGCAACCACTGGCAGTTCTCCCTCCACCTTCCTTTGAGCAGGAACCGTTGATGGAAGTCAACGGGATATGGTATGACCGATACCCGCAGCCCGCAATCGCAGGGATCACCCCGGATTCCGTTGGGGTAATGGTGCTTCCTCATCCAACAGCATCCTCCTGCTCAAGGACAGCAGAGCAGCCAGCCTCAACAACACCAGCAGCAGCCCCATTTCCAGCAGGGACAGACGTCGCGGTTCTCAGGGTCCAGCCTTTGAGGAACCCTGCACTCGATGATCTTGCCCGCTTTGGCTATCTGAACAGCA